>JAAOEG020000017.1:5370464-5402916 GCA_011763625.2 Papilio bianor | reverse complement strand
ATGTCCATGGGCGTCGTTGATCACCTTGGTGTTCACACTGCTCGTTTGCCCCCTTCTTTTATAAAAAAAAAAAAAAAGCTAGAATTTATAACTCATATTTTAAAATCTTGCTTATTGGAAAACATTAAACATTTCAGTACGAGGTGTGCCGTGTTGCGGCCTTGCCCTGAGCCCGCGCCGACGCCATTGAAGTCCTATGGCGTCTCCATTAGAACAAAGGTCAACTGTCAACGAACTCTTACCGTGAGTTTTTATTGTACAGTTATTTGTACCGAAACATACGTTTGTTTGCTTTTACTTCCTGTGATTAACATACTGGTAATAAAAAGACATAATTGGTTAACTATTCTAGGATGTAATCCATCATCGCAAAGCATGTACAAACTTTGTCATCCAAGGTCAAAGTCACCAAATCATCTGGTTAGTTTATCTCTATGATTATTTCACGAAAGAATAATATTGCCATTATTAGTCACTGACAGCGTACGAGGAATGTTTATAAATTATGAAGACGAAGCGGTCACAGCACCACTCCACCAAACCAGCTGCTATGTGTATGTGTGTTATTTTGTTTTTATTTATTCTGAATGAAGACGATAGCAGAACGGAGATTAAATTCACGGTCACGTGATCACTAATCCTTAATCAATAAGCTATTGGCGCTTTCAAATAGTGTTGGCTATGTAAGAGTTGTTGCAGCGCACGCAGGCACGCGAGCACCTTCCCCCTCGGACTCCGAAACGGAACATTACACACAGTATTGATGTTTGTAAACATCTCTCCTCTGTTCTGAAACGATACGTGTCCTAGTGCTAGCTGTGACGCTTTATTCTTGTCACTCGGAATGACTCTACCAATATAAAAGTACGCATAAAAAATAAGTGCAAAAGCTGTGACAAATTAAACACAATTCACATCGAAAAGAGGATATTGATTTTTATTTGTATCTAATCGTAAAAAGCGATACGAATACGATTTAATCGTTGTCACTGATTTCAAGGACTACAGCGGACGTTATTTTCGCTCGATTACTAATATATTATTATAATTTTAATATGAAAATAGGATAACCGTAATGGATAGCTGTACTCTGCACTACAATGGTATCAAGTCGGTATGAATTTGGTGCAAAGCGTTGTTTTATTATAGTGAAGGGAATGAGGTCGGCTCGCGCACGTAGCAACGCGGAAGCGCGGCCGAACTCCGCCTGCGCCTGCGCCCCCGCCGCCCGAGCCGGCGCCCGACGGCCGTTCAAAACAGGGAATAAATTCGGCGAAAAGGAATTAAGTAGAATGTTCTAAAATTACCGGACGCCGCTAGTCGTACAGTTACGCTGCGTCGCGTCACCTGTTTATAAAGTATACAAATTGAAACGAAGCCATAATCTCTACAAAATATTTCACCGGTACCGTATTCAAGATATCAAGTGTGTAATCCAAATGAAAGTGAAAGGCGTCTACAAGGTAGACCTTGGGGTCCGCAGTGTTAACCGAATGAACCGCAATCAGCTAAGATGGTGTACCTATAGCCAAATATTTCTTGAATTTCGTGAAAGGAAAGTTAGCAGCGAGTAGAAATTCATCTCCTTTATATCAACGAGGTCACATGAAGGAAAAACAAATTGCAGACTTACAAATAAAAGCAACCGTAAATAGAGCACTTTCTCGTTGCAAGAATAATTAATTTCAATCAATGTGAATGTAATAATAGGCGTCAAGTGGCAAGTGGCACGCGGAGGTGAAAGCATTGGCTTAGCCAATAATTGCAGCGGACACGCTCTCAGGGCGTAATCAATTGCAACGTCAAACGCGCCGGAGCCAGGAGCGGGGGTTACGAAGAGGCCATGGTTACGTTGCACAGGCTTAGTACACATGACCTTCGATTATGATGGGGAGTAATTAAAAATGTAAGAGCCATGAGCGGCCTTGGTCTACTAATACAACGACCCTTCAGACCGCACAGTGAGTGTTCCTGGACAATAATTACGGGACATTAGCTGAGTCTCTGAAGCGTAACCCAGAGCAATGGAGGGGCTACCCTAGCAGGTTACGATGCATCAAAGTTAAGTGACTTGACAACCGATAAGATTGAAACTACTATTCAATTTATATTTTATTTTAAAACTCAATATTATCGATTACTTATACCAATGGTTTATGAGGACGTAACTAAATTGTCGGAAGTAAAAAGAAAAGTAGAAGAAAGGTTCAAGTAAAGTTGATTACGAAATTCGAACTGGATTCAACTTGTTGACCGCTCGTTGCACAACAAGAGGGGTGTATAAACGCACACGTAACGACATCGATCTCGCACATCGCACTCTTGCAGCTCAGATTAAGTCGTATGCAAACAAAGTGCATGCGGCCGTTGTGTCTCTTTATACGTATTTCAAAATCATCGATGCGATTGTTATTCATTTAACAAAGCGATTTATTGACAAATCAAATGACAAACGTATGAATAAGCAATGACATTGGAATGTATTATACGTAATCAGACAAAAAGCTATTAAATCAATATAATAATTGGTGCGCTTGGTTTTTAACGAGGCAGAGCATTAGCGGGGCGGAAACTTAACGATGGATACATTTCGTATCGTAACCTCGGTTAATGCTAAACATTAACCTGGGGAGGTCCCTAATGAAGGCTAATTTAAAATAAATTAAAAGTAGTTATTAGGAAATTCTTTTGCATACCGTACATATTATACAATCGTGATACAACAAACACCCTAACTCGCATTTACAAAATTATTTACAAGGGTCCGCTTTTACATCTTCGCAAGAATGGACCGGCTCGTCTGGTGCAATACCACGACCACACAGAAGGTAGGCGTCAAGTGAAAGCAATTCCGTGTTTCTTCTGATTGGTGTGTCTCGGAGGCCTAATTTTGGTTCATTTCCCCTTTTCCCAGGGTGGGAAAGGTAAGAAGATTTGAGGGGGAATGGAATGTATAGATTTAGGAATCTTTCTTTTTCGGTACATCCCCTGCTCTGTTAATTAAAGGTAGGCAAAGTATCTGCAAATGCGGATGTCGCTTTGCTTTTTTGGCGAATGCCGGACCCCTTGCGCGTTTGTCATTATATACTAAAAAAAATCCTACAACTCAAAATGTAATTAAGACCTTTCCCCTAGACCGTGTTAGTCGGTAGGTACTAGGCGCGGCAGGTCTCGGCGCGCACGAATCTCGATCATGACTCGGCATTCGTGCTGTGGATTACTTTGTAGTTTTGTACTCCGACTCGGAGTTCGGAGCCCAGAGCACGGAGCGGAGAAATTATAGCTCACGACTGCTACCGACCCGATCCCGCCCGTCTCTTTGCCTCACACTGACATTGATCAAGTTGAAAGCAACAAAAAGTATGCTTTGCAAGTTAGCTTGAAGCTACGTATCGTCAATATTAAATTATGTGCAAATAACGGAAGACAATTTGTTGAAAACAACATTTTTGCAAAAGAGAAAACAATTGAGTTTTCACTTTACAGTAAAGTATTTATCAAGGTACGTGTGGTGGCAACCCTATCGTTAAGTAAACAAAGACAGGCGCAGCTCTCACTCTCGGTACGAGGCACGCGACACCCTCCCGGTGTCCCGGCGTATCTGCGTACCGGCTCCTATCCGCGGGACGCCGCTGTGAATAATGCAGAGAGCTGAGTACGCCGGAGGTGAATAGCTAAAAGGGACGCTGTACGCCTTCAACTCTTTTATACGCCCTAACAAAAAATGAGGCGACTGTTATAAAAAATAAAATGTCAGTATCGACACAAAATACTTCGAACTTATACGATCCGAAATAAAGGTCATATGAGTTGATGATCCTTAATGAGTTATCATTAAGGAACTATAATCGAAGTACTTGTATAATTCGAAAGTCATTCAGCTTTCGGATATGTTAAATGCAACAAGGATTATCAAAAATACCTATCTACATATATAGAAATACTATCTACTTCTCAGCTGGGGAATTATATGCCAAATGTAACAAACAATAACAAAAGCTTACTGGTACTGTAGGTAATGTAATAACGTTTCAAGATTTAAACTGACTTAAAGATAAATACGAAGAGGCAAAATAATTTTAGAAGCAAAATGATTTTTAAATTTATTTAAGTGATGTCAATGATTTCGGAGAAGTGTTGTATGAAGGTTCGGTGCCAGGGAGCCAACGTGACAAATGTTTTAACACATTTGCCGAATTTAATTTGAGAAAACAGCTCAGGTGAATGACACACCTCAAACGAGAACGCGACGTGAAACCTAAATAAATTATCACAACTAAACAACAAGATCGATTACTTTAACGCAGAATCCTTTTCAATGCATTAATTAAAATTTGAATACGTCCTATACGTTCCTAGGTTCCATGATACTTCATATATACCTACTGCTATTTAATAAATAGCAATATATACGATTAGATAAATTTACTCTACAACAAACACTTTCAAAGAAATTATGTCCCAAATTTGTCAACTGTCATAATTTAAAACTGATGTGGTTGTTAGGAGTGGCGAGTATGAGTGCAACGAGTGCAGCGAGCAGAGCGCAACTCTACGTCGGAACGAAATAATTAGCGAGGCCGCTTTGTTTGCTTAAAACCAGTCCCACACGATTCGCACCTCCTCACACATTCGACGACCAAATATAGACGATGACTTAATTCGGCCAATAAAGAAATGTAAAATACATATAATGAGCGGACGTTATCTACGAACGCGATAACGCTCAAATAGCCACGGAATCGCCGGGAAACGGATAACTAATGCGCTGCCAAGGCCGCGGTGTTAATGACGTAACCGCGCAACAATAGTCGTGAGAGCACTAAATAACAAGTTTAGTGCCGTGAGCCGTGACGGTAGCAGCTAGGCCGCTAAAACAAACTGCTTGCTAAAACTTATGCTAACCTTTCTTTGCTTGTTTCTCGCGCTCCTTTTCCTTTTCCCGTGCCTTCTTATCCCTCTTCTCTCGCTCCTGTTTCTCCTTCTCCAGTCTTTTCATCTCCTTCTTCATTTCCTTCTCGCTTTTCTTCGTCTTGGTGTCGTCGATTTTCTCAGACAGGATGAAGGTCCCCGTCTGGAGCTTCGCGTCCGTCTCGTCTTTCGGCCTCATCTCTGTACCGACACTGCACTAGTCGCGATTTGCGACGGTAACGCTCTCCCTCGGTAATGCACTCTCGGTGTATTGTCGGAAAGGAGGGTCGATTGGGCGCGGATCAACCGCGAGCCGATACTTTATCACCAACAAGGACCGCGACCGATTCGATTATCTAGAGTAGCGGTATGATCACTGTCACTGAAGCAGCGCGGAGCAAACGTGCATGTGCGGCGAGCGCTCGAGCGGTACTGGCCGGCGCGCGCGCTACGCGCCTCGCCCCGCTCTATAAATAAGCTTCGCTTCCTATAGTGTATGGTTGTATGGAATAGGAGGACGATTTATGGACGTTGAACCCATGAGAGCTTTTCACATGTGGTGACTAAGACACAGCCTCCGGCCGGACCAGAGGAGTGAACGGTTTGGCTGTCAAGGTCGTGACAACTGATGGTTTATTGGCAAATGTGATATCAAGGTCAGCACGCAGGCGAAGTGGAAGAGGGAGCAATAATCGTCTGAGAGATAAAATTTCTCAATATTAGCTTGAGAACATGGCAGTCATTAGCAGTTTTAACAACATTCATGTCGCCTGTTATAATATCTGAACAAAATTAAAAAATTATACACGATAAACATAATAAACAGGCGGGATGAAACCGGGCGTGATAACGTGACTCAAAAGACGTCTGGAGATTACGAGGAGTTTAACATGACAAAAAAGCAGCGAGACATCGCCTCGTCAAACCTGTCAGTTGCGAAAGACGCCGCAACAAAAATCGGGTCGTCTGTAAGAAAAGAAAGACTGCGATAAAAGGCACATTTCCTGCGCGCGCGCAGCGGACCGCGGCGCTGGGAACCAGCCATGTGATCTGACCGACTACGTAGACTTTGTAAGACAGTACAGACTGGGGACGGCTATTTCGTCGCACTCTACACAGCATTAGAAAGATTCCACAAAGGTTTTAGAACTGTAACTGTACATGTTATTTACGACAGAGTATAGAGAAAAGGAAATTAATAACATATTTTTATCTGCATATTCCAAACAGATGTATGTAATTATTTCTGACTAATGCATTAGCAGTAATATTGAGGTAAATGTTATAATTATCTGCTGTCGGCAGCGACCACTTCCCCAGTGAACGGGACACTCGTTCCCCATTAAACTATTGGTTTTGCGATACCGCAACAACGGGAAATTAGCACCTGAAATAAGGACAAGTATGCACTAGCAGATATACTGAGGAATATGAAAATAATACATATTTTTTTTTATCTTAGTAATATTATAAATGCGAAAGTTTGATGGATGGATGTTTTTTAGAGATTGTCGCCTAAACCGCGAAACGGTTCTCGATGAAATTTTGTATAGATGTAGAGGATAGTTTCGAAGAACACAGAGGCTACTTTTATTACCAGAAATAGTTATGGTTCCCGTGGGATACGTTAATTTTGTTTTCCATGTTAATCGATAATTCTGAAACGGTCCAACATATCTACTAATTAAGTCTATCTACATAGACTACTAATTAAGTTTTATTAAATTCGCGCGAACAGAGTTACGCGCGACAACTAGTATATTATAAGGTTGCAAACCGTTATAAATCCGTTATAAGCCCACTTCGCCATGCCATGCTCTCCTTGTAAGAAAAGGGGGGGAAGGGAATGAGGACTACAATTAGGTCACCGGCACGCACAATCATCAGTCGAAACACGGAATTGCTTTAACTTCACGTCTGTCTTCTATGTGGTCGTGTTATTGCAGTGGATGAGCCGGACTATTCGTACAACAGATGTGGTGGTGGCATTTACCACTGTTAAGTCATGGTTGAATTAAAACAGATGTTGGCAAATTAAGTGAATGATACACGCACAGAGGATAAAGTTGTATCCTCACAAAGACTTAAACGTAACGATACATTAGAACATATTGTATATTAGCAATTAGTTTATAATTAAAGACGAATTAGTATTAATAGGGTAAGCTTAACCTCAGATATACCGTATACAATGTTTCTAATTTGTATAGCGTGTATTAATTGAATACTATTATATTATTCTTTAATCACTCAACAAAACCTGAATTGTGAGTACGCAAAGATCGCCGGTCCGCTTAACGATGATAAAAAGAGATTACCTTCAATAAACAAGCTCGCCAGCCCTAGTCCTTACGTAAGCACTTTCCCTAATGTAACGTAGCCTTAGCAGCCGCCGCACTGAATCATGTAACTAATGCTTTATTATTATTGCTTCTATAACAACTAATTCATAAATATTCTATTTCTTATCTTTCCTTTTTGAAAATTGTGTTTTCATGAAAAGAAAACTTGCTCAGTTTCATTGTGCTGTCAGCTTTAACAGTGGTAGAGCCCGCAATTAACATGTTTTGCATAAATAGTCCGACTCGTTCGGTGCTTAACACAACCACACGAAAGACAGGCGTAAAAATGAAGTTATTACGCGTTTCATCTGATTGTGCGTACCGGAGGCCTAAGGCCTCATATAAAAATTATGGATAGTGGATTTGGTAGAGGAGGGGACGTGTAAAAGGGGAAATAACCTATTTCTGTGCGTCCCATCCTTCATCGATTAAAGGTAGGCAACGCATCTGCAATTACAGATGTCCACGGGCAGCGGTCTCTATGCCATTTTGGGGAAACCAGGGGGCCATTAGCACGATTGCACCTTACAGTATAAAAACAGAAAATACTTACAATCCATATTATATAAACTGTGTATACCCTGTATTGATCAGGTATGATAAACTAAAGACATGAGTCCCATTTATCTCGGTATAAAATTTCTAGGCACGTATTCATTTGAAGATTCTTGTATGAAGTAGTAGAGGGAAGCCAAGCGATCCCTACGCTACGAAACATTACCAATATTCAAAAGTCAAAATTATATTAATATTTGTTTTGAGAAATGGCACGTTGATACGTAAGGCTACGCTACCTCTGGTATAGACTGTATACAGAAACGTCTAGCTATGTGTAGGCTATGTGCAGACCGGGGGCGCCATCTCGCAGGCATACGCTAATTATAGAGGCGCGGCGCGGTAGACGAACATTCCTTCTGCTCACTCAACTGCACTCCGCTCTACCTTAAGTTTTTCATATCGATGTAGTATTGTAGGACATTTAATTAGTAACAATGAAGCATAGGAGCGTCGATGGCTAAGGATTTAAGAACTTGAATTGTGATCTCCAGGTCCTGGTTTTCTATCCGCCATGTTTTTTTTAATATTACAAGGTGACAAACGAGTAAGCGGTCAACAGAATTAGCCAAAGTAGCTTTTTCTGTGACTGGATAGTCATTGTTTGCCTTGAAGAGGCATTCGCAGCTTCACCAGGCTTGAGGTGGCCGAACGCAGATAGCGTTTAGCCTAAACCTCGTATAAGAGTCACTAGGCTCGAGGGCGCCCTCAGGAACCTCGGCTCGGGCCGTTACTTCGTTATTATTACCGGATTGGACCAAAATAGCTAAGCAACCGCTGACAGCATAGACATCCGCGTTTGCAAATGCGTTACCTACCCTTAATGAACTGAGAATGGGATGCACAGAAAGAGAAAGATTCCCAAAGCTAAGCATCCCATCCTCCGCCAATTCCTCTTCTCCTTCCCTTCCCTTGCGGTTGGAAAGTGGAAGTGGACTAAAATTAGGCCTAGTCAACCCTAACTTAGGGTAGGCTTCGAGCCCCTTGGTGGGGACGTATAGTGAACTGATGATGAATCAAACGTGGTACTTCAAAATACAAATTCTCATAGAAAAATATACAATAATGCTTAACACCTGTAGGTTTGTATTTATCAACACGAGATGTCGCTCCGCTCAGTAGTAACGGGACCTAGGTCGTGCTTATCTCGCGCACGGTGCAGTAATGCCGTCCACTCCAACTCGAACATACTCGTATCGCCGACGTACGCGATGCCACTTCAAACAAAACATCGACCGGCTGAACCACTGAACATGACCTGCAACCGCCACAATTAATATTTGATCCTTGATGTCGATCCGAATATTATTTCAATAATTTACTTTGTACGAAATAGAGATAAATTATTCGATCGCCCGCGAAACAATTGGTCGTGTTTATTACGCAATTACAAGTATCAGGGATAAGCAGAAATGGTTTAAGATCAAATATTAATATATAGGGTAAAAAATGCAGAAGGAACTAACATCCCTCCGCTAGGCCGGAGTGTCGAGACGATCAACGACGATCAGTAAGAGGTCAGTCGTTGACGATTCGAATCGTTAGATTTCGGCAGTAAAGGGGCAATTTATGAAGACTTGTAATTAGAGAGCAAAATAAGAGTTGAGATATTGAAAGTGTTGAATTCGCAATGTATTCGTGACGGTTGTGTTGCCGGAGCGCTATCTAATCACGCTCGTTACGGCCGATAGCGGATCACCATCTCAATACAATGCACTGTTTTTTCTTCAATAACATTAAATTCATTTAAAAATGTTTTAAACGGCCGCTGCCGGCCCCGGCATGTGCTGCTGTTATCTACAATTCAATGAGGTGCGCGCGATCTCAGTTCGCAGAATTACGTTGTATTTATCTCCCTGCGCATGACATTTAATTTATTAACATATTCTCATTTTGACATATATACAACTGTGCAGTAATAAGTCGTAAGTCGTCGTAAATAAGTAATAAGGTCGTTATTTAACTATTCATAAGTAAAGCCGAGCGATGATGGCAAAGGGCTAAAGCTCTTGACTTGTAATCTGCAGGTGCTGGGTTCGGTTCCCGCAATGTGTTTTTTCATTTTCGAATTTCTTATGTACATTTATCTGAAGTTATTACGGTGAAGGAAAACATTGTGATGCAACCTACACATATCGGAGAAGAAATTCAAAAATACGTACTAAGTCAACCAACCCGCATTGGGCCAGCGTAGTTGACTAAGGTCCCTTAACTTAGGGTGGGTCCGAGCCCGAGCCCCGCAGTGGAGACGTGTACTGAGCTGATCATGAGGTAAAGCTACGCGCTTTCATAGTTTCTATTTATGTAGTTGTTCCGAACGATCGCGCCGCGCCGCACATTTCCCCCGGTATCAATTGCCCGCGCGCCGAGTGGACATGTCCGGGTATAGGGTTCCAAGCGGAACGATAGCATACGTACTCGACTACGTCGGTAGGTGGCTCTGCGGGCGCAACACTAGTTTCTATATATGTGGAATTAAAACATTTTCTTTCCTCTGAGGACGTTACAATTATAGATATTATTAGATCGAATGGCTCAATTCGTCGCTCCGGTTAGCGGGAAGTCCGGCCGATAGGAAAGCTAGCAGTGGCTGTGCACTTTCCAATATCAAAGTATATAGATAATAACTACGGAGAGTACGCGGGTACTTAACCGAGTAAGCGACAAGCTAAACAACTCGAATCCCGTCTATGTTATGACTGGACAAAGTAACAATAGAACATTTTCCCTCGAGTAAAACCACGAACGCTGAGAGTACAAGGTTACAGTTACATTTCTAAGTCATAATGTTAAATATGAGCTAACAGCGAATACATAAGTAAAGTAAGTAAAAAATAATTACTTTCTCATTAATTATAACTACTATTCCAAAATAAAAACACTACCAACAAATTGTAGTAAAAAACCTTTATCCCGCACAACACACATTGTATACAAATATGAAATAAGGTCACGAACGTTTTTGGGCAATTTCCTGTCCAAAAGAGCTCTTTTGCAAAATCGTCTACCGCCTCAGGGTTTCTTGTGGATAATAACATTCACTTTTGTTTCGACGTTTGTTATAAAGCGAATATAGTTTGTGAATGTGATCATAAATAAAAATATTTGTGCTACTGAAGATTTTAAGATAACATATACATAGATGTTCTATTTTACAGTCGCAAACTGAAGTCAAAGTCCATTACAAACAAAGCACAACAAGCATTGAGTCCTGGCTTATCTTTTACATTCACCTTTTTACTTTATATATACAGAGTATACTACAGAAGTCTGTTTCCAGTCGATGTTGATCGTAAGTATTTTCTTAAAGTCAAGTTGGCCACAAGTTGCCTCTTTAAACCAATACCACTTGACAACACTCATGAGCCTCATTAGGCCAGGGTCGTAGAATAAAAACAAAAAGCATAAAAGGGTCATGGAAAGCCGAATATCTCGATACAAAGGCTACCAGCGATGACATAATGCATGGGCTTGCGCAATACACGGCCCCCAACCGCCAACCAACACGCTCTGGTACACACGTATAACAACATTCTAACTTTTATCAACTACCGCATTTTTGTAGAAAAGAGCCAGATGGACCCACTTCAAGGGAGATGGAAGCTCTTGCAAGGATGTACCCCCCTCTCCTCATCAGTTTACGTTTGTACCTTCAGTGACTCGTGCGATATGCCGAACCGCCATAAAGTTTGAATGGCATTGTACCACGCCGCGCTGCGGATTATGATCGGGGAAAGTCCCGAATGCATTGCGAGACAACGCGTAACCACAAACCGAGGCTAGATCAGATATATTCAAATGCATAAATGATTCGCTAGATGATAACAAATAAGTTCTCTATTCTATTGACATCAGCAATAATTAGTATTTGTATCAATATTTTATTCTAATTAAAGTAGTAATCGATTTGTCGATTTACGAATATCGGCCGTCGGCTCGCCTTCACCCACTTTAAGTTCAGTGCTCATCGATTGTCTCATCACACGCAGACAAAAGCAACTGTTTGTAGAGTCCGCGACCATTCGATATCTCTGCCATGATCAGGACGATTCTTCTATGCGCTTTAAATATGTTAGTCATTGATTGTTAGCCGCATACCGCGACATCGCGCACCCCATTCGGATGTGGGCAACCGGTGTGACCAAAGAACTTATAATAAGGGCTAACAGTCGTCACCTGGCACAGGAAGTGTTCATGTTGGGTTAATTGGAGTGTGGTTAACACTGTACTTTTTGTTCAATGTACATTTTAGTTCAGTTAGGCGTTATAGAAAACAGAACAAGCAGACTTTTATACTTATACCAATAGTACAACATTTTTAATTAATCGATTTATCCCACTATGTGTGGGAATAAAGCACTTCACATTTCGATTGCTTCAGAAGACCAATCGCATTTAATTTGTTCTCAAAAGCATTTGAGGTGGCGGGAGCACGTTTTGTGTTGTAATATCAATATAGGTTCGGTGGGGCGCGGCCCAACCGGAGCGACTTCAAAGAATGGCCCTTGTTGCCGCTGCAACTCTAGTGAAGTGCACGCAACTTGACATGCAATATCAAGTACCGACAAAAAAATTATATTCATAATTAATAAATGAATAGGAAAGCACATGTACCGTACTTGGGTGTGCAATGTAACAATTTTTCTAAATTTGTACGATTTACAAATAACAGAAGACCTCATGATAAGAATGTAGGTGTTCCTTTAAAGAAAAAAAAGTAAAAAGAGTGATGGCAAGCTGCGAGATGGACACGCGCGCCCCCGCGGAGTGCTCTTCATTATGTGAGTCAAGTGTCGGCAAGTGTTGACGGACGGATTAAATAGGGTAGTGGTTTTTAGTAATTGATCCGCTGACGAAAAGACTGCGACACATAATTGCAAACTTAATTATAACATTAATTGGGTTAACTTCACTTCAGACTAGTAGACTAGACTTCAGTGTAGGTAATCAGTACAGTCCTATTTGTACACAGATATTATTTATTATCAGATTTGTTCAAAATTGAGGACACAATAAAGGAAACATTCTCCAAGTTCTTTAGTCCCATTACAGGGGTGAGCAGGCGCAGCTGTTGCGCGAGAATTTTATTAGTTTCTTGCTTATAATGTCCCGGTGACTTCCTCCTGCCGCCATTGTGCCGAGTTTAGTAGACGGCATGTCTAACAGCTGCTCTGCAGCCGTTGGTGTTAGTATCACCATAAAAAGCACTGTATGTATATACAAAAATAGCTATCATAATCCAATAACATAAAACGCGACGAAATGTGACTGGTCTGTACTAGAAGTAAATCAAAGTACGTATTTACTGCGTTCAGGGTAATGTTTGAAAAGGCATGGACATAGCAATAATTAATTAGGTTTCATTTGAAGCATTGATTAGATTCAGCGCGAGTTTATCGCCGGGCAACGTGCTCTATCTATACCCGACATAACGACAGGTTGCCATACCCCTGCAAACCGCCGCAGCGCACTTTCTATACTATAACACATATTTAATGAGGAATAAGATTACCTCAAACTAATCTAAGCCTCTAATAAAGATGGATGTTGCTTACTATTTTTCATTGTGTAGCTTGAAAATGTGAGTTTACAGTGACACCATTGTTCTTTTAGCATTTCTTAACGATTGTTTTCTTTTCGTCAGGCTTAAACCACCAAAAAATTCGTTGTATTGCTGCAGACAGCAGTCTGAATGCGGCCGAGGCTGAACGCATTTGCATCGATTAGCGCGGCAGCCGACCCACTTCGGCTGTCGCCTTTACCGCTCCTTATAGCTGCTTATATAGCTGCAGACTGCGAGAAAATAATCAGACATGATCTGTGCCACACACACGGTTTTATCTTCCGTACCTTAAAGTTAACCCAAATTACCTTTATCTAAAGGACTATTAGATCTCAGACATCATAACGGTTCTTAACTACGCGCGAGTCCCTGCACATTCTGGATGTAGAGGGGCATAGTGAGATGCGAGGGGCGAGCACTGAGCAGTGCGATGATGACCTTGGGCCACCAAGATATTTGAAAAGAACAATACTAAGGGTTGTAGGAAATAAGAGTTAGCCAGCCAAACATATTTTGGTTTTGACATTTCTTACTTATGTTCCCTAATTTCTAGGTGAAGGTCTACATAGGAGATTCTTCAATATCTTGTAACTGCTACAAAATAATATAACCAACTCCTAAACAGATTAATATAGGCTACACCAAGAAACTTAGAAACAATGATAAATACATAGTAATATAGGAAAGTCAATGCAAACATATAAATTAAATAACAATATGAGAGACATTAAAAATATTATCATCATCATCATCATCATCATCATCTAAAGCACTTCAGCAACGACTGAGTCTGCGAGTGGTCCAGTAATTTTTTCCATGTCAATATTCTTAAGATTGCGTTTAACACCATCCAGCTATCTTACCGCAAGCTTTATCTATCTAGCTTACTATCCAATAAATAAAAAATATACTATACCCCATACTAATACAATGGCATCTAAAAAGTCTAACAAAAAACATATAATAATATCAAATTGTACTGCTGCAAAAACTACATTTAAAGTTACATTAGATTTTTTCCTGCTGTAGTAAATGTAAAGATGATTATTCTACTTGTTTATAAAAATAAATGATAACATAATGTATTCAATTTTGTCATGTATTTAATTATGTTATCATAATGTTATATATAATTGATAACATGATGATAACACAATGATCACATAGGGAATGTTAAAAAAACAAGTCTACTGTGCAATTATCCAATTTCTATCATCTTCCTTTTTAGTGGTACAAAATATTCAACAAGAAAATTATAAATGTTGATATTGTCTTTCTTTCTTCTCTCTTTAAACTCTTTAAAGATATATTTGAACCATGTTGGTAATTATAATGAATAATAGTAATGGATCAGCAGATATATTTATATAATTGTTAGTTCACACAACAGATTATTGTGTGAACAGCCGGCAAGCCACACAGGCTAGGCTAGCATGACTCATTGTGTCTCTTTACATCTATACTTGTGAATAATGTGCGTAACCCAACATTGAATAAGTACAATATCTAACATTTGGAATGTGGCCCTGCCGGCCAAGTCAATGGACAGTTATTCCTCTAAAATATAATTTTGCTGCTCAAAAGTGCAATTTAGTTATAAAATATGTATAAAACTATGCACTATCTGTGTGATATGACTGTACAATACTTATTTATTAATCTCTTATAAATGCAAATGTTTATATGTTAGAAGGATCAACAGATCTTGATGAAATTGGGCAGCACACATATAGAACATAATCTGAAAGAAACATAGGACTTGAAAACTGAATGAAACAAACAAACATCATACTTACTGATTTTTTTATTAATGCCGCATGGAAGGAATCGTGTGCAAAAGCTAGTACTTTTTAAAGACTTAGTTTTTTTTATTTGACTTTGTTAAGTAATACCACATTAGTCAAGATTTTTTTCCTTTTGCTTTACTTGCAAATTATCAATGTACCAGAATATCAGATAAATCATAAAATATTCAAGATGTTATCAGGTATGACGAAATAAATGTAAAGAACAAACGAAAGCAAAAGAAGTGATAACAATCAAAAGAATTAGCTACCCCGTGACTTAAGGCTCACGCTCGTGGCCGCCACAAGGACGCGCCGATTAGTGGCCGCTCATGTAACGCCTGTTGATACCTACTCAATACCGAACTTCTATGTTTTAAACATTGATCAACATATTAACTATGACAGTAACATTCTGTAAAATTTCACAAAAACCGAATGGACTTTTTCCTCACTTATTTATTAGATTATTATTTATTATATTACATTAGTTTTAGTCGTTTTCTGTATTAGAACGACAAGTCAAAACTTTTAGTTCAAGTTATTTTAACCTAACTGTCGAAATAGGGACGCATGAGAAAAATCAATATTTTCACCACAACAAGGCGGTGTTACTGCCCTATATTTCTAATTAGAAATCAATGAGGGCGCAAGCTTAAGAACAGCTATTTTATTGCATATAGCTCTGTAAAAGTTTACAATACTTTGTAAAATTTTATATTAAAAACCTTGTAAAAAACGATCAGCCGGTGTACTTACCCATTTTGTTTGTGCGTTCGCTTCGCCGATCAAATAATCCTTCAACTAAAGATATCTCATTTCCTTCATCACAAAATACACTTTAATGCACACGAGCACTAATTTGTCTCGAAATAAGCAGAGCTTATACTCATAAATGTCGCGAAAAATTATAGTTTAATAGGAAATTGACGAGCAGCACACTACTTTGTAGCGAGGCGCGCCAGCTGCTGTCATAAAGCGCGCGTGCGTTCCTAGCTACGCTCCGTACGAATACGTTCACTTATTATGCGAGCGACTCGATCCAATCAGACTCTACGTAGAAAAATTGTCCGATCACGCTCTTGACTGTTTGACATCTCATAATTTTAATTCATAACTATGGTATCACCAAAAAACTTTATTTCTCATTTTCTGCTCATACTTATCTCTAGAAAAGTTGTCTTTTTTTCAGTTTGGATTATTTTGTGTACTGAACATTAGCATGTTTATATGAATTTCTCATAGGCACTGAGGTATATAATATTATATCTGATAAAACTTTATTGGTAGTAGTAGTTCCAATTTCAGTATACATAGGTATGTAAATACGTATGTTGACGTTTCCTACTAGATCTGATTTTTTTTGTTAATCAACGATTGTTGCTATGGAATTTTTTGTAAATTTATTTGCTTGTAAAAAGGATAAGAGGTTCTTCTTAAATAAAACAATACAAATAACGAACGCTTCATAAAATAAGTGCTTTGTTTATTGATTTAATTTGTATGCATTACAGATTTGTAATTTTAAATTAAATTGTACGTGTTTTGTTAAAAAAAAAAGTAAATCTAGCTCGAATGCCAACCCAGAAACTTATGTACAATTTTAAAACTAAACTACTTGATAACAAATTTACGTTTTAGCATCTTGAAAAAAAAATGTTACCGAAGTAATTTTAATGGACAATTGAAGTAGCAGGAGGGGCACCTCTCCGAATATATAATAATATATATTATTAATATTAATGCGCCAAGCCATTACAATTCCAAGGACCGAGTATATACCCCAAATATATATATATATATATTTGGTACCCCAAATATATATATATATATTTGGGGTATTACGCCTTGTAACCGAATCGTAGTGTTAGGGGATGTGAGACGGCATATCATCTCCGTACTGGTCTACGACCGCTAACTGTCATCTGAGATAATTGTTAATAATCGAGAAGGCCAACAAACAAACAAACAAGGCTACACATCTACGTATGACGAAAAATACCCTCCTATTTACATTTACAACCGAATTATAATAAATATAAGAACCTTAAACTCTCTGTACAATGTCGTAAAATATGTTTTTATCCTCCTTATAGAATCTTTGTTTCGTATCCTTCAGTTATATCTCTTAATTTCTTTCAAATGCGTTTTCTTTTTTATTTCAGTACAATATAATGATTTAACAAGTGAAAACCTCACGGAAGCCTAACAATAGAAGCGTCTTAGTATTTTAAAATAAGAAGCGAATAACAGCTGACTAATTCATGGTAAATGAAGCACATATAATGTTGGTCCTTCGAGTCGGACTGTAAGGCAGTAGTTTCATATATAAGAAATGTAAGAACCCAATGTCTAACTCTTATACTATAATGTACCAAAAGCTTCGGCTGCGGAGACCGTTGCTGTTCCGACAGCTCGGGCCTATAACAATTAAGCTGCTTTATCGTAAGTTAAATCTAAGTAATAAAGGCTGCCATTCATTGACACTAAACGATTCAAATTCAACAATGTGTTAAGCCTATGTTAATTTAAAAAAAAAACTATTGCTATTTTTATTGAAAAGTAATGAGTGATGAGGAGTCCACGATTAGTAGTGGTAACGAATGTTTGTTGGTTTCAATGGAAGTCACAAATTGCAAACATAACCGAACAATTTGAATAAGAGTGCAATCTCAGACTTGTTACAATGACATGTTTGTATCATCATTTTAAACGATAAAACATTTCAAAACAAATCCATAAATACTTTTAAAATATTGAGCTTTTACATTAATAATTAATAATTTTAAAACGAATGTTATTGCTTTATTTATTTCAATAATTGGTGTTCATCTTGATGACTTCATTGTAATGATTTTATATCTTCTTATCTTCGTATCTTTGTATATTCAACAATTAGGGTAGACGATACAAATAAAGTAATGAATATACGAGTGGCGGGTCTGTCTGCCTTCTCTACTCTTTGTGTACATGTTAATAAATATTGTGATTTATTAACAAAATGGAGTGATTTTATTTTTTATAACTTCCTGTAATCAAGTTTCACCATAATTTGATAAATATAAAGCAAAAGTCGCACAATTTACATAAAATTGGCAACTGAAATTGTTATAATTTTGTTATTACCACACAACTGTGACGCTAGAGACGTGTGGTCAACATACATACACAAATATAATTTATATAACTGTATGAAAGTATTGGTGAATATACATAGTGGTTGTATATTATATTATTATTTACAATCACTATGTATATTCTTTATTATGAAAATGGTGATACGGTGTTGCGTCTTGCTTGCTGGCGAGGTGATGAGGTGATGAGGTGATGGACCGGTTCGTGCATGTTTACTGATAATGCACACTCCACAAATTTTTGAGAATAAACAATAAGTCGGTTAATTGACAAAAATTGGACTATGATTTTGAAAGTGACACGTGGAGATCCACCCGGTG
This sequence comes from Papilio bianor, assembly GCA_011763625.2. Taxonomy (NCBI): domain Eukaryota; kingdom Metazoa; phylum Arthropoda; class Insecta; order Lepidoptera; family Papilionidae; genus Papilio; species Papilio bianor. The sequence goes on along the minus strand of JAAOEG020000017.1, from coordinate 5,384,306 downwards.
TGAGGCTGTGATGTGGTGTGGGATGGTGTGGGATGGTGCGGGATGGTGCGGGATGTTGCGAGGGTCACTCGTCGTCGCTGTCGGGGTCGCTGGAGAAGTCTGCGGCGGCTTGCAGTCGCGGCGGGAAGGGTCCGCGGCTCTGCTGCCTGCAACATGACACACTGTCAATGCAGGCAGGTAGGCAGGTAGGCAGGTAGGCAGGTAGGCAGGTGTAGATAGCGGCGTGGTACTGACGCGAGCCGGCGGTAGTGGTTGAGCCACTCCTCCAGCATCTGCGCCTGCAGCAGCGGGCGCGGGTGCAGGCGCTGGCGGGCCGCGCGCGCGCCGCCGCCCAGCGCCGCCGCCGACACGTAGCGCCGCACCGCCGCCTCGCCGCCCGCCTCCCCGCCCTGCGCACGCGCACCGGGTGAGCCGCGGTGCGCGCGCCGCACGCCGCACGCCGCGCGCACCGCACCGCACTCACCTCGTCGCCGGTCAGGAAGTGCACGGGCAGCAGCTTGCCCTCGGAGTCCGTCAGCGGCAGAAAGGTCACCTCCTCGCTCTCCTTCTGCTGCTCCCTGCAATCAAGAGTTGTTTGTTCGGTGCGTGTCGAGTGCGTGGCTGCGTGTCGTGTGCGGACGAGGGCGGCGTACCTGCATATGTAGGGGTGCCGGTGCGGGTAGGGCTCGAGCGGCACGAGCGCGGAGAAGTGCCCGCGCGTGTAGCCGAGGCAGAGCGGCGACTTGCAGCAGAAGTCGGGCTCCCACAGCAGCGGCAGGTAGATGCCCTGGAAGTTGGCGTACCCGAGCGCCTCGCCGCGGAACGAGTTGACGACGTCGACGCCGTACACGATGATGGGGCGCCGCATGAGGTGCGCGAAGGCGAACACGTGCACCTGGTGCAGCGGCGTGCCGGGCCGCGCCGCCGCCGCCGCCAGCCGGGCCCACTCGGCGCGCAGCTGGCTCTCCTCGGGCGCGTACTGCAGCAGCGCCGCCTGCCACCGCTCCCACGCCTGCCAGCGCTCGTAGAAACTGCACACGATTACATGTATGAATGTTTATGAAGGAGGCATGTAGGTGAGTAGTGGGCGAGTACCTCCTGTGGGCGTGGTGCAGCGAGTCGGCCAGCGCCTGGCGCAGCGCGTTGCCGCGGTCGAAGACGCCGTACGCCGCCTGGCACACCGCGTCCGGCAAGCAGTCGCCCGCGGACCGGTTCCACAGCGCGTACAGCCGCGACCCTGCTCACATCGGTCATTGCACGCAGACTGCTCTCCCACTCACACACTCACACTGCTGCTGCGAGGGACACGTGACTCTGTTACCCAGCGTGACGGTGAGCTCGTGGCTCCAGTTGATGAGCGGCGGCTCGGCCTCCAGCGTCTGCTGCGCCTCGCGGTCCAGCAGCTCGGAGAACAGCTGCTCCTGGATGGCGGCCGGCAGCTCCTCTATCTCTGCGCACACAAGCACACGCCTTCAGCACTGACGGTTCGAGTTACAAACTGAAGTGAAGAGAGAGGGCGAGCTTACCTGCGGGTAGTGTAAACGTGCAGAACTCGTTGATATATCTGCAGGGGAAGTTGCCCTTCTTGGTGCGCACGCAGGCCGCCATCTGCCGTCGGATGGCCGCCGCCAGGTCGGGCGCTGTCGCCCCACACGGCACACGGCACATTAGTATGAACTACTTAGACAAATAGAGAAGTAAGCAATGTGTACTTCACCTATGTAGGAGGGCGAGCGCTTGAGGCCGGGCCCGCCGCCCGAGATGCGCGACAGCAGCGTGGACAGGATGTCCTGCCTCTGGAACCTGCGGACACGAGCATGTCAGGACACGGGCACGGCGTCGTGTTGTGGTCGTGTTGTGGTCGTGCCCGTGGCAGTGGCGGACGTACCTGATGGCGAGGTGCACGAGCGTGTGCCCGGCGTCGAACGCGGAGGCGCGGTTGAGCAGCTGCACCTCGGGCGGCGTGAGCGCGCGCGCCGGAGACCCGCCGCTCGCCAGGTACGCCTCCACGCAGCGCGCCTCGCCCTCCACCACGCCTGCGCACACACACGACACTGCACTCGTTCCTGCTGCGGCGTGCGGCGTGCAGCGTGCGGCGTGCAGCCGGCGGCGAGTACGCACCGAGACACGCCTGCAGCCACAGCCAGTCGGGGTTGTTCCTGCGCTTGCTGCGGCGGCCGGCGTCCGGCTCGTGCGCGCCGCTCTGGCTGTTGTTGCACACGTCCGCCCCGCCTGCAACAAACAGCCGATGTGTATGCGAGTCGCCAGTACGCACAGTATGTATGTGCAAGTGTACCGACCGTCGTTCTGCTGGGTGTTGGCGGGCGCGGCGCCGCACATGGCGCACTTGAGCGCGCGCGGCCAGTTCTCGTATGTGCACGTCTGCTTTTAAAAAATAACATATCAACACTTCACGCACAATGTAATATCTTAGATCATAATAAGCAACAAACTTACCGAGCAAGCCCACTTGTTGACGGAGGAGGCGCTGGCTTGGCCTTGCGGAGATGATATTCTCAGCGGCTTCAATCGCTCCGCTATCGCCTCCGCTCCTGTCTCCGACACAGTAATATTTAGAACAAAAAAACATGAATACATTTATGTGCATTAGCAAATTGACGAGAGGCGAGTTGCAAAAAAACGTAAATTTTCACTTGGTTCCTGTTTTCTTTACTACATACAATTATGTTGTGAACCTAAAACAAATCAATGAATTCTCCTTTAGTTGTCCCATGGTACCGATACAATTGTGCGCCGCAGTGTACTTCTTATGCTAATTAACATTTACCTCATCAACACTTCATTAATGTCTGGAATAATGTATGTAAAAGTGACTGACCGCTGACGCAGAGTTGCTGCGCGGGCGGCGCGGGCGGCGCGGGCAGCGCGCTGGCACCGTCCTGCTGCAGCTTGAAGATGTCCTCCCCCAGCGAGGGCTTGGGCGTGCGGCACATTGTGCACTACGCACACGACATTGCTATACAACTCTCTACTCTACGCTCAAACATTCATGTTTATTTCATTATTCCTTGCTATATCCACAAATGATAAAATAACTAAGACATGGACTTTATTATCACAAAGAGAGAAAATTTAGCGAGAAATTGAAGACTATGCCAGAATTGTAATGTTGTAAATGTTATTTAATATACTAAACTAGCGGCCCGCTCCGGCTTCGCACGGGTATAAATCTGATAAATCTCGTAGGGTACAGCCGTCGTTTGTTGCAATGTAAGCGGAATTAATGTAATTATTTACGACACCACATTAGAAACCTCAAAAATAACAGTTTTTTTTCCACTATTTAATGGATGTTACTATACATATAAACCTTCCTATTCAATCACTCTATCTATTAAAAAAAACCGCTTCAAAATCCATTGCATAGTTTTAAAGATTTAAGCATACATAGGGATATAGGGATAGAGAAAGCGACTTTGTTTTATACTACGTAGTGATAATGTATACTTAAATAGTTTTCATTTGTGTTGTAACATTACCTTCCTAGAAAGTGGGAAGTTCTCATAAGTACACATCTCACACATCCACTTGCCGTCCGAGTGTGGCACCGAGCCCGCCGTCATCTACAAATGCAGTCAACTGTATTACTTTCCTTGCTGAATACCACAGACAAAACTCAAGTCTAAGTCTCTCCCGCTCCTGAATTTTGGTTATAATAAATAGATGAGTGAATTTGGATTAGATTGGGGTAAGGGATGTAGAAGAGAATTTATACACTTCTTCTGTTTATTATTTTGCATCTATTTCAATAAGCTAGTAAAGTAGTTTTGCATGAAATTGAAAATCACCAGATTCAAATCAAATTATATTTTTAGTAAAGGGGTTGATGAGTTTGATTGGCTACAGTAATCCATGACCTGTCCTCATGCAAATTATTTGCTAGATGTGGAGTTGCAGAAACCATAGACCCTTCTACCACCTACTTCTCCTATGATCATATAGAAATTTCCTGATAAGTTACAAATAAGTGATCTTTATAAAATGTTTATTCATTGTTTCTTTAACATTCAAGTTTAGCATTTTTATTCCTTACAAAAGCTTAAGTTTCTTTACAAAGTTTTTAAATAGGATAGATGCAAGTGTTGGTAAGGGACATCCTAGATTGACATATACTGACCAGACCCGATGACAGTGTCTTACTTTTAAAATAATCAGGTATAGCATAAAATGTGAAATGTAAAAATTATTTACAATACTTGGACTTTGGGATGGGGAGATTAATTACCTGGCCGAGCTGCGCATGTGAGACATTGGTGGAGGCGTCCAGCTGAGAGGGGAAGCTCTCCGCCCCCTGCGCACTTGCCTCCTGCGACTCGGCAACCGATGCAGACTTCTTGCTGCTATCATTATGTGCCTCCTCGCTCATTGTACCATCAATAAAATCATATGTGCCCGTCTCCTCGCAACCAAATACTATGTTAACAACTACGAGGCTGGCATCGTAACATGACCACTTTGTTATTGTTTGTAAAAGTAGTCAGCTTGATCTATAAGGGCACTTAAGAGCGTTTAAACCGTTTTCAGCTAAAAAATATACATTAAAATTAGTAAATCTGCTAAATGCACATCGAAATATAAAAGACTATTAATTACTTACAGTTAGTTATGCTACAAATAGCGGGGTTAAGCGATTCTTACACGAAATTTTCTTATTAGGTTCTTTGACAGAATATCATGTTGGACCTCGAAATATATTATTGTCTAACAATAAAGCATCGAAGTGATATTTGGCAGTTACTTCTGGCGTCGTTACACAACTTAAAATTGCATCGAGGTGTCGATGGCCAAACTAAGGTCAAGAACGAGAAACCAAGCATACAATTCACTCACTCGCGACGATCCGATGATTACGGAAATAGAGCACGGTACGATGATCCTTTTGCAAGTTACAGGCTTTGGTTAGATTTTTGGCTGCAAGGTAATATTCACAGAAAATCCAGGAAACAAATCAGAATTGATGACTAAAACGTAAAAGAAATAATGTTTATATGGTATTTTGACAAATAAATTTGTGTCAACTCTATGTCAATCTAAACGGAGGTTGGTAATTCTTCCATCGAGTTTTTTTAATACTGATATTAAAATGTTCTGTAATGGTTACTAGATCCGATTGGTCGTGCCAAGGCGTACGCACTGTTTTTGAAAAGGGAGCCAATGAACATTGATTGCAAAAACAATTGGCCAATCATAATTTTTGAAATGTTTACCAAGTTGGATGTTTGCCATGTTCCGTTTTTAACTAAAAATTTACAAACACTTGACTACTACTTTTCTTCTAGATTGACTCTTTTTTCTAATTAGAAATTGGAGTAAGATAGAGAGTTGGAGTAAGATACTCAAGATATATTTATACTATCTACTATTACTGAAAAGGAAAATTCACATAAAAACTTTAAGTGGATGTGTTTCTCGCTATTTTTTTTTATTCTAATCAATACAAGAACAACTGAGTATCCTCAAAATTTCATAATTTCCCAAACTTGCTGGTGGCACTGACCACAGAGGTCAGTATAAGTAATGCTATATAGCTTATTCCTAACTTATCCAGATAATGGTCGCACTATACAAAGATTTGATCTTTTTAATGGAAGAAGTGACAGTTGCAATATGTCTACGAAACCAATTTTACTTTTGGAAATTGAAGGCAATTATATACGTTTTGAATGAATTTCAGTCATAATATATCGAAAAGCTCTCTCAGGTCTTCGTCATCATCGAGCAAAAGTATTTATCAACCAGAAGAAATAATAAAACTAGAAAACATAATTGCAACTCTACAACGCAGCAACGAAACTTTGAAAAAATCTGTGGAGAAGAGGGACACTGCAATAGCGATTTTGACTCGAGAGAAAGAAAAAATATACGAGGAACTGAAGTGCGCACAGAGGACAAATCGAAATCTGTATCAGCAGTTGACGGACGAAAGGTATATTCGCTATCTGAGACTGGTTCATTTACTGATATATTTATTATTTATACGTATGATACGTATATTTATACATGCGCTTTTCTTCTTAGGGATATACATTTTAAGGAAAAGGAATATTTGGTACAGGACATTAAAAGGTTATCTTTAAGACGTGAGACAAACACAATCTTTGAAACTCGTGTAAGTAATTAGACTGCTTTGAGTGCCTAAGCACATTTTGTGTATTAAAAATGTTTGTATATTTTTTGAGATATTATTTTTTATCAAGTGTGAAGGAGAAAGAATATTTACATCATTAGAAGAGGAAATCCACGAAAAAGATCGGATAATTTACAATATATGTACCAAATATTTAAAAGTGAAATCAAGCAAAATGTCTTTGCAAAAGAGATTTATAAAATTACAGAAGCAAGGTAAAAAGGTAGGTTTAGTTTGTCCACAAGTTGAAATAATCGAAGGCAACTGCTTCTTCACTATCTTTCTGTAAGATAGTATAGATTTTCTATTCCATATTAAAATTAAAATAAATTTCAGATGTGCGAAAATATTGTATCTATATTAGAAGAAAATAGAGTAGTATTAGATGGGCTGCTGAATCGTTTGTTGAAAATGTCTCACATATCAAAGCCCGGCAAAAAGTTCATTAAGCTATTGCAAATAAATACCAGGCTACATTACGAAAATACACAACTGAAAATACAAATGACGCATGAGAACGAAATTTGTTCAAAAAGAGGTTTAAGCGGATCTAATATTAAATTCCAGAAAAATACTATTTCTGAGGAGAAAGATAAAAATACATTAAAAACCAAACCACAACTCCGGCGTTCATTATCGACAAACGCTACCTATTTCATTAGACGTCATGAGGGTTTAACTAATTTTAAAAGTTTACATAATAGTTTGTCACCGCACTTTCGTAAGGAAATTCGTAAATCAAAGTCCGATAGCAATTTGCTTTATTTTAAATAGATTTATAATAAACTGTTTTTCCTACTCCTTTCTCTTTCTATTTAAAAATTTACTTTTTGATAAAAGTGATAAAGCAAAAAAAAATATTTACTTGTTGGATAAATATTAAGATACGTACTACGGTAGGTAAAATAGTGCAAAGGATTTTTTATTAAAATGATTAAATATAGAAGGAGGAAATGTGGTAACAGCCAGCAACAACATCTGTTGCACGAATTGGCCGCTCTGTAATACAACGATCACACAGAAGACAGGCGTAAAGTGGAAGTAATTCCGCGTTTCGTTTGATGAGTGTAGTGTTGGAGGCCTAATTGTAATCCTCTTTCCTTTCCCACTCAAAAGGAAGGGAAAATGGATTTGACAGGGGGCGCATAGGAATGGGGGATATACTCTTTTCGTGTGTTTCCTTCTCCGTCTATTAAAGGTAGGCAACGCATATGCGACAGCGGGTGTCAATGGATAGCACGTTTGCCACCTTACGATATAAAAATAAAACTATCGCACTGACTGCTACATACAGGACTTTATTTGTAAATGATAGAATTTCTTTCGTTGCTACTAAAATGCGCCTGTTAATGTTACCGACCGTAAGTTCAACAGCTTCTCTTTGCTCTTAAATGGTCAAAATCAAATAGGAACAAAAAACTAAGGCTTGTAGCCAGTCAATATATAAAATTCAGTAAGTTTTTGTGATACAAAACTACTCTGTGTCCGTGTGAAACTGAGAAATACTCTTTGCGTCTTTCCAAAATGGGCAACCGGGCAACACTGGATCCAGATTTGTGTGTGCCGGCAACGCATGAGAACGTGTCGCAAAATCTCAATAAATTAGTGAAATCACCATGTCGGACGAGTACTTTTATGGTGAGTTTTATTCTTGATTAAGTTTTGTTATACATCGACATGTTATTTATAGTGTAAACCTAGTACTTTGTATGTTTGACTGCTTTTACTTTGGCGTATCCCCATTTGACACCCGGCTACTTCGCCATTTTATTTTTCGATATTAATTGCAATTATATTATTTGCCCTGGAAATGATTGTAGTATCTGTTTGAATATATCAAATACTTAGGTATGTTAAATGTTAAGGTTTACTGTATGTTTATTAAATTGCCGCCATTTTCGAGTTGAAATTGTAATGGTCTGGTAATTGTCATCATTCATTGTAATGCCGCTTCTACATTTAAGCATTAAATACCGCTCATATACGCACTACTAACTTAGATTACTCTCTGTGTGCGCACTACTAAGCATGGTGATCGCATGGGATATTATAGTGTCGACGCGGGGAATTTGAAAGTATGGCGTCCAAGCGTCTCTGGCAAGGCGTTTCAATTTTTTCGTGGTAACGTTCATTACGTATTTCTTAAGTCTATTTTCAGAGTGTTAGTTGTGAATACAACTCTTAATAAGTTTTAGGTTATATCGAAAGGCCACACCTAAGTTTAAAATATTTTACTTTGGTTTGTAGGTGTAACCCTATCGTCATCACATCAGTCAGAGACATGGGACCCGGAAGCGAGAGCCGAGCCCCGCTGCAATAGTAAGTTATTAATCCGCCAAGCACTGCTGGGGCCTGATGCAAAACCTGATGAACTCAATGTTGTACAGGTACTGTATATGTTTGTAACACATGTCTTTTTTTTTTTACAGAAAAGTTTATTCTAGTAAATTCTACTCTTATGTGAGAATTAACAATTTGATGTGGTTATTAGAGGTTAATTTCAATTTCTAGATAAAATGTCCATTATGTCACAACTGACCATCTAAAAATTACATATTATACAATTTTTGAAGGTAGATGTTAAGAAAAAGTTCAAAACATTAACAATAATTTTGTTTTGATTTCAGGTGGAAACCATGTGCCTACAGGATTCAATCAAAATTCCTATAGCTATACTCAAAGTTGGTGAGACGAGGCATGCACGCTTAGACATCGAGTTCCCCGATGCACCCGTTACATTCACTCTCACTCAGGTTAATTTTATTTATTATTGTTTTATCTTGATATGAATGAACTAGACCTAAATGCACAGTTATGTTTTTCAATAATTCTTAAGGAAACATGTATGTGATTGCTAATTTTCTACATGATGATAAAACAAACCAATTTTATTTGATGGGTGTGTAAAGTCGTTTTGGTTTTACACTGCCTGACAATGATTGATTCGAGGCATTTGTCTGATTTCCTCATCTTTCATAAGTTATTAATAAATTGTTAACTTTTAGTTTTACACAACAATGTAATCTCCACAGGGCTCTGGGCCAGTTCACCTCATTGGTCAACATTTACTGGGTGCACTTGTAGAGGAATTTGAAGACATGGATGAGATGGAAGAAGAGATGTTGGATGAAGAAGAAGGAGACGATTCCCAATTTAAGGTTAGTGAGGCCACAGTTTGTTAGTGAATATTGCTTAGCAGTCACAAGCATCCCCACAATGTTTACCTGATCATGACCTCAAGATTACTCAGCGCAGTGATGCATGACACTGAGGGTACTTGTATTAAAATTTAAAACCTAGCTCATGTATTTGCATAGTTTGTAGTTAGAAATTTTTATATTTCCTAAGATTTTTTGGTATTGGTGATTTAGTACACTACTAAATTTACAGGAAGATGAAAATAAAAGGAAAGGAGCTGGCAAGCGCAAGGCGAATGAGGTACTGAAAACCTTCAACTAATATCAAATTATGTATGGGTTCCTTACATGCTCGCCAGAGGGAAAAGGGCAATGGCCCAATTCTGCAAAATGTAATGGCGTCATTAGCTTTTAATAAAAGTCAAGTTATTTATGATGCCATTATTATTTGGTGAAACTGGGCCCTAACAAAAGTGCAAATTGCTACAGAATGTGCCCAGTGATGACCACTTGCACTCATTGGCTGTTGGTTTTCTGTACTCATTCAGTACCCCTTTACCTTCTGATAGCTTAGCCGTTGTTATTGAGTGGTAAAAAGTATGGTCATCTACAAATCCTTCCTAATATTTGTACAGGATGAAGATGATGACGAAGCTGAGCCCAAGGGTAAAAAATCGAAAATGTCCAACAACGCCAAAGGCAAGGCTACGTCGCCTAAGAAGAACGCCAAGAAGTGAACCGCCTCCATGCCCGAGCACCGCTCACAACACACCTTTACTTAGACCAATTCTGTTGGAGACTGATGAAAACTATTTTAGGTAACCTTACCTATTACAATTTACTTTTAAGTTGGTTTCAAGCTCAGTTCAAGAAAACAATCTCAATAAAATGTGTGGTGATACTGGAGCGGCAGCAGAGGCATTTAGTTGTAACAATATAGTGTGGTAATTGAGACTAGGTTAGCATTATATCGACTCTGTGTGCCTGAGCCAGCGAGGTGTGCGCGTGTGTGTGCGAGTGCTGCACAGCCGGAGCTCTACTGTGCTCCACTGTGACTACTTCACTATTTTTCAGTACTAAATTTCATTCCTAACTGTGGTATAGTGTTATTGACTTCAAATTTATGATAAGCCTTTATTCACACGGATGTATTTTTAAGTTAAGAGGTAAGCATAATCAGTGTACATTAAGTCATTGTCAGCTAGTTGCCGGAGACATTATTCAAATTGTGACACGTTTCAGAATGAAAACTGTACATATAAAAATGTAAGAACGGTATTAATAAAACCATTTTTAAACAACTCTATTTGCCTTTTATTTCCCTTATATGAAATATTATTTTCTGTTATTTACATTAGTTACATGGATATATCAGGGATTAAACTCCGAAACTGCTAAAACTGATTTTGTTCACACATGAAGTTAACTTGGTATTGAAGATGCAAAAGCGTGCGCCATCTTGAATAAAAATACTTGAATTTAACCTAAAAGAAGTGATCCCAAACATACACTGTCTTGGGGGGAAGTCATGACGAGAGAATTATACTCGCTGAAAGCTACAACAGTTAACTTAAACTGCAAGGGACCAGACAATGTAACATTCGATCAGCGATATCGTTAGTAGATTCAACAAAATGTAAGGAAAACCCCGTGACAAGCATGGGACGATCTACACATTGACAGTTCCATACATTTTTCGAAATTCGTTATGGAATTGCTTTGCAGGTGTTTTGTTTTAGAAAGCAGAGATCTCCAAAGATCCTGGGATGAACTTTTGCACTACACCATTCAAAATAACTTCCATCATGCCTTTATCCTTTCAAGCCCATCATGGCTTTCCAGGTTAATATTAGTTTAGGCCGAATTTTACCCTAGAAATATTTTTTTAAATGGCTTATAACATATAATTTGGCAGTTTTGAGTAGGGTAGGTATCGAAGTGGTGTTTTCACCACCCAGAGCTATCATGTTTGAATGGCGCAACACACTAGTATGTATGTGAAAGCTTGACATATGTCAAACCGAAAGTTATGTTTGATTGTTGTCTCTGTAGATTGACAACTGTACTTCTAGTACACATATGTATAAAGTCTTAAATATCAATGCCTATGAAGCAGTGCATAAAGGATATTGTTTCTTTCCCTCTGAATTGCATTTGAATCTTCAATTACTTGCACCAACTTCTCAAATTTATCTTTTCCCTCATTCTGGTGGATATTCCTAACTGCTGTTTTAATTTCTGTAAGTGTGACATTGTCAATGCCACACCTGTGACTGCACTCCCTATTTACTTTTTGTTGATCATAAATTTGTTCAAAGTAAGTGTAATATGGCCATTGGTTACATTTACCAGTTGCTCTTTTTTTCTCAGCCAGTCTTATGTAAGTTTGTTTTAAGTTTCTGAATTTTTTATCACACTCTTCTGTAGTGAGGCCCAAACTGGGTCCTATTTGTCTCCATAGAGTTTTCTTTTTCATCAAAGGGTCTCTAAACTTTTCCTTATTATTCAAGTAGAAAGTTAGCAATTGATGAACGTAGTCACCTTCCTGGTTTTTGTACAACAGTCTTGGAATGTCATTGTTGCTACTATGGTTGCTATTCTCATATATTGATTCAAAATCTTTATAGTAGCACCACTTTGTTATTGATCTACCCGATTCTGCTCTCATTTTTAATCTAATATATGTTTGCTTCAAATTTCTAAACTTTCTATCACAAGTACTTGGACTTTCTCCTACTATGCTAGATATTTCTTTCCAAAGTTCTTTTTTTTGCATTCTAGGGTTTAAGAATTTATGAGCTATTTGACCATATGCTGCGATAAGTTGTTGTATTTTGTTTCTGTTCCAAGGGCCAACATTAGGATTGTAATTGTAAAATATTCTTTCAAAATAGTTCCGATAGGGCCATTTTATTAATTTGCCTGTGTCCCTGGTCCTCTCCAACCAATTGAAATAGGTTCTTTTTAAATTTTTGAACTTGTGGTAGCAATTGTATTCTGTTGTATTTAACTGTTGTGCAATTTCTTTCCAAACATCCTTCTGCAAGCAGTCAGGGTTTCGAAATTTATTTATATTTTCCAAATACAGGTTGAGCATCCTTCTTATCTTGTTATCTTCCCAGGTTTCCAGTAATGAAGGTGCCAAGGATTTACAATCCTTAAATACTTCTTCACAAATGTTGAAATGAATCCACTTTATATCTTTACCTAATCTTTTTTTTTTTAGCAGTCTAATGTATGTTCTTCTGAGATTTCTAAATTTCTTATCACACTCTCCAGGAGAAGTTCCCACATTGAGAGCTATTTCATTCCATAAAACTTTATCTTTGTGTATATTATTGTACCTTTGTTCAAGGCAGACTGAGAGCAATAACTTAATTTTGTTTTTGTCCCAAAATGTTTCCTCTTTTAATGTCTCTGTTTCCTTTTTACATGGCTCTAATGCTTCATCGGGTATGGGTAAAGGGGCTTCATTTATTTGTATGTACTGTCTATTGTCAAGAGACTCTATAGCACTCCTGGTGTCATGGCCTGAAATTTAATCATTACATAATATTAATATTGATAATTATAATTACAAATTGTAAATTTGTATTAGTACAGAAAGAAAACTGACAAAATATTTGAGGTTGATGAACTCTAATATAATCCTCGTAATTTTACTGCCATCAATTCTATAGTGATGTTGCATTGGGCTGTTTAATTTTTTAACAAACCAATGGATAATTATCACGTCTTGTATCTAATTATATTCTTTAATGTATGGGAAAATAAATGCTGTCTATATTCCTCGGTGCTACACTTACTTTGAGGATTTTGTATAGCAAAATTATTACTACTGAAAATAACATTGCTTTGATCTTCTCTCAGCACAAACCAATAACTTTGGTTATGGGAATGTGTTACATCCATCTCTTTATTATTCGTTAAAGCTAATTACAGTATTATATCTAGATTTATCAATATATTATTGTATTCCAATATTACAATTAACTTGCTTTGTTGACAGAACTCTGCTCAAGTCACAGATCACAGATTACATATATGTAGCAAGCTAAAGCTCAAAGTGCTCAAATTCAAACATTTTGCATTTAGTTTCGTTTTTACAAATTTCATAACGCGCAGGTGCGCAGGGTGCGAGCCAGCACCAACATTATTCTGGCCATGATAGCTTGACTGCAGGTATGCCTCAAGATACATGTAGCAGTGAATTATTGTATATAGTTGCTATTTTGTTAGTTTGTTTATTTCATTTAATTTTTGTACTTTTTTTTTTCTTTACTAACATAGCTTAAATGTCATACTAACAACATTATGAGCTGTTATGGCTTGAAACCTCCGTGTTGTTGGCCCCCACACTTTGATTTTTTTTACTTTTTCTTATGTAGATCGTTTGAGAATCGTTTGAGAGGATTTGAGAGAAAAGAAATTTCGTTTGAGAGTTAGTACTTTTTCCGGAAAATCATTTTTAATTTTCTATGTGAAGTTGGTCCCCATGTAATTTTTTTTAATTTTCTTTATGCCAATCGATCCAGAATCGTTTGAGAGAGTTTGAGAGAAAAGAAGTTTCGTTTGAGA
>JAAOEG020000017.1:5305559-5315742 GCA_011763625.2 Papilio bianor | reverse complement strand
CTAAGGCCTAGTCACCCTAACTTAGGGTAGGCTCCGAGCCCCTCAGTGGGGACGTATAGTGAGCTGATGATGATGATGTTTCAGTGATGGATGTTTGTTACTAGATATCTCCAAAAACGGATCAACTGATCTCGCTTAGATGTAGAACATAGGCTGGAACAAAACATAGGCTAATGATTAAGTTTTTATTGTAATTGTACGTGGACGGAGTCGCAAGCGACAGTTAGTATATCTTAAACGTGTCCCTGCTCTATATAAATATATCATGAATTTTATCTCACGTATCTGTATTTTATGAAAGTCGACAGTCGAGATTGTGGTCAGAATTATAAAGTCAATTAGGATCCATAATTATAAAGAAAGAAAATCGATTATCGCTACTGTCTCCGTGTTTTAAGAAATTTCTTTTTGTGAATATGTTGGTAAATAATTTTTCTTGTGATAAAATTAAGTGTTCCACTTTTGTAAGAAATACAAGTTCAGTAGTTTATTGATATCGAAAATTATCTTTTAAAAATGTTAAATTATCGCATTGTTAATAATCTTCACATGGTATGTATTAGCATGAGGTGAACGGCCAATCACTTATGTATTAAACACGTTGTGGATTGAAAGTTGACGGTCAGAGTCGACGAGAACTTTCAAGTCCATATGTGATAAATGGTCAGATGTAATCTAGTGCTCTGCGTCTGTCACACGCTCTTCTCATAACGTTCGATTTTCAGGGAAAATTGAATAGTGTAATGCTCTATAATGATATGTCATCGTTTTAAAAAGGCATCCACACTCGGTAATAAGGTAAATACTTTAGCTAGATGACGTCGGCAATCTTATAAGCCAAAGACTCAAATATGAAAATTACAACAATTAAAAAAATGGGAGCCAAATCTGCTTGTTTAGTAAACTTTTATTATACTAAATAATAATATCTAAAATAAAACTAAAGTTCATAATAAATATAAATGAATTCGACCAATGTCCTTGCATCTTCTTGGAAAGTTTGAATAAATAAGGTTTGCAGGTTTTAATTTTAGGCTTCTAAGTTGTCTTAAATAAGACGACTTCTCAGTTTACTCTTAATTTTTTTACCAAGTTTTTTGATTGAAAATATTATTGCACCTGCGATATTTGTGGCAGAGCCGCGCTTAAAGTACCAAAAAGCCACATGCGATCTGGAGCCGCACTTTGCCGACCACTGAGTTAGGTGAGCTAGGCATCCGATCCAATCCGTATTTGATTTTTAAGAGTCAAAAGTTAAAATAACATGAATATAAATATGTAAGGAGTATAGATGCTAGTAGAGCAATATAATTGATGGTTTGATAAGAAACTGTCCTGTTTTATTTTCACCTTTGACGTGATTACAAAAATTATTACACACTAGTGTATGCCCGCGATTCCGTCCGCGCGTAAAACAAAAAAATATATTAGGGAACTTATGTCTCCTACCAGACCTTGTTACTATATCTGAACAAATTTTATCCAGATTCGTTAAGCCATTCTGGAGATACATTCAAACAAAGATCTTTTAAAATCCATCTAAACATTCGAAATTATTATTTAGATATTTGTGTGTTCTGGTCTGTCGTCTTACGTTTGCTTGCCTTTACTTTTTATTCACACAGATGTACATAATTTCCTTTATGTCGTAATTATTGTATTTAATTACGTCTTTTAAATGTATGTTGACAATATTACATAGCCACCGGAAGATTATAATTTTTGTGTCCCCAAAACCAATTTAATAAAGGAAGAGAAATTACTTGCAGTGGCAAGCGAAGACGGTTAGTTTGAAGAGGTAGTGTTATTGACTTGCGTTACCTGACGTAACAGATGGACAGACGGACAGATGTTTCAAGTTCATTATGTAATAATTTAGTTGTGGTCATGTCAGGAGATAATTATAAATTTGAATATAATTATCGTTGAGAAATTATACTCGCGGTTAAAACAAAAAATGATTTTTAATATCTTATAACCATTCCACTAATCGAAGAAGCGCAAATAGCCTAACGGTTAAGGGTGTGAATTTCCAATCAGAGTTCGAATCCTTCCATTCGATTCTCATACACTATGGTGTACGCTAGTTGGAATAGTTGCAAGAAATATTAGAAAATTACAAATGGTGTTTTACAAACCCTAGACAGTGTAATCGGATGCTCGTATTATTAACCATTCGTCTCTTGGTACTCGTATTACACAGAAAGAGGTATATTTTGTGAACTGGCATATGTTGTTACCAGCGGCCAGATGTGAGTTATGTTGTTTCGACTTTCGGAAGTGAAAGTGGGTGCGGGGGCACACCGGCTAGACCGGCCGTCTCAGATTTTTTGTAACTACGTTATCGATTTTGTATTAATTATACTCTCCCTCTATTAGTATTGTGGGCCCTTTACTAAATTATTATTTAAAAACATGTCATTATATGCATTCATTACACATTCTTGTAATATTTAAACTGATGCAATGAATCAGATCAAAATGTCCGAATGTTACAATGTATAGAATGCGGACAAAGAGTCGATACAAGAATTTGTACACGCTTTTTTAACTTTCTATTAAATTCTTGCATTTTATAATAAATGTAAATTGCATAATTTTGTCAACCTACATTACTTCGGAATTTAAAGAAAGCTAAGCATCGATATATTGATGACATACTCAAGAAGGGCGGTATTAAGAGCACCTGAAACCGACGAGCGTGTTTGTGTAGATGTATGATTGTAGAAATAGCGAAGGAAGTGTGTGAAGTTCGCGCTAAATGAAGGCCTGTGGTCTCTGCCTACCCTTCTGAGTTACGGGCGTGAGATATGTTGTTTATAATATTAGCAGGTCTTAGTTTATTTACTAATATTTTTGTAACTATTCCAAATTAGCTCTAGACATATGGTTTACGACAATAGTCGAATGTCAGGATTCGAACTCTCGACCACGTGATCGAAAATCCGCACCCTTAACTATTAGGATATTTACGCTTCATATTTACTCTGAGTTAAGTGTATTCAAGTATGTCTTTTTACGTGCATTAGAAATTATGTGATTCTAAGAATAAAAAAGTGAAAGGACCTAAGTTAAGTGAATGGTATCAATAACTTAATGTGTGTGCAAGTGATTTAACTGTTTAACTTTACTTTCTTATTTAGTAAGTCTTAAAATATCATTTATCTTTTCTACGATAGAGTGCTGCCTTCTATCGACTAATGCTCAATTTAGAGGTTAATATTAGTTATTTAAGGATGCAAAAGCTGACAGACCATTGTCGAGAAATTATAGATATCTATACATATAATATAATTGGAGTGTATGTTTGTAATATTGAAATGACCGTTTTTTATACATACGGTACCATACACCAAAATGGATTTTTTTTACAATTTTTGTCTGTCTGTCTGTCTCTTCCGGCGAATCGCTGAAATGGCAGGACCGATTTTGACGTTACATTTATTGGCACGTAGCTGATGTTATAAGGAATAACTTAAGCTTGTTTATTTTAGAAAAAAACTTTTATTTTATAAAAGAACGCACTGACGGAACCGCGGGCGACAGCTAGTCTACAATATAATCGCCTTTTTGATGTTTTTTATCTTTGGTCTGGCAGATTAATCTCCCTAGAAGTCCAACCACGTCCGGAGCTACAGTGTGAGGCGGTGGCATGGCGGCTGGTCGGTCTACTTGGAGTAGACCAGGGCTCCGGTCTGCGCGCGCGGACCGCCAAGCTGGCTAATGCGCTGGCTCAGTACACGCCTGATGCAAGAGATACGGTTGATGCTAGGAGACGACAATTGGATGCCGCTGTACAAGGTCTGAAATTTATCCAATGTTCATAAAATTCTTGCGGAGAGAATAATAAAAGTTAATTAATGATGAATTTATTTTAAGCTACTTAATTTGCTACACAAATAAAGGCTATGGAATGTAATTAGCCATATACGTGTAAGCTTTAGGTAAAGAGGAACACAGCGACACTCCGCAGTCGAATCTTTAAATGGTCATCTTAATTTTAAATATATGTTATATTATAAATGCGAAAGTTAAGATTTTATAACTGTATAGAACATAGTCTGGAATAACACATAGGATACAAAGTGTTATTTTAAATCCGCGGCGAACTCACGGGCGACAGCTAGTTTATGAATAAAAATGTGTAGCCGAAATAAAAGTAGTTTAAACTGTTAATAACTTTGTTTTTATTGTTATGTATCATAAATTAATAATCTGCCGCGTCTACAGCTTTCTCTTCTGGCTTTAACTGTGAGAAACATGTTCAAATCTGTTCGATTCGCTTCTTCGGTCACGATCCTCGAGTTATGGAGAAGTGTTTTTATGTAATTGTATTTAATGGCTTGATAACTGTATTTAGATAAGTGCTTGTTTCGAATAACCAGTCATTCGAGAACGAGGGTCTTGGATTCCGTTTCAAAACTATTTTTTATGTGCACAAAAAATATTACACCTTAGATAAGTTGGCATCAAGCTATATAATAATTCCATTGCCTGTATCCTAATGGGATGTGGATGTGTTGATGTATCTTATTACAATGAATATGATTACACTACTACTAACACATGACTGTATTGTTTGTTTATTTTGCTGTAATGACTTCAATTATAATTCAAGGGGGAAATTATTTACTTCGGTATAATTCATCGTAATTTTTATATTTCGTGCTAAAACGAATCAGAAGGAAGTGTTTCCGGTGGTGAAGGCTTTTATTATAGATGTTAAGTGCGATAGAGCCTGTGCCTGCAGTAACTCTGCCATTGAGGAGGCAGCCTCGAAGCCTGCTTCCCTTTGCGCCGGATGCGATAACGCGGCTTCTTTAACTTTGAAATTAGTTATGGGTCACCTTCAATAAATTTTATTTAAATATTGTTTTTTTCTTGAAATTTAGTTGAATTCCTTGAAAGTCTTTATAACATATTAAATCCCAAGAAAAATATAGATGAAAGGTTTCTTCTTCCGTTCTTTAATAAATATGCTAATTTCTTGAAGGACTCTTACTGATGAACTGACGTTCAGGTATACGACGGGAATCCATGCTTTTGTGGTCGAAGTACTGCGGGTTCGAACGAAGCCATTTGAAGCATCGTTCCTTGTGCGTACCGCAAAGGACTGGAATAAGTTTTCAGCCTCAGTTTTTCCGTCCAAATATGATGTTGGGATCTTCAAAAGTATAGTGACTAGGCACTTTCTAGGCTAGCGCGTACCATCTTTCGACGATGTCCACCAACACCAGGAGGGATTGTGGTCAAGAGCTGGCGTATCAAACGTAAAAAAAAAGATCATAGAAAGTCATAGTCAGTGTTGCTTAAGTATGATAAATCTATACACACTGTCCCCTTTAAAAACTATGGTTTTAGATTCTATTAGGCAGACCAAGCAATAGTGGATATATGATATTCTTTTGTAGGACTGGGCACGCATGGCCTAACAGCGGATTCTTCGGGGGCGCTCATCTCACTGCACATCGCCATGAAGAACGAGCTGCAGCGGCACGTCGACGTCTACAAGCAGGCGTTACACAAGCTGGAGGAACTGGTATTGCTTCACTACATATACTATTTCTTGTAGCTTACGAGAAACAGGTTGCAGAGGAGCTTTGATAAACTCAAAAGGAATGCCCTCCTCAACTAAATCCGCCTCCCCTGCAAACCTTATCTTAGATAGAAAAGGAGGGTAAGTTTACTGGAACTTGGCGCAATGTTAATCTTGACATAAACTATGTGTGTTAAAAATATTTTAGTGATCTCATAGACAATGCGAATCATTCGTCATTATTTAGTTAGATTGGTTTGTTGTGTTTAAAATTATTGTGATGAATTGTTTATCGTATTTATGGCGTCGCTTTTCCTTACTCATCTTATATCATAATACAAAACAAAAAAGCAAGTTGAATATACTTTAATAACACAGTTTACGTAACTCTAGTCACGTAGGTTACGTGTTGCTACTTATAAATGTTTGATTTGTTACATCGCCGCGTCTCTCAGCACACACGTACAGTTTAGTTTTTATTTACTTGTAAGAAAGTGTTACAAGATGTGTAAGATGTAACTACATGCTATGATCCAAGAATTATTTAACCCTGCTCACACAAGTTCAGAGTTTGAAATTATCTCTTCGTATCAACGCTCAACAACTACACTTTTTGTACTACACTTACTACTCTTTTTTTATTATAAATCACAAAGATAACAAACGATCAAAACTGTTCTAATATGTTAAGTGACCGTTATACTTAGATATCTGTAATAACATATTGTGTTCCAGATACTTTGGGTGCCTTTATTGCACAGAGAAATTAAACTGTAAAAGGATTTTCCTTTTGTTGCTCACTCTCTTTTCCTTTAATTCTACCTTCTCATTCCATCCTTTACTTATTAGAGGAGGGTAAAAGGGGAAGATTAGTTAGTAAATCTTGGAGTAGACTTGGCCTATGTGACATGCATTCATCAGACTACTTGACGCCTGTATTTTGTGTGTTCGTGGTTTTGCAAATGTTGCTGTGGGCTCTACCACTATTGTTTATTTTACAGTCACCAGTGACCCTACACAGCGACCCTGCTTCCTCGTCGCACCAACGTCTGCTGTCTCTGTCCCACGCGGACGTGGAGCGGCGGCTGATCGACAACAAATCGTTGCTGACAGCAGTGGACAAACCCGCATTGCGTCAGTTGCCCACCCTAGTCGCCCAGCTGTCCGCTCGCGTAGAGAGTGATAAGGCCGTGCTTGCGTGTGTCGGACAGATCAAACGGACGGATCCCACGCTGGATCTCAGTGACACGAGGTATGTACTTACTAAAATACTTCGAGTATGGGCGTCGCCAGGCGATAATCTAGGCTATGACAAGGGAGGGGAGCGGCTTATTTGAAGTGGTTTTATAGTTTTACATTTTATGACTATCTACAGCTGTCCACTATCCCATCCTGGCGACGCCTATACTTCGGCGAGAGAGGCACTGTTATCGCAATTAGTTCTGCCAGAATAACGTAATACACCTGACAAATTAAGACAAGAAAGGTACAGCTAGATAATGATCTTGTCGCAATTTTTTGACATTGACCCAATATCAATACTAATTGGATTCTAGGCGCTAATGATCTATTAACAAGTTTCACTAATGCCCATCAAGTCAGAGAAGTTTGTCGGTTTGGTTCACACGTTTATACTTGATAAATTTTCATACACAATCTTATAATGCGACAATCAGAGTTTTTTCATCTAGATCTCTATTTCTTAATCTTCCTATGTAACTACAATCGTCTAGTTCAAACAACCATCAACAAGACGTGATGCAATCTGTAACGTGCGTGAGAGTCGGATGTTCTCAACACATTAACTGTTTTTATCTCTGCTCACTGGAGTTCCGTACACGCGGCGTGATATCGTCACGGGAACACGCATACCAAATGATAAAATAATGGTACCGTTTAAACTCTAAAATGCATGAAACATTTATAATATTTAACAAATATTTATTTATAAAACTTCAATGTAGATGAAAGTTTATTGGATAATTTTTAACCGTGCGTTTACACGGCATTTAAAACATATAATTGTAATTACCACTCGTCCTCTTTAAATAAACATAATTAATCATCGGTAACTAATGTTTTTGATTTGTTTATGAAGGGATAGGTATACATTTTGTTAGAGTAAAGGTTTAGCCAATTGTAATAATCTACCGAATTCAAATATCATATTTTGACAGCTATTTATATGGAGATGAGTATGTTTAGTTGTACACGTATATTGTTATGTGTGCATTACATTATGTAGATTGTAGTGCTGTAGTGTAACTGCGTGTAGAGATGTAGACGGAGAGCCGGTCAGTGAACGGTCACGCCAGAGGAGTCAACTGTTACATACGGCAATTTAACAATGTCTTCGTAACAATATCAATAAATGTTACTATATAATGTTAGTAAACTAATTATACTTTAAAAATATAAAGCTTTTTATCGTAGATTTTAGTAATGCGATTCCTTCCTATGCGATCTATACTCTGTCAAAACCACATTCCTCTTCCCATACTTATCTTATACGACAAGACTGGGGAGGGGAAGAGCAATAGTATTAGACATTTGGCACACATTAAAAATAAACATTTGTATTACCTATAATGATTAATTTACTTTGTAATTTGAGATTGAGTTAAGATGTCTGAAGAATAGATTTTAATGTTAGTTTGAGAGCTAAACATATTAGATAATAAAATTGATGAATTCATCCGTAGGCTTGTAAAACTTGACTAGCTCGATTACATATTCGAAGCCATTCTTTGAATTAAGTAAGAGATTTCCACACTTTCATATTTACTAGTTCTGAGGGTAACTTTCTTTTGCGGACCCGTAAAATATTCACCATATTACGTGAGCTATTCAAATTTGTTTGATGTTTCTATAATAACTTGACTTTAGATTTGTCCGATCGTTTTCCGAAGGAATGATGACAGTTTTATTACTAGTAAATTATTAAGGTATCAGAGTCCGTGGACAACTCAATTAGCGTTATCGGTATATCGACAAAATGTGTCAAAATTCATCGTATAAATATATGATAACCACGTGTCTTATGGAAAGATGTTGCCAATTCTATACATTTTTGAAATTCGTTTGTTATTCGTTCGTTAGTCACTTTGTAGCGAATGAACTTTGTCTATGGCGTCTGTGGATTAAGATTTTTATGTAAAAAAAAATGACAAACGTAAAAATGGGAGAAGACTAGCTTTTTCTCAGATTCACAGAAAGCGTCTATCTCATGCCTGTATTTTATTCGGTACGTCTGTCTTTTGTCTTGATATTTACTGGTCGAGTACATTCGTGCAAGCTAACATAGGACTTACAATGTTGTACTACCCTACACTCACTGAGCACAACTGTATTGGAGGCAATAAAATCAGTTTATGACTTGCATGCGCCGTATTGTTTGAGCTTTCGTTGAGAAATTCTTGCGTTTTCTTGTTTCATTTTCACTTGTACGTAATGTAGAAATTTACCGCCAAGAACCGACATAAATAGGTGACTGGATCACGATACTACGAATTTATTTAACACTAGCTGTCGCCCGCGATTTCGTCCGCGCGTTCTTTTTCTAAAAAAAACGTATCCTAAGTTACTCCTTATAACATCAGCTACCTGTCAATAAAAATCCCGTCAAAACCTGTCCGTCCATTTCAGAGGTTAGCCGGAACAAACAAACAGACAGACAGACAAAAATTGTAAAAAAAATATTTTGGTGTATGTACCGTGAATATATGTATGCATGTAGTAAAAAACGGTTATTTCAATATTACAAACAGTCCAATTTATAATAATTATGTGTATAGATTTTTCGTTACTTTCAAAAATCAGATTCGGTAACATTTTAAAAGCACCTAATATACTTTAACCACAACTAATTAAATCGAATTTTAATAGAGCCGTTTTTAACAGCGTCACACAAAATATCCCACCTTTTTAGTACATCTATGACGTGTAACAATGGCGTGTTATTGTAGTTAATTTGACATAACAGGCCGGCTCCCATGCGCAAGGCGTGGTGATATAATCGTTCCCAGAGTTGTCTCCGATTGTCTTTAAGAGGAAAGTCATTGTATAATGTGATGAAATCATTTTGTTTTTTGTGTGTTTTTACTTTGTAAATATTACGCGCGTGAAATTTTCCTTTGTAAAAGCGTGGGTGCGCGCACACTGCGACTGCGCACTCCACCGTATTTACTCGTATGTACTGAGCCAATTGGTAGCGTTAATGTATGCTCAGTATTCATCAGCTCACTATACATCCCCTCTACGGAGGACGGAGTCTACCTTAAGTTAGGGATGACCAGAGCACTTAACCACGCTGGCCCAATGCGAGTTGACTCCACAGACCTTTTTAAGTTTCTTCTCTGATCTGTGCAGGTTGCATCACGATATTTTCGTTCACCATAAGAACGACGGATAAATGTACATATCGAATTTGAATCTGAAAACACATTGGTACATAGTGGAATATGTACCCAGGACTTGCAGATTACTAGTCAAGAGTTTTACCCCTGAATCGGTCCTGCTTCTGTATATATGTAACAATAATCCATTTATTTAATCGACAGATACACATATAGTGTATGAAATTCATGAAATGTTAATAGAGCTGCCATCTACACTTTAACATTTATTCATGACATTAGATTCGCAGTT
>JAAOEG020000017.1:5256119-5280730 GCA_011763625.2 Papilio bianor | reverse complement strand
AAGTTTTAAGATAATTTAAAGTTATTTAACAAAAATATATAAGAGGGACACAACACAGGCCCCTTCACCGTGTCACTGACACGACATGTGGTATCAATCTGAATCTAAACTATAAGAAATACCTAATACAAAGCACAAGAAGTAATAACAGCTCGCGAGTATTATCATAAAAATATAGTAAAGAAAAGTTAGAGCTATTATATAAAACAAGTACGAATCACGTAATTTTCGGAATACTTGTGAAGAAGATTTTACTATATATCCAAAGAATTAAGAACACATATTTATGCCACGTATTGATCCTCTTTTGAAGTAATTGTCATCGATTTGTTAACAGATGGCGTTGATATTGTATGAGGAAGGGATAGGGAAATTGTTTATATTTCTTTTATTTTATTAATCACTAATTCATCATCATCAGCTTACTATACGTCCCCATTGCGGGACTCGGAGCCTACCCTAATTTATGGGTGACTAGATCGTAGTCAACGAAGCTGGCTCAGTGTGGGTTGACTTCACATATGTCTTTGATTTTTTCGCCAATATGTGGAGGTTGCATCAAGATGTTTTCATCTACCGTCAATATATATGAAATTAGAAAGTCGAAAAACACATTGGTTCAAAGCAGGATTCGAACCCAGATCCTGCAGATTACAAGTCAATTGATAAATGTTAAAAGTTTTGCGATAAAGAAACATAAGTATCCTTTACTGATAAAACAAGCTCGCACGATACAAATTAACAAAGTTACCAACACAAATTAATTGTCACCGATTTGTTGCTATCTCGTGCGTACAGTCGACGGAGAACAAGTTTTTCCCTCAACTGTACTTGAATGTCCATTAATTGTGGAAATTAATATCTTGTAATATACTAGAGAGCGCTTTGTGTGTAAATAAATGCGTCTTAGTTACTTATGTATTATTTATACGAAAGAAACACATGTAGTAATTACGCTAGTTATCACGCCGTGGTTTACAGAGATTTATATCTAGTGAAAAAAAGAATAAATTAATCCATAATAAATAATTAGTGAGTCGATTTAGGTACATAAAAGTTTCCACTGTATTAACACACAGTATGAAATCATCTTAGCAGCAGTATGTATAGACAAGTTGCAGTAGTGTAAACGCACAGTAAAAAACATCACTTATGTCGTTAAATATCCGGAAATTGGCAAACGGGAAAGTTGAAGGGCGTCTAGCATTAGCCTGTCATGAAAGGAAATTATTTGGGAGCCCAAAAATATTATATTTCACTTCCATTAGGATCAAATTATACAAAAGAATATACGTGGAATAGAAGTAATAATGAGATGTTTTTGTTCCAAAATGAATGCAGTAGAAATTTTATGACAGGTAAGTAACAAAAAATGGGAACAAACATTGTTGTAACCGCCTCAGGTAAGCGAAGAGACATTGTTTTGTACAAAATACTGCGCTAATTGGGACCAAAATATGTTTCTATAGAAGTATTATCATAAGGAAAATATAATGTTTGCAGTCGAGAACCGCTACGGAATAAGCAAGTACTAAATAATGTTTGAATCTAAGTTTATAAGACGACAGGAAGCCTCTGAATTTGTTATGGTGAAGCATACTGTGATACTGTAATACGTGTGGCAGTGGCGATAAACCCTAAAGATTATATCAAGATTACTTAATATAAATAAATCCTTTTATTTAAAGCGAAAACATTGAACACATTCGCGGTTAATTTGGTAATTGCGGCGCAGAGAGATAGACTTTACGTTTGGTATCTGTCCGAGTATAATGGATGCATTGCATTCAACTACTTTCTCGTTTATTCCACAGACCATATTTACATTTAAATTTCAGACAGTTTTCAAAATGATTACATGTTTAATAGATTTTTCATTCAACATTTAATAAGGATTTATTAATACATTTAAAGCCCTGGTTTGTTCTTATTATTACTACTTATATTATTATTACTTATGTATATTTGATCCACCGGAACCATATTTTCAGCATCTTTAGCATTATATATTTGAAACGGTTGCGTAGCTCAGCTTGTCAGATATACCGTCATCATTTAGGGATTGATAAAGTAAGATGTTCTGTATAGTCTGAGCGCCGACTCAGCCCTCTGGAGCCATAAACGTCCCTGCGCAGCCTTGTAAAGGTTTTATATCAATCGCTTCGTTTACAACCGACGTCCGTTGACGCCAGCGCCCTCGTAAAACTATCGCAACTATAATATCGCTGCCGACCCTATTCTATTATCTCTTTAGATTGGGGACCGGCAGGCGAGTGTTGGAGAAAATTATTTAAGAATAAGCTTTCATAAAATGTTGGTAGAGCCGCACTAAACGCAAATATCAGGAAAAACTCTTATCATCATTGGTTATTGTTCTAGGGATGTGCGTTAATAATATTACTGCTGATATACCTTTTGATTTTATACAAGTGTAAGCTGTCTGTTTATTCATGTTTTATTTTAATTTAAGATTAATGACATAATAATAAACTTGTAACATTGAACTCTTCCTTTATTTAACTTAAATAAATAATTAATTATAAGAATAATGTAAGCGAAATAACACTAAACTAAAAACCACAGTCTGATTAAAATTTCTTTTAAGTAAATCCTAAAACTGGTTTAATATTCTACTTGAACTTCAACAGCCAAAATAATTTTGTTAATCGTTTTAAAAATACTGATTCTATACCTACTCTATTTACATCAACATCATACCAAACTATATAATTTTAACCCTCCGATATGCTTTCTAACTCTATAACATGTCTGTGTTTCTTGCCTTTATGGATACCATCGAACTCATTCTGAATATCTTCCAACGCTTTATCTTTTGTTTCTGGCACAAAGAAGTAGACGAAAATAGCTCCGACTATACTGCTTACAGCGAAGTGCCACAAGGCCCATCCGGGATGAACCAAATTCACCAAATTCTGGTAAAGTTTGGTCACACCGAAAGCTAGGAACCAGTGGAAACCGACGGTAATCGCGGTGGCTCGTCTAGTCACATGTGGGGGAAATATCTCTCGCAGCATCAGCCAGGGGATGGGACCAACTCCTGACGCATAAACACTAACGAAGGTGCACAGGGAAAAGAGCGGTATCCAAGTACTATTGATAGAGATGTTAGACGCTTTGAAATGGTAATACAATCCAAGACTACCCAGACTAATAGACATCATAAGGAAAGAAAACAGAAGTAAAACCCGTCTTCTAACTTTCTTAAGTAGCATCGTGGAGAAGTAAGTAGAAGAGACCAGACAGAATCCGAGGATAATAGATGCCCCTGGTGCTGACAAGGATATGGAAAATGTCTTGAATAGTTTCTCTGCATAAAATAACACGGGGTAAATTCCACTTAATTGCTGGAAAATCATCAATCCAAATGATACTATCAGAGCCTTAACATTTGTTCTGGTAGTAAATAATTCTTTAAATGTTACTCTGTTCTTAGCGTAGTTAAGTGTGTGTTCTTTCAGTGCTTTAATTTCAGCCTTAACGTCATTGTCGATTCCCCTGAAGTATTGTAAAGCGGCTTTAGCTTCACTGTTCTTGCCTTGTGACAACAAATAGGCTGGTGACTCAGGGATGAAGATGAATGCCACAAAGAAAGCAACGGGAACAGTGGCCGACAAGAAACAAAGCCATGATGTACTGTTGACCAAACCTAAAAAAAAAAACAAAATAGTTAAAACAATATTTATCAATAAAATCTATATTCCAAAAGAGAATATAAAAAAGATAAACAGGCACATGTCTTTAAAAATAAACAGTAAGGCTATAAATACACGTACGAAGTCACTTAGATCTTGGAAGTCAATTTCTTTACCTAGATAATATGCTATTTTAGAGACAAGTAGCGTTTCTTACAGTTATTTCATATTTATAAAAGCTTTTATGATGAATATGTCATGTCATAAAGGTAGCAGAAAGTGGCTTGATGGATACACAATTCGATAAGTCTAGAACTGTCGTCATTGAATTGACAGGTCAATTATACAGCAGTAACTAAATACATTGAATTGAAATTCGATTTATGCAGACGTTCCATAAAAGTGATGTTTAAATTTGTATTCTTGCTATGAACCTATCAGACGTATTAGCACTTACCACAAATGTAACCGAACAGCACGCCGCAGGATAAGTGGACGTGATAGAAGGTAGCGAGAGTCGGCAACAGATGGCGTTCTGCGATGTCCTCGATATAGGGCGGGATGCCTACGCTGAACGCGCCCACCGCCACGCCGCCCACGAAACGACCCACGTATAGACCGTACACGTTGGGACTGATGAAGATATCAGGGACACAGTTATTTATGACATCAAGCTTTAACTTTCAATGGAAAATTAAAATGGTAAGAAGTAACCCAATGTTGTATGTCAAAAATTGGTTGGCAAAATTAGGTGAATGAAGGTGTCATTTGTACCGATTAGTTTAAATGTCATTGCTTTGTGGTTCTTATCTATGAAAATTAAATATAATACATTTATTAAACTTAAAGAGGTAACAAACAAATCCCATAAATACCTGGAAGCTACCAAGATCCACGAGACGAGAAGTGGAAGTGCGAGGTATAATAGAGTCTTCTTCCTGCCAAAGTTCTCAGAGATGAGTCCGGTGGGCACAGCGCCCCACACTGCGCCCAGACAGAGAAGTGACGACACCCATGACGCTTCTATAGTACTCAGCTGCAAACAATATAATCAAAATGGTATATAGTCAAAAAAAAAACGTACGTAAGAGATTTGGTCTGCTCTTACTGGACTACCTCAATTTGTCGTGGTCTTTGAATCGAGAGAGAAAGGCTGGTCTGAATGTTCTTACTATTTACTAATCGAGCTCATTATAAGTAAATTTTGGACTTTTAACAATATCGTCTCTTGTTACTTATGTGCTTAGCCGATGGCTTTACGACGTGACGTGTCCACTGACGGTAATGAGTGTGGTTCACGGTCGATGTAAGTTGGAGGAAGATTCATCGGCAAAACTTTTGTGCGCCACCAATACGTTTGATATAAAGTTCTTCGTTTGTTGTTTTCTCTTATTCATTAAAATTCTCCAAATGAATAACACATGACATTTGGGCTCTAAAAATTATCGAATTATCTGTCTGACCTTTTGTTATCTGTCCCTTTGTCACGATATGTTATTTCAAAATAGTCGATCAATGACGGGAACTATTATAGATATAGAATAATCACACCACTCGAAAAAACAAAACTGCGTTATTAAAATGCTTTTAAAATTAACAAAGTTTTGAAATAATAGGCCACCTATTTGGGGTACCGTTGAATATTGTTTTGTTATTTTCTGTTGTCTGAATAAGCTGTCCTCTATTTGAACTGTAAATTGCTTACCATAAGCTTCGGATGCGTGTCTGTTTGATTTCTTATCACAATGGATTCCTGGTCTGAGTATATCTGGAACAATCAAAGCGTGAAATGAAAGCAATTTCAACTAATGATCAAATTCATTATTTTTAAAAGTTTTTGGTGTTATTTTCTTGATCATGGATGTTTAGCTTATTTGTCTGTATGTACTATTACTGTATTTATTGGAATTTATTTATTTGGCGAACGAAATGTCATCTACTATCTTACAAACTTTAGTTTTGAGGTACACTTTACTAAGTAACTAGTACTCTTTCAGATTAGGTCTTTGGTAAAGTAATATCAACTCATTTATAGACGTGTTATCTATCGTAAAGATCCTATTTCATACTAAAAAAAGGACATTTTATTTATTTTATTCGAATTCTTATGTAATTCTAACAATTTTTTTTTGAATATATGAACATTAATATTTGTGTTAAATGCTTTTCGAATCCGGTAATAATAACGAAGTAAGGGCCCGAGCCGAGTCTCCTGAGGGAGCCCACTAGCTTAGTTACTCTTAACCGAGGTTTAGGCTAAGCGCCATCTGCGCTCGACCACCTCAAGTCCGGTGAAGCTGTAAATTCCTCTTCAAGGCAAACAGTGACAACTCAGTCAAAAAACAACCTATATTTTTTAATAATTATATTGTATCTAAACCTAAACCTTCGCTGACCCACTAAAAGCACCTGTTTTGTTAGTACAAATTGAAAATTAGTTTATAAATTATTCTCAGTAGATGGATTACTAAAACTAAACTGGGTTTGCCTACGTTTACAAACTATTAATAAGAGTGTATGTGCATTGGTCGTATTGTTCGACCACACAAAGGCTTTTGTGCTAACACCCTCGTGTACACAATACAAGAAATGATGTTTTCACTTCTCTACTATAATATATTAAAAGCATTAAAGTTCTAGCGGGAGATAAACTACATTTTTATTGCCACCAACGCAAAATTAATAAATAGTTTATTAAATTATCTAATTTATTTTGCATTAAAACTAAAAAATAAAAGCTACAGGACTCAATGTTATTTAATGGAGAGTAAGACAAACCTTAGTGTAGATTTTCAATACTAAAGCTCCACTGAGGGACATTACTTAACTACTAGTTACGTTTTGTAGCAGAAGGTCTCTCAAAGGATTTGACTTATCTCAGAACCTCGTTGTCAATTGTAATTGCGAACGTGATTTTTATGTCTAAAACTAGTTTTGCCCGCAACTCTGTCCGTGTGGGGTTGAAAAGAACTTAATAAGTAGCCTATATGTTAAGCAGACTATGTTCTATATTTATGATAAATATCATCGAGATCCAATGACCGTTTTAGAGATATCTTCGTATAAAAATCGATCCATTCATTTAAGATTCGCATTTGTACTATTATTGTTTATTTCTATCGTATTACATATCAAGTTACATTTCTTAAGTAAATATTAGTATCAATATATCACTTTTCAATGTCTTCGGGATATTAATAAGCCAATGAAGGGTCCTTAATTAACGAAAGGGAACCACATCTATAGTTAGGAAGCTTAATTAAATCAAATGAAGTTCGCAGCAACGCGCGGCCCTAGTTAAGATTCACAAACTTACTAAGCAATCTGAGCCAAGGGAATTCTATGCTTTATTACTATTAAGAACCTAATTAACGGCCTAAAACTCGTCTTCAAAATAATAAGTTATTTTAATAACTATGTAGTTTTTACAAGTATTGTTTTTTAAAGGCTTTTATGTTACTAATGTTACATATGCAAAAGTTTAGATGCATGTATGTTTGTTAGAAGATATCTTCGAAACGGCTTAATAAATCTCGATAAAATTTGACATAGATGCGGAAAATAGTATGGAAGAAGACATAGGCTAATTACATTTCTTTTTAATTACGCGCAGGCGGATTCATGAGCGACAATTAGTGTAGCAATATATTGTTAAATGTATTATTAGCTTATATAATTTCAACTCTATCAAGACTACAGTGGTGCAAAATAAACTGTTTAAGTCAAATTCCAAAGCTAAACTAAATCTTCTAAGGCGTTAACGCTACAGTTCTAACAACAGTTGCATTGTTACTTTGAACGTGGGAGCTTAAATGCAGCCTTCAAAGCTATACAACCTTAAGACATTTATGAAAACATTGTGTACGTCTTGCAAGATATTGTTACTTTGATGTGACAGGACGGAAAATATTCTACGATTAAGCTTACGTCTAACTCAAATAACTTATTTATCTTTTTAATAGTTAATTTTGATAGAAAAAAAAAAATATCTGACCTCAGTAGTAGTATTCAATAAAGCTGACGATGACCACGCTATGCACACTCCGGCAGCAAAAGCTCCCAGATTTACTGAAAAAGATATGCATCAATCACACAAACTGACATAAAGAAATACGACTTCACTTTTGTATTATAACTTGTGTAGATCACTCTATCTGTAGGTTATTGTATGCTTTTCACTGTCACTATTAATTGAATAGAACACATGACATGAATATATCAAAGAGTATTTTAAAGGGTAGAGATAGGCCTAGATAGGATAGGATGGATGGATTACGTGAAAAGTGTCATGATTAAGAAGGCGACGACTGAGATGACGAAAGATAGATTGATATGTATGAAAACCTAGCGTGCAGACCTTACGTGAGTGATATAAAGACAGGGCAGTATCAGCTCACTATACGTCCCTACTAAGGAGCTCTGAGCCAACCCTAAGTAGGGACTAGGCCTTGGTCAACAATGCTGGCCCAGTAGGGGTCGGTTGACACACATCTTTGAGTTTAATTTCAGATATGTACAGGGTGCATCACGATGATCCTTTACCGTAAGAAAATTGGACACATGAAGATTGACACAAGAAAATTGGTACATGGGGCGTCCGAACCCAAGTCCGAGCAGATTACAAGTCAAGTACTTAACCCCTCAGCCACCGACGATCTAAGGACAGGGAGGGAGATGATAAAACAAATAGCTCACCTATACCGGCTGTGATGTATTGTGTTGTGATGCCAGATGTATCTCTCTTGATGTCAGGTACTGTTTCCAATCTCTTCAGCACTTTAGAGTTTCCGTTAGCGTTGTCTGGTACATCTGGATTAGTGTTGTTGTTGTCACTGCCATTTCTGTTTTCTGTTAGGACTGTCGAAGCACCTGTTTCTAGGTCGACTTCTTTAAGAGTGCTGTCGTCTGCTGTATAACAGAAATATACGGAGTTTAAAAGAGTGAATGAAAATGGGAGTAGTAACGCTTCTACTGTCATTTCTGTCGTGGTTCTCGGCCTTTGCATTTGATTTGTGAGTAATACAAATTTATCTGAAGAAGTTTCTTATTGCACTCTTTTTAGACTAGAAAGTTACTTTAATAGTAGAAGACGCCAGCAACAATTACATCTGTTGTACGAATTGGCCCGGTTGCCCTCTGCTATATCACGATTACACCGTAGACAGGCGTCAAGTGGAAGTAGTTCCGAGTATCGTCTGATGAGCGTCTGCTGGAGGTCTAATTTTAATCCCCCTTCCCTTTTGTTATAAGGAAAGCAAGGGAAGGTAAAGTGGATTTGAGGTAGGACGGGACACATAGAAGGGGGGAAATATCTTTCGGTCTTCTTGTCCGTCGATTAAAGGCAGGCAACGCATCTGCAATTGTAGCGGCCCTTTTCCTATTTTGGCGAATTCGGGTGGCATGTTCCTTACGTAATAAAATAGGAACAAGCAATGGATAGAGACGATAATGTATTTTACATTTTTCATTTAATTCTAAACTATTGAAATGTCTAAATTCTTATAACTTGATATTTAAAGTATGTTATAACTCATAAATAAATGTTCAAATGAGTGTCAATAAGATGGCCTTGTCTCTCCTTTCCCCGGTTTGAAGGTGACGTGTGGCTATCTCTTGTGTAAACATCGCCTACCGATTGCTGGCTCGGATCAAAACATCCATTTGTTATTAATTAACTATAAACTGTAATCACTTCAATTTTCTCTACTTTATGTAAACATTGCGAGACTAGTTGTTGCCTGTGATACCGTCTACGTACATTTAATTTTCTGTTAGCATGTAAATTCGATTTTAAAGAACATATAATGTTAATAGATAGGTTCAGAATCCTATCACAGTTTATAGTATTCCTAATGAAGTAAAATAGGAATCTAAATCTGGCTTTTCTCCTTCTGAAAACATAACGTTATCTCATTTTTTTCAAAGAGGATGAAAGGGATACCAATATATTTAAGTGTAAGTGTTTCGGCTGTTGAATACTTTGACAAAACGCCCGCGCACAATAGTGCGTTTATATAAAAAAAAACAATTACGAATTTATTTGTGCAAAATCTTTCTTTGACTTTGTTTTAATGACGTAAATTTTTAAATAACCTTAAATTAACCGTCAACTTGTATTTTGATACGCGCCAGAAGTTAATTTTAAATAATATTTATTTGTTTATACAGAAATGCGTATAAATTAAGGTTGTTCGATTGAAAAGTTACACGAATATTCTATGTTCCAAGTAACAATATAAATATTTTAATACTTAGTATTAAAGTGCGTCTGAAGTATCAAATTTGGTATATATTAGATTGATAAGGAGTTAAATATTAAATAGAGGACACATTTGGTAAATAAAACATGAAAAAAACTTACTTGCATCCATACTGTGGCTTTAATATTAGACAGGTGAGAGGTAATTTGTAAAAGTAGTTATGAATGAACCATGTTAACGTAACAAGAACTCTGCCGTTGGATGTGTGACTGTGTGACTGCGGCCGTCATCTCGATAACTCCCGGGACGCAGAAAAATAAAGTTGCAGGGGAGTTTAAGTGTACAATTGAGTCGCCAAATATATATATTACTAGCCTTGCCCGTCCCTTCGTCCGCGTGGAATAGTGTTTTTGGGTAGTATTTTCTATTTTTTAGGCTAATTATTTATAAGTAAGTTAAATACGTATGATAAGTTAAGTTATTTTACACCCTTGAATATAAAATTTTAACAAACTGAATGCCACATATATTTATATCGAATTTAAAGCCAAAAGAGTTTGAAACTTGTAACTGTAAAAATGTCCATACTTCCTTATTATTTTCCAACCTTTCAACGCTAGAATATCTACGTACTAAATTTCATCGAAATGGCTTCGGTAGTTTTGGAGTGTAAACGAAACAGACAGAGTTACTTTCGCATTTATAATATTAAATAATGTATAGGTTATGTATCTTTTTTTGTTTTCCAGTTTTAATTCCGTTTATGTGAAATTACTGTATATGATTATAGTTATACAATCAAAAAATTAAAAATAACGTAATGGTATTTCGGGCGGCTTTATTATATCAAATTAATATTTATTAATTTATTGCTGTATAGCTGTATACGATAAACTGGTCCGGAGTAAGTTTAACCTAATTGAAGCGTAATTAAAGCAAATATGTAGCAATAACAATATTGATATTCAAATGAAGGTACATTCGACTAAATATTCAAATTAGTGCGTAGTAGCTATGTTAATCCGAAGTCTGGGAAAGCCGCACCGAAAGCAACGCTCTGATCAGTACATTGTCAGATTAAAGGCTTTGAATTATCATGTGTTTGGAGCACATATTATAATTTACACATGTGGCTTGGAATGCTTCAGCTTTGACACAACTAATCGTATTAATTTAAGGAAACCGCACATTACTACTGTATACAATGTACATACTAAGGCTGGATTCGACAAATATGGAATAAGTTTTTAATCGCGAATAAGTCTATTCTAAGATTAAAGCTAATTATAACAAAATAAAAACGGCTAACTAACACATTTTTAATTCGGTGTCGGCACCTCTCTCACAGCGAGAGACGGGCCGCGACCGCGAAATAATACCAGCCTCACTCACCCTGAAGAAGAGCCCCCGATGGCTCGAAACGAGTCGGTGCTGACACCGGATTAAATATAAGTGAGTTAGCAGTTTTTGTTTTGTTATAATAATGTATCACGAAAGTATAACAGTAGAAACAGTATAATTAAAGCTAGTTATGCATTTTACCAACCACTAATCTATGAATAATAATTATATACGAGTAAATACTTACAGTTACAGAATACAGTAGTCAGAGCAGATATGTCACTTATCACCTGGAACATTTTTAAGGCAAGCATTATGACATTTTACTATATTATCCTACAAAATTTAATTGCTATGCCTTTCTTTCTACTTTCTAAGAAATAATATTACATGGATTTTTGTCGGTTTACATTTGGTTCAGTCATCTTCTTTTAAACCATGGATAACAATACTTTCTCCACAAGTTCGTCGCATATACGAAAACGAAAATATTAATAATACAAGGAGTGAGTTCAAGGAGTAAAATAGTTATTTAAACTTTCCTGAGACATTACTTCAAATTAATTATAATACGGCTATAACTCACGTTTGATATTCCGGTGTCGGCACCGACTAGTTTCGAACCCATCGGGGGTCCATCTTTAGGGCGAGTGCTTATTGCGTATTATAATTAATTTGAAGTAAAATAGTTGTATTTGTGTAATCTCGTGATTACTTCGTTTATTCGTTTATTTTATTTCGTGATTCTCGTAAAGACAAGAGAAGTTATCTACATATGTGAAGTGATTTTATTGAGTAGTTATTATTTACTTTTACAAATTTTTCATTTGCTTAACTTCTAAGTACAACACAACAAATACTTGTGTAATTAAAAGCGGCTTCAAGTTGCGCGCCCCTGTTACGATAACCTCTCAATCATGCCACCCTCTCCCGATCTCGCTGACACCAGATAACGCGCTGCGCTGCAGAAACCACTATATTTTTAAAATCAATGTCTGCCAGATAAGTTTGTTTGTCTGCTCGGTACAACATTAATAACTTATTTGCTTGCAATTAATATAATTAGCTTTGAGATATGAATCGCTTTGGTATAATTTGAACTTAGTTTAGTATTAAATAGCCCGAGGGCATTAATGAAAAAGATGTTTTTGGTAAGTTTTACGGCAAATTTCTTAAAGTGAATTTACGAAACAAACTGATATGTTATCATGTATTTATTTTTAAAAACCATTATATGATTTAAATGCAATCTTTAATTAATATTGCACATGATAACGTTTAAGTAAACATTAAAAAAACTCCAGAAACTTCTAGGCATTTACTAGCATTTCAGTAACCGTGGCCGATTTTTTTTGTGACTGACTTGCCACTGTTTGCCTTGAAGAGGCATACTGCTTCACCGGCCCGGAGGTGGTCGAGCACAGATGGCGCTTAGCCTATCGTTTAAAAGTAACTAGGCTCGAGGATTCCCTCAGGAGCCTCGACTCGGACCGTTACTTCGTTATTGTTACCGGATTGGGAGTCCGCTGAACTTTTAGATTGCTTTGGTGACGCTCTATGGAGTGACTGGCTTGGGCTGTCACTCAATACGCGTTTTGCATTCCGATTCAAGGGTGCCCGAGAGGACCGAACCTCGGCTTGGTCGGTTGCTGTTATCTGATTACTTAATCATGGCCGAGATCTTCGGTCACTTTTATAGGAGGCCTAATTCCCCTCAGTATATTGTTAGCAACTACCCCAGACAACCACTATGGCAACTTATCAATAAATACTTAATAGTGGGGGTAGTGAGGAAAATAGATTTTGTAAGGCACGCAGTGCTTCTCGGGCTCAGTATTTTTCTATTCGCCAACACGGAACGTTAAACACCTTGTACCTTGTACCTTGTACCTTGTAGTAACCTTAGTTTTTGCGTTTTATTTTGTGAATAGTATTAGAAGTTTAGCTACTTTTCGTTATTTTGCTGTTCGTATTTATAAAAAATCATTCGAATTGTAATTATCTATCAAGATACCTTATCTTGTCACTCTTAAGAGGTAGCCTAGCATATAAGTAATAGAAAGTTCTAGTCCGATATAAGATAGTAAAATATATTCAAATCTCTATTAACAAAAGCCTTACTAAAAAAAAACGCATCCCTACGTATCGTAATAAAAACAGAAGCTCATCAAAAGGGACATAGAGCAGTGCGTCAGAGATAAACGCCTTTCGGTTTGTCCGCTAGATAAAAGCTCCAAAGTACGCACTGACGCGGGACGCCATGTAACGCGATAACGGACAGTTTACGGCTTAGGGCCGCCATACACGGACAGCTTAAGTCGAAAGGAGCAGTAAAAAGTTGACTGGTTTAAGCTGGCCCTGTAGACCGCTTGACGACTGTAACTGATCTTTAGTTTTTACGTTACCATAAAGCATGACCTAATAACTTTTAAAGTTCTTTCTTTTTAAAAGGGTTTTCAAGTTTCGGAACAACGTTTTATAGCAATCTTTTTGAATTACAATGTTGAGTTACAATACTTTTATTAACTCCACCGCTAGCTTTATAAATAGTTGCATAAATTATGCAGATTTGTTAACAAGACAACAGACAAGGTAAGTCTAGTATTTATTTATATATAAATGAATTGTTACAAAGTCTAGAAGGCGTCTAGTATACGAGTATTTGGGTTAGGTCACTCCCCTGACCCTGTGGCTACGTCTGGGCGCATATCTTCTGCGTATCTGCTTGGTTTCCGTTGCTTTATTGACGGCGATAAGGGCCGCAAATTGCCCAACGCTACGCTATAAATATATACTAATTAGCAGTGATAATTGGAAATGAAATTTATTTGACTTTTTGTACTTTGAAGTAAAAAAAAACATTTAAACCTACAGATTGTACAGTGTAATGACAATCTACTTTAAAACCTACAGGTTTTCCCCTTCCCCACTGTCATCCCCTTTCAGTAAATAGATTTTTTGTGATTGATTTGTCAATGTTTGCCTTGAATTGGCATTAAAGCTTCACCTGGCCGAGCGCAGATGGCGCTAACCCTAACCCTGGTTTAAGAGTAACTAAGCTCGAGGGATCCCTCAGGAGCATCGGCTCGGGCGTTACTTTGTTATTGTTACCGTATTCAAAGGCGTCCCAGCTCATAGATCACTTCGTGGACGCTCCATGGTATGACTGGGCTCAAGGGAGAGGGGACCTTGAGTAAATGGAGACACCATCTTCTATACAAATAATAAAATTGGAGTGTCTGTTTATAATATTCAAATAACCGTTTTTTACTACATGTTTATGAATATATACGGTACCTACACCAAAATATTTTTTTTTACAATTTTTGTCTGTCTGTCTATCTATCTGTCCGGCTAATATTTGAAATGGCTGGACCGATTTTGACGGGACTTTTATTGGCAGGTAGCTGATGTATTATAATAAGGTGTTACTTAGGCTACTTTTATTTAAGATAAAACCTTTTATTTTAGAAAAAGAACGCGCGGACAAAGTTGCGGGCGACAGCTAGTTTTTTTAATATAATTGTTTTGGCATTACAAATTTTACTGTAATATAGCTAGAGACTTATCTCTCTTTATTCTTTCCACATTGGTACAAAAAGCGATACAGGCGCAGTTCCCAATTATTTGTAACCACAGTCGTACGTGACAAATGCGAGGATTCTTATACATACATACATACATACCTGGTCGCACTTTTTACTCATTTAGATATCGTTTACAATCGAAAATCTAAATGTATTTCATTTCATATTTTATAGATGCAGTTTGAAATAACGGTTTATCATTTATATTCGTGAGAATGTTTTCGTGATTGATATCACAATATTCACAATATTTTTTTTCTTATAAAATATTAGGTGACAAATTGAGCAAGGGATCATCTCTATTCGCAGAAATAGCGAAGAGACCGTTCCGATACGCCATTGTAGATGCGTTGCCTTCATTTAATCGACAGTAGAGGGCACGCACAAAAAGAGAATACTTACCCTTCTTATGCATCTCCTTCACCGTCAATTCTACATACCTTTCCCATAATTTCATATTAAGAAAAGTATAAAAAGGGAAGAAAGACTAAAATAAGGCCTGGTATGCATACTCATGAGACGAAATACGGAATTACTTCCACAATATGGTTTCCAAATTTGAAATTTAAGTAAAAATAATGTCATTAATTGTATGTATGGATAATTCGGTCTTCGTACTAAGACTTATATAATGAAAATATTTAACTAAGGTATAGAATGTGTAAATATCAATGTAGACTTTGATCAGCTAACATCATTTCCTTCATTCATGCAAGCTATCAGTAAATGACTTTAACAATTCATTGAAATATTAACTCATATTTACTGTTTAATTCAGAATAACTATCAAGTTGTTTTCTTCTAACATATAATTACAGTAGCTTAGTTTCACGATGCATTTAAATGTTTGTGACCAACAGATAGATACAAAATACAAAATATAAAACAATTTAATCTTTCATATAAGACGTACAAAACAATAATTTAAATAAAAAATAATATAAATATTTATAGAATAATCAAAATAAACATTACTGTTAATCAAAACATAATTTAATAAATACAGTTTTGAACATGATAAAAATTAAAGATTGTCGTTTTGTTGTGTAAGACCGTCAGTGGCTCAGGAGTTAAGCACTTGTCTTGTAATGAGCCTGTCCTGGGTTCGTATGCCGCCATGTATCAATGTTTCGATTTCGAATTTCATATGTGCATTTATCCGAAGTTTTACTGTGA
Source organism: Papilio bianor (assembly GCA_011763625.2). Classification (NCBI taxonomy): domain Eukaryota; kingdom Metazoa; phylum Arthropoda; class Insecta; order Lepidoptera; family Papilionidae; genus Papilio; species Papilio bianor. The sequence goes on along the minus strand of JAAOEG020000017.1, from coordinate 5,264,773 downwards.
AGGAAAAGATCGGAGAAGAAATTCAATGATATGTTTAAATTCAATCAACTCGTATTTGGCCAGAGTGGTTTACTAAGGCCTAATAACCCCCTATTTTAGGGTAGGCTTTGAGCCTCTCATTGGGGTCGTACAGTGAGCTGATGATAATGTTGATGATACAAGGTGTATAGGTATGTAGTTTGACATTTTAGCACATACTTAACTATACGTTAAACTGCATCACTAAACAAGTACTATACACCCAACCTGTTTGTTACTTGTAGTATTATACAATAAATGATAACTAAACGATTGAAGAGCAATTAGAAAACAGATAAAGTTGCGCCAGATCAAGGTTGATACATCGTTAGACTAAACATCCGCTGACAGACGCGTTAATTGGTCGGACGTGTTGCTTATTTGCTATGCTAGCGACCTCTACGGTGTAAACAACGTCGTGAGTATACACGAACAAGCGGCTATCTGGTATCGCAAGAATAGCAAAGTGACCGCTGTCGATGGATTTATTTACTAACATAATAAAGGGGAAAGAATTGATTGTTTGTTTGCATAGGATTGGCTGCTAAACTACTTATCCGATTTGAAAAATACCTTCATTATTAGGAAGGTACTCTATCACCCGGATGCGTATATAACAATAAGTTAAACTTGCAGATGTGTTTCTCAATTATAATGAACAAGGTACCAAATGTAAGGAAAAGAAGATTCCACTCTTTATATAGCTTCCCCTCTCCAACCATTCTTTCCTTGTTAAGTAATAGGGCAGGGCTTGGAGGAACAGATTTGGTTCTTAGCGTCAAATTCATCAGACGAGACATGGAAATACTTTCAATATTGGAATATTAAAAAAAAAAAAAAAGTAAATAGAAAAAGACATGATCAAAAAAGGCTCATTAAAAATGTTAATTTTAGGCCTAATTTTAATTTTCTTTCCCTTCCCACCCTTTTCTCACAAGGAAAGGATGGGAAGGGGAAGTGGAAGTTGACGGAGGAGGATACGCATAGAATGAGAAATTATCTTCTTTCAGTGCGTCTCCTCCTTCGTTGATTAAAGGTAGGCAACGCATCTACAATTGCGGATGACTATGGGCAGCAGTTACTTCGCTATTTCAGCGATTTCAGGTGGCCGCTTGCTCGTTTGCCACCTTGTAATATAAAAAAAAATGTTATTCATTAAAATTGTCGTCTTGATTTGCATTAGATCTGTATATACAGTTAGAACAGATTCGATCAGAATAATCGATGACTAGTGGTACAGTCATTAACAAAACTGTTTGGATTACATAAATGAACTAAATAGATCTGATCTATGTATTTATTCCGTCAATGTCAATATTTTTTTCTATTGTTTTATTTTCATCTTCAGTTTCCTATTATATTGTCGTGGGAAGCGAGTTGTCTAATTTAAAATTGAACACATTTAGGTTGTTAAGCTTACTAATATTATAAAACATGTTTAGATAGATGGATGGATGTTTGTTAGTGTTTGTCGCCTAACCTGTTTAACAGATCTCGATGACAATTGGCATATATGTAGGGGATAGTCGGGAAAAACACATAGGCTACTTTGACCTCGAAACTGGTTAAGGTTCCCGTAGAATACATTAATTTTGTCTTTTCATGTTTACTCGATAATTTTGCAACATTTTTTATTGAAATTTTGCACATATATAAAACAAAGTCTGGAATAACATAGGATACTAAGTTTTATCTTAATCCCGCGCAAACGGAGTAACGGGCGACAGTTAGTAATTAATAAAGTCAGAATATAATTTTTAATATACTTTTCTGTCCGCCTGTCCCGATCGTACCTCAGCCCGCCCGGCCGCAAGTACTCACCTTGTATTTAGACTTCAGTCGTATGTATATTCAGTCCCAACTATTTTGTATGAAACCGATGTAGGTGAGTGTACAGATTGATTTGCTTTCAACTTTATTTGTACACCAGTTACCTAATTTTGTTTGTTTGTAGAATTTTTTTTGCTGTAGATATAAGTAAATTGCGTCGAATTAATGGATAGAAAGTTTGAATTTTTTTATTATTAGTAAAGTTGTTATCAGCATGAACGTTGACTTTTGTACAAGGTACGTTATAATTTTTTATGATCGGCTTTAATATATTAAATAATAATAACAAAAACATATTTACAATATTAAGATTATGAAAGTATTAAATAGTATTGTAATGAAATTAAGTGAGTCACAATTCGTCATGAAATTGAACACGAAAACGTGAAAGAATTGGTTCTGAAAGACGTTATCTAACGTCTTCGGATATTACGTGCGAGTACAAAGCTGAAACACACATTACCTTCACTGAAGGAACATTTGCTCCAACAAACGAAACAATATTATATTTCTGTTCCATTAGAATTGAGAGGAAACACACAAGACTGTGTCTGAAGCGAAAGCTATTTTATTCATCACTAAATATATACGTGGAATGTTGATAAGTCACTGGATATGTTACATATTATAATTTCCTATACTAAAATACTATTAAAACATGTTGTCATCTTCCCACTTCCCTTGAAAAGTTTATCGTCATTAGCTCACGTACGACTCAATTGAAGGGTTTCTGACCCACCCTAAGTTATGAGCGATTAGGTCATAGTAAACCAAGCTGGTCCAATGCCCACACTTTTTTTGAATTCTTTCTCCGATATATGCATCACGCATCTGTAATTGCAGATGTCTATGGGTAGCGGTCACTTAGCTATTGCAGCAATTTCAGGTGACTAATAATGTTAGAAAAAAATTGTAAGTTAGGAAATCTACCTTAGTGGAGACAGTAGAATATTAAGTACTATTTACTTCTATGTAAGAAAACATTACAAATTTAAATCGTGACAAAACTGTAAAAACAGACACACTTTCATCCGTTCTGTGAAATGATCGGTTATTTTCTGCTATACTTTTATAAAACTAAGTCACTTTGATAAGTGTTGCTACTAGAATATTTAATAGTCGTCGAATAGTGGTCCTTAGTCGTTTTTATTTTGTCTCCCATTCCTCAGAGAGTAGGGATGTGAGCGTAACAAGCAGACAAACATCGCATATTTAGAGAAACATTACAAAATTGGAGCGTCGGTGACTCAGTGGCTAAGTACTTGACTTGGTAATCTGTTGGTCGTGGTTTGAATTCCGCCATGTACCAATGTGTTTTTCAATTTTCAAATTTCATATGTACCCGACGTTCTTACGGTGAAGGAACCGGTAACACGGGGTAGGTTCCATCCTCCTCAGTGGGGACCTATAGCGAGCTGGAGATATTAAAATGTTTTGGATCAATTGTATTAATTTTAGTTATTACCAAAAGGTGTATATTTTTATTAGGTTTGACAGCACACATTTCTAATAGTAAGCTGGAAACAATCGCTATTTATCTTAATAAAATTTTATTAATTGTTAATAGTAATTAAGGAGCCCTTATTGGTGTAATTTAAATGATAGCAATGTATCATGAAGAAGCCCTAAAGGCTTTAAAGGTCGCATCGAATCTAAAGCCCTCTAAAGCCTTCAAGTATTCAGTAAACTCCGTTCCTATTATAAGACTAAATGATTTCTACATAAGAGCTATCTTAATCGTAAACAGTTTTGTAATTATTTTGTTTATCGATAACATTGGTTAAATAACTCGATTGATTGCACGAAGTTATAGCAGTTTTATTTAGTACTCTTCCCGCAACTTCGCTCGCGAAATAAAAAATAAACTTAATAAGTGTGTGTTCTTCCAGAATATGTTCTATATCTATACATATAATAAAATTGGAGTGTCTGTTTGTAATATTACAATAACCGCTCTTTACTACATGTATATGAGTTTATACGGTACATGCACCAAAATAACATTTTTGTCAGTCTGTCTGTCGGTCTGTTTGTTTCGGCTAATCTCTGAAATGGCTGGACCGATTTTGACGAGACTTTTATGGCTGGTAGCTAATGTAATAAGGAGTAACTTAGGCCATTTTAAAATACGCATTTGTAATATTCATCATCATCATCGTCGTCGCCATCATCATCATCATTAGCCTAAGTTCGTCTACTTCTGAACATAGTTTTCGCCCATCGATTGCCATGAAGCCTGGTCCTAAGTCGCCCGCATCCAGTGCGCTCCCGCAACCTTGACCAGATCAGTCTGCTTCGATCAGTACGTGGCCGATATTCCAGTACTTTTTGGCCCCATCGGCCGACGTTCTGCGGGCATCGACACTTATGGTTTGCAATTCTTTGGTCAATGTGTGTAACTTTGCTTCTTCTGCGGATCCCATAATTTCGGACGCGATCTAGCAGAGAGACTCCGAGAATTGCTCCCTCCATTGCCCTCTGAGTGATTTTGAGCTGCCTAATGTTGCCTCCGGTGAGTAATCACGTTATAATATTAGTACTTCTGAAATATTTTAAATTCATTTTAGAAGGCGTTGGATTAATTACTTAAAATGCGATTAAGACTTGCATTTTTAAGCAAAAACATTTTAATCTATTCTTTGTTATAAATGTATTTTAAAGAAAGTAAAACAATAAAAGAATAGTCGAGCAATATTGTCAGCTAATCCGATTTGTTGTAGAAGGGTTCTGATCGGGAACGACTGATCCATTTGTAAAAGTTTAATCTCTTTACCAAATCTTATGCTAAGGTCTATTCCACATTGAGTCGCATTTATGTAACGAGTATATTAGTTATTTTAATTTACTAGATTAACAACATATGGTTTTCTATATTACAAGGTGGCAAACGAGCCATCGTTTACTTGAATTCGTCGAAACATCGAAGCGATAGGTGCCCGTAAACATCGGGAATTACAGCTGCATTGCCTACCTTTACGTATAGAAAGAGAACTTTTCCTCCTTCTTTTCGGTCCCTCCACTGTCAAATTAACTTTCCCTTACATATAAGAAAAGGATGGGAAGAGAAAAAGGACTAATATTAGGCCTCTGGCAGGAACACTCGTCACACTAAAAGTGATATAGCTTCCACTTGACGCCTATCTTCTGTATGGTCGTGGTATAGCTGTGGGAAAACCAATTTGTACCACAGATGTTGTTGCTGGCGTCTACACTGTTTATTGTGTGTGTGTTAATTACAGCGACATCTATCGGTACACCTAATAAACTTATTTTACGTTACTTCATACAATGAATCTTTGTTTTTTAATTATTGTAACTTTGAATTAACAAATCCACCAGAGTACAATTTCAATATTTAAAGTTTTTAAAATAAAAGGAAATATATTCTACGTATTTTCCAAGTGTTTTTACTTAGCATAATATATTTTTTCGCAGAAGAGAGCCTTAGGCGCGGTGAAAAGAAATTACGCGGCAAAAGTTTTTCCATAAAGCAAACACAGATAAAGTGAGAAAAACATCCGGCACTCGACTTGTTATAGAGATGTTGTCATAGAGGAAAGTACGGAGAGAAATATTGTTTTTTGCTGAAGTGTATTTGATGGATTTTTTTTTAGGTTTTTATAGAAAAACTTCACTTTAACTGAATACACTCGTTCAATATTTCAGTTCAGTAGTTCTGTCACCTAAGAAAGTTAAAAGGCAAAATATTGTAAGTATTCCTACAAAATAAATAATTTCAATAAAATTTTATGGTAATATGGTAATTACTTCTTCAGATTGATAACTGTGTTTTTTAAATAGGTAATTGTAAAAACTTCTATTTCATACAACATTGCTTGGATGTTTTACAAATAACCTAGCTTTTTCCTGTGACTCCGACCGCGCTGATTTAAAAAATAGTAAGCAGCCTATAGTTATTGTTATAGACTATATCTGTGAAAATTTAATCGAGATCTGTTGAAGGATTCTGGAGATACCTTCATACAAACATACATCTATCCATCTAAACATTCTCATTTCAAATAGTAGTAAGATTAATTACGATAAAGTGACATCGTAAAAGTGATTTCGTTTCCTATAAAATTAGTTTGGACATAAAAGACAATAAGAAATGTGTCGGGACCAGAACTACACCGATTTGTTCTCAAAAGGGTTCGCAATCGGCCCTCGGACGATCCATTCCTAAAACTTTAATATACAAACCTTTTTATTAAGAACACGTCCACATTGAAGGATTTTTATTTTTTATAACCACAATTATCATTTAAACATCTAACACCTTAAAACTAAGTCTAGTTCCTTACAGTGGCTTATAGTTGATGCCAGAGTAGTTAAGGAGACATTAATGGAGTCCTTTAGTGCACTTTTCCTTACTAACACCACTGGAGCAACGACCCAAAGTGGGCCTTAGCCTCCGACACATGAGATCGCCAACGATGCTTGTCCTGCGCTGTTTCCCGCCAGTCGGTAGCTTGTAGCTTACGCAAGTCCAGCTCCAAGACAAGTGAAAACCCAGTCTCTTCGCTGGATGAACCTGTGGTTCCTCTGGTGTTGTAGATGTCCATGGGCGTCGTTGATCATCTCGGTGTTCTGGCCGGTCATTTGCACCCTTCTTTTATATAAAAAAAAACTAGCTGGAATGTGAGAAAATCGGAGCGCCAGAAGAGCGTGTCTTGGGACACCGATTAGTGCCGTTTTACAGTGAGATTTTTTATTAATCCTTAAATAACTTAGAGTAATAAATTATTTTAATAAAATAAATTGAAGTGTTCACAATGTGTTCGATATTATACGTTCGCTTGAATGAGTAAGTTTCAACGATTCATGAAACTTAATGTGTCTACAGAGAATAAACTTGTACTAGTTTCACATGAGGGCGTAACAGTAAGATAATATTTGAACACACCGAGACAGAACAGTACTGATTTACAGTTAGGGTAGGTTCACACGGTTGTTTTAATGAATAGCGTGCATACGTTTAAACGAATATTCAACGAACCCAATCCGGTAATAATAACTACGTAACGGCTTGAGCGGAGCTGCGGAGCCCTCGAGCGTAGTTACTCTTAAGCGAGGTTTAGGCTAAGCGCCATCTGCTATCGCCCAACTCAAGCCCGGTGAAGCTGTAAATGCCTCTTCAAGGCAAACAGTAGTCACTGTTTGCCTTGAAGAGGCATTCCATCCAGTCACAAAAAAAAGAGAGAGGCCATTTGCTCTTGTGATCGCTCGTGTTAAAGTTCATTGTGTGTGTAATTGTGTAACTGTGTCTATTAACGGTTGTTTGTTTGTCCCCAAATTTTATAAATTTTGTTCGAACCGGTTAAGTTTTTCACTATATAAAATAGTAAATTTAATAACCACCATATAATTCTTTTTCTTAATAAAGTTCAGTTATAATCTTTAAAAATACGTAAACAAACGAAATACAAAGAAAACATGCATTACAATGCCGTGTGAACCTGGCTTAAGTATATATTTAAACAACGGCAGTACTGCCCTACTTTATACCTTACTGTTTTACTCCCGTGGAAACCTAGTACTACATAATGCCCGATTACTTTTTTCCATATAAACTGTTCGCAGACTGTAAGATATGAAATTTTAACACAAGAAGCGTGAGTTCACTTCATCTTTCTGAATAAACCAACTCACTTATCCCTCGCCTCATAAAAACATCAAGCGATTTATGACTGTTGTATAAAACATTGAATTAAACATCTTACTAATATTATAAATGCGATAGTGTAGATGGCTATATGGATGGATGTTTGATAGAGTTTGTAGTTTAAACTGCTAAACAGATCTCGATGAAATTTGACATAGATGTAGAGAAGGGTCTGGAAGAATGTGTAGTCGCCGGTGTCTAATTTTTAATAAATTTGATGTTAAGTGTGAAATATTTTTAATGAAACACATGTATCTTAGCTTTAGGAAATATATAGACATTTAAAAAGATACCATTATTTAAATATTCATTCATTTTCATTACAAATTTTGCTTACCTTGTACCGAATTTCTAGAGAGATCTTAATTCAATATGATATGACAGCAACATCCGGTACACCTGCGCCTGTGCTTACTGGACTGTATTCACACCTGCTTCCAAGACAAATGTGTTCATCTTGTGAATATTAATTTAATATGTAACAAAATGTAATAATTACATCTTATTGTCAGATAACTATTTTCACGAATGTCTTTTGAAATTGGCCTCCGGCATACGCAAATTTGCGATCAGCGGGTTACCTCGCACTTGACATGATTCATGCAGCAGTGACATGCTACGGACTCTATCAGTCATGACTTTAAATCCCCATGCAGCTACTTTAGTTAAAATGTGGTAACGATGCTGTTTTAGCTTCATCATCGTCATCATTAGCTCACTACACGTCCCTACTGAGGCTCGGAGCTTACTCTTAAGGGTGACTAGGCCTTAGTCAGCCACGCTGGCTCAATGCGGGTTGACTGACTTGATCTTTAAATTTCTTCGCAGAATAATGCATGTTGCATGACATTTTCCTTCGCCGTAAGAACGTCGGAAATCGAGAAACACATTAGAACATCGGGAGATTCAAAGCCAGGTCTTCCAGCCTAAAAATGAAGTGCTTAACACCTGAACCACCGAAAGCTCGTGTTTACTTTATTATCCAACTCTGACTCAATCAAGTACAAATGAACAACATAGTTTTTCATACTGGCTGTTGCGATTTTATAAACTGTAGAGGTACTGCTACTATGTGTAATGAATCCACGAAACTTATTTTTAAAAATTACCTTACGGTTGTGATGTTAATTTGTATACTATA
>JAAOEG020000017.1:4888727-4904253 GCA_011763625.2 Papilio bianor | reverse complement strand
TAGGCAACGCATCTGCAATTGCGGATGTCTATGGGCATCGGTCACTTCGCTATTTCAGCGATTTCAGGTGGCCGCTTTCGTTTGCCACCTCGTAATATAAAAAAAATGCTATTAAAAAGTTGTGTAATCTAAAGTTAATAAAGTGTTTTTTTTTGTTTTTTTTTTTAAATCTTACTAATATTATAAATGCGAATGTATTAGATGGATGTTTGTTTGAAGATATCTCCAGAACAGCTCAACGTAACTCGATGATGTTTGGCACAGATATAGAACATAGTTTGGAAGAATACATAGGCTACTTTCTAAGTATGATAAAATAAATTGTAATACAAACTAGGGCTGGTGGATTAAGGGTTTACGGCGCAATGTAATATAAAAGTGAGCATCCGCGGCAGATGGTTGCAGCTATCGATTTGAAGCTCGGCTTCGCTGCCTTAAAGTACAGGATGATTCTAAAATAATTAAAAGAGTTATATTTAAAGAATATATAAATAAAAAGAATTAATACTCTAAATGGTGATATATCTCACAGATGGTTATTGAGTTACTGTAAAATCTAGAATGGTAAAATAATCTATATTGTTTTTGGCAAATATTGTATAGTCAATGCATACATTTAACATGTAAATATTCATCAGCTCACTATACGTAAGCTCGGAGCCTACCCTGAGTTACAGGTGATTCGGTCACAGTCAACATGCCAGTGGTTGACTTCACACATATATTTGAATTACTTCACAGATATGTGCAGGTTCACGATGTTTTCCTAAGAACGTCGGATAAACTCCAACACTCCTAAACAAACATCTTACATGTGAAAACCGAAAATTCTAAAATCACATTGGAACATAGCGAGATTCGAACAGACGACTTGCTGATTACAAGTCAAGAGCTTAACCCCTGAGCCACCGAGGCTCTTATAAATGAATATTTATAATTGGTTAGTAATTTGTGAGTTCATGTGGTACAAAGAAATTTTTCTTTCGTATAAGTTAACTCTCAAACAAACCCAAAATTGCTTATCCAGCAAAAAGGTTGTATATGTAAGTATTTGTTTAAAAAAACAATCTAGTATTTCAAGACACGCTGTATATAAAGTGCGATGGCAATCTGCAAGCGGAGCGGCCCTGGAGCGTGAAACACCATTTACATTTTACTGTTATTAACACATACTAGACCGCGTAAACAACGCCCAACGCTCGCCGTATGATACTTTTAAAGGAATTTGCTTTTTTATCTCTATTCAAGATAATAAGGTGTGTATTTTATGTTGGCTTGGCTTCAGTAAAGCCGGTTATACACATTGGCCCGGGCTTGCAGAGTGAGGGCCAACGCGAGTGTAGGCAAATGAATACATGTGAAATGTTACTGTCTACACGTTTTGCAAGTCTAGCACTATAATGGAACTCGCGCTCGAAAAAATATGTAGACACCACTTGCCACGCGGGCGCGAGCGCCTTTGATTTGTGAAGAAAAATCGACAGACTCCGAAGAGTGGCAAGCGATCACGAGCTCTGGCGGGTCTTGACAAGCTACATCAAATAACCCCTATACATGTTGACGTTCGTAGAAATGCTGGGGCGCGCAATTGTTGGCGCGAGCGACGCCGAGCGATAGCAACCAATTGCAAGTGTACCGTCTATACGTTGGTATTCGCCTTCACTCGCCAAGACTTGGCCAATATGTATAGCGGGCTTTAAAATCATATATCTATATAATGTGTATTAACACACTATCAATGGTTGTATAGGAATAAAAACTTAATTGCGTTTCTCTGTGAAAGAAAGGCCAGGCGGCCAGGCCGAAGCCCCACTGTTGTAGATTTCAGATGTTGTATATACATCGCCGAACGTTGTAAACTTCGATAGCGCGATTCAGGATTGCGGCGCTTATTGGTCCGCCACAACAGCAATGACACTAATGACATCTAGGCGTGCGTTCAAGAACTATATCTATATATATATTATATCTAGTTGACAAACTAAATTAAGAAACTATAAAACTAAATTAACTAAATTAGATATAAAACTAAATGAAGAATCATACATGAACTTCATTTACATCTATATATATTATATAAAAATGGATAACAGTTCGTTAGTCTCGCTAAAACTCAAGAACGGCTGGACCGATTTGGCTAATTTTGATCTTGAATTATTTGTGGAAGTCTAGAGAAGGTTTAAAAGGGGAATAAATATAAAAATGCTCGGAATTAAATAAAAACTAGAATTTTGTTTTTCCTTTGATGTTAAATCAAAAAATATTAAAACAGAACAAAAAAAATATTATAGTTTATAAATTATATTGATTAACAGACTGTATCATAACTTATTGTGTCTGTAAATACCAAATTGAAAGTTGCCAGTATTTGAGGAAAACTCTGTTTTGTAAGTAAGCAACATAATGTGTTATTATCCAAAAGTAATAATATAACTTCATATCGAGATTTTTTTTAATGACGGATTTATTTTGTTTGTGTCAAGTTTATTTTATACAACATTTGAGGTTTATTGATTGAGGATAAGAATATGCGCGTACTCGATTAGTTAAGAAATTTCAACAAAAGTACAGATTCAAAAATTGCAAGTCAGAAGCATTTATGTATTTGCATCAAACTGTTACAATTTTTCATATATTTAATGTACAATACTTAAGGACTTTTCAGGCTTGAAAATTAAGTAATCGAGATTAGTTCAAGAAGCCTGTTTTACTGACCGTTCCAATTATTTTATCGATGTAATATTTAGTCTAACAAGGATGTCTGTGACTTTGAGAGGCGATGCTATCAGTTGGTTATGTTATAAAACCTTCAAGGATATAGAAAATGGCATAAAATAAGGGTGCTAGTGTGCTATTGTAATTCAGTTTTACTAATGCCCATCCCTTCGGATTACTTTTATATTACAAGGTGGCTAACGAGCAAGCGGCCACCTAAAATCGCTTAAATAACAAAGTGACCGCTGCCCATAGACGTCCGCGATTGCAGATGCGTTGCCTACCTTTAATGGACGAAGGAGGAGATGCGTTGAAAGAGAATATTTCCACTTCTTACACGTGTTCTCCTCCGTGAAATCCACTTCCCCTTCCCATCCCTCCCTTGTAAGAAGAAGATAGGAAGAGAAAAGGACTAGTATTAGGCCACCGAAACGCACACTCATCAGACGAAACGCGGAATTGCTTCTACTTCACGCACCTATTGCACCGGGCGAGCTGACCCATTCGTGTAAGATTACATCATCATGAGCATTGTCATATGTTCTTGCACTGCTGAGCATAGGCCTCCCTCATCTATTGCCACGATGCCCGTTCCTGTGCCGTCCGCATCCAGTACTCCCGCAAATTTATCCAGGTCATCGGTCCATCTTGAGGGAAGCCTGCCAAGGTTGCATCGACCTGTCCGTGGTTACCGTTCCAGTACTTTTTTTTTAGAGCCCGCTTTAACATCTTCGCACGGATGGGCCGGTTCGCCTGGTGTAATACCACGACCACAAAGAAGACAGGCGTGAAGTGGAAGCAATTCCGCGTTTCGTCTGATGAGTGTAGTGCCGGAGGTCTAATACTAGTCCACTTCCTCTTCCCATCCTTCTCTTATATTCTTATAAGAGAAGGATGGGAAGAGGAAGTGGACTTGACGGAGGACAGGACGCATAGGAAGAGGAAATATTATTTTTCAGTGTTTCTCCCCCTCCGTCGATTACAGGTAGTCAACGCAACTGCACTTTCGGATGTCTATAGTCAACGGTCACCTCTCTATTTCAGTGATCTTACTGTTTGCCGTTTGCCACCATGAATTGTGAAAAAAATATATAATACGCGCTACTTCAAAATTTTGTGCTAATGTTTTTTTTTACTAATTTGAACCTGTAAATGTATTTATGGCTTATACGCAATTAGTATAAACTGCTACTTTTTTTCAATGCTATTATCAATTTCATCAGCAGTGTTTACGCTCTAAAAATATAATTGAGTTTGTCATGATCATCTATTCAATAGTTTTTCCAGTGAATTATGAATAGAATTTTATATTTACAACTTGATAATAAACATTAATATTGCGTAGACGGGCAACGAACTTTGTTTTGCTTTTAATTTAATCCTGACTTATCCTTCAACAGTAGTAAGGTTAGACAATGCATTAGTTGTCTTTCAAATAAACTGCGATAGTAAAAAAATTGACAACCTATCACATATTTTCAATTCACTTCATAATAAAAGCTTTTTTATTAAGGCTCAATTTTATTAGCCAATAAATTGGTAGTTATACAGCATGGGGGAGTCCCCGCATACGGGCTAACGACTGATGAAAATGATCGGTCGATGTAGTCAAGCGTCGTGCGGGGACTTAGATGAATAAATTGTGCGGTACGGAAAAGTAAGGACATGCCATGCGGAGCTCTACGCATGCGGGTGCGAACCATTAATATGCGTTTTTTTATTTAAAATAAATGCGAAAGTTTAGATGAATGTATTTCTCTTCAACTTCAAAACGGCTTAACGGATCTGAACGAAATATGGCACAGAGATAGATTACTACTGAAATAGTGCATAATCTCTTAAGTTTATTTTTTTAATTCTTCGTATTCGAATTCGTCTAATGATAGCTACATATATAATAACTGAAATTGGTCTAAACTGAGAATCTAAACTATCCTCAAGTCCACTTTAAGGCACACAACAAATTATTCATTTTAGATTCAAAATTTAGACTATTTTCAGTTTTTTAGAATTCTGCGCAGACGACGTCGCTTGCAAAAAACTAGTAATATATAGCAATCTTACTAATATTATAAATGGACTCAGAAAAACGGATGTCGATAAAATTTGGCATAGTTAGAAACGAAGGCTGGAAGAACACATAAACTACTTAGTAAGTTTTTTTAATTTCGGGCAGACGAAATCGTGATCAAAGACTATTATTAGGAGTAATGTTACTCATGATATAAATGCGAATGTTTCTATGGATGGATGGTAGAAGGTACCTCTAGAATGGCTCTATAGATCTAGATGAAATTTCGTACAGATATAAAACTTAGTCTAAAAGAACATATAAGCTACTTTGTAAGCATTTTCATCCACGCTACTAGCTTAGATTTTTGACAGTGTCTTCGTCAGCGATTTTACCAATAAAATTCCATTAGAAGACAATTATAATGATAATAGTATGTGTGAATTTGAATCTCTGTGCGTTGTAAAAGGATACATGTGTATATGTAACCCTGACATGAAACCATAAAAGTGTCACTTTAAATTAAATTGTATCTTCAATAAAGTGCTTTGAAGCGAGCTTGGAATTGTATGTCTTCAACAATACACAATTTAATTAAAGGATTCTTTTAATAAAGTACATTATTGAAATTTTTGCGAATTCCTTTTCTAAAAATCGAATATTGCAGATAAAAAAGTCAGCTTTTTCATGTTGAATACAACTAAGTGGATAAAAGTTACATAACTATGCTTCCAAGTGAGGCTAAATTTGAAACACTGAACAAAAATTTAACCCTAACGAGGTTTCAGATCTTGGAGGATTGAAATTTTTTTAGAACAACAACCAGCAACCAAAATGGCGTCTCTTTTTTGTCCGACTTCCCAAAAAGAGATACCCAATGTGTCTGTGTTTTTTATGGGTGTTACACGTAACTCGAATCGTGGTGATCCGATTTTGATAACTCTTTTTTAAGTCGAAAGGTAGTGCTTGCAAGTGGGGTGCAGTCGGTTTGGGCCTAGGTAGGAACTTAAACTTAACTGGGACACTTTAGACAAAATGTCACTAATCTACCTCGGCCGATATCGATTAAGCATTATCAATAATTGTACAATATCGATATAATGCTAGAAAGAGGAGAGTTTACTTTCTCTTGAGGGTTATAACATTATATTGTTACTTTTTAGTGCATTTTGTTTTGTTTTATTTTTACAAATCAATTTAACTACAACTTTTGAATTATACTGTTCAAATATTAAATAAAATAGAAACGGCTAACTCACTTATATTTAATCCGGTGTCGGCACCGACTAGTTTCGTGCCCATCGGGGACTCTTCTTCAGGGTGAGTTGGACTGGTATTATTTGGCGGTCGCCGCCCATCTCTCACAGACTCACAGACTCGGGGGATCTTCTTCACTCGTCGGTGCCGACACCGGATTAAATATACGTGAATTAGCTGTTTTTATTTTGTAATAACATTTAAATTATAATATTTGAATAGACGACTTCAGGGATATTTACAATTAATTATAAATTTTGTAAATTACGAGTATCATCTTACAAGTATTTTAAATATGATTATGGTATTTATCAAAGTATCTTGTATCAGAGAATGTTTATTTTTTGAAAAAATGTTTTTTTGAATTATGTAATTTTTGTAAAAAAAAAAACACTAACATTTATCATTTATTTTGTACTTCAACTTTCTTTTAGCCCTATGAAGCCCATTGCTCGGCATAAGCCTACCCTAAGGATCACGATGGTCAGTCTCGTACTTTTTATTTATCTAACTGAATATTATTAAAATTTTTGATGAAACAAACGGACTGTAGATTTTTAAAGTACAAATAGAAATACATACATAAATTTAAAAAGGTTAATTAAATAATTTCACCTGTTTATAAATTACGAGGCCTTTTCTAAATTAAATTACACAAACGCAAAATGTGTAAATGGTTCAAGCAAGTTTCATGCGTAGCATCAAAAGGTATGTAGAATTTGACGCAATTTTGTTTCATTTTGTGAGTTGAATCATTTGTTAGCCAAAAATGTTTTATATGTATATATTATATATAGTAACTTAAGATAACAGTTTTTAAAGACGTTTTATTTATCAAATAAATAAACAAACAAACAAACAAACAAACATAACTCATGCCCGTAACCCAGAGGGTTAGGCAGAGACCACTGACCGCCATTTGTCGCGATCTTGACACACTTCCTTCGCTTCTTCTACATTCATATATCTACACATACACGTTCGTCGGTTTCGTGTGCTCTTAATACCGCCCTTCTTGAGTATCTCATCGATCTAAACGGTAAAAATCCGTCGGTAGAACGGCCCCGACCCTAGATGCTGTTCAGTCTCGCATCATAAATTTCCTTTGTTATTCTTTTCATTCCTCCATTCAACATGTCCAAATCGCCTTTTCAACTCGACTTACAACATCCTCTTTTAAACCATATCCTTCCCTTATATCACTATTTCTAATCCTATCATTCACAGTCACCCGTAACATATTATACTTCTCAAAGATCGCATATCCACTGCGTTGATTTTACTTGCATCCTTGCGAAACCCAACTCTCACTACCATACAAAAGTAAATAAAAATTAGTATAGATTAAAAAGTGTCTCTTCATATTACGAAATTTTTAAAAACGTAAAACTACTACATCCATTCGCGCACCGGAAGCAAAGTTGACACCGTTAGATTTATGTGCTATGAATCACACGATAATACTTGAGTTATGATCATAAATGTTACCAGTGTCCATTTCTTGTTAGTACGTTGTGGAATAGTCTGTCCTCGGCAGTGTTTCCAAACCGCTACGACTTAGGGTCCTTCAAGAAGCGAGTATATCATCTTCTCAAAGGCCGGCAACGCATCTGCAGTTCCCCTGGTATTGCGGATGTCCATGGGCGTCCATGATCACCTCGCTGTTCACGCTGCTCGTTTGCCCGCTTATTTTATAAAAAAAAAAAAAAACGATGGTCTAGCTTTTAAAACAAATTTGTTTTTTGTTCAAAAAATACGATTGTTTGTATGGATGTTTGTTAGAAGGTATATCTTGAACTGATATGGATCTAGATAAAAGGCGATGTAGACACCTGTCTACCTGCTTAGGCTTATTTTAAAAATTCCAAGTGAACTGAGTCAAAATATATGAGACAATATGAAAAACCCACCCTTTTCTAATAAAGAAAGGTTGGGAAGGTAGAGTGGATATAACGGAGGAGGCGAGAGGAAATATTCTATTTCAATGTTTCACCTAGGGGTCAACATATGGGACACTAAGTTTTATTATAATTCTGAGGGGACGGACTTACGGGCGGCAGTTAAAAATATATATAACAAAAAAATGACTCATATCAAACATAATAACAATTCAACAAAAACTTAATTTAAATTGGTAATAAGTGAAACAATCACAATCAAAATCGAAAACTTAAGTAACAACCAATCACATTAATAGCTTAAAAGTTGAACGTTTCAATAATCAGGAAATAAACTCACCAACTCAACTTTGCATTTCAAAATCAACTCATCAGCTCAACTTTCAATCGCTCGAGTGCTAATTGTGTGCGATGCGAGCGCGAGATCAACGAAGGCGTAAATCACAACCGGCATGCGAATTTAATGAATATTGAGTGGGACTCGATTAAAACGAGATACCGGGATTAAGAGTCGGGTTTGTTTATGTTGAGATTCGAAATGAGTTGAGGTAGAGAAAGCAAGAGAAATAGTGAGGAGAGATAAAAAAATATTATAACAGTCTAAGAACACTTGAAAGAAAGAAAAGAAGTGTTTGTAAACATACATAAATCGTAAAAACTAAACGTAAAAAATAATAAAAGAAAAAAAACCTAAGGGAATTGTGTGCCCCCGCGTGCCTTTTCGTGTCGTAGACACCAACAATTGAAGACACAACAGACAAATAAAAAAGCTATATAACTACATTAAACATAACAAAACTTTCTCAGATACAAAATAGTACTTTGATAAGTAATCGAATATATAATTAAAACAGATCATCAGCTGTATATTTGCCAAAATGTATCAATCGCTTTGGCCGTGTCGTATGCGCGGCGGTGGACCCGGGGTCGCGGGCGGCGTGTATAATTGTATACATCATCAAATCTTAAATAGATTATCTAATTTATTTGTGTGTATACTCATATAAAATATACGTATACCGTTAACTGCAACGGTAATAAATCTGACGTTTTGCCTTCCATATAGAGGCTTCGTTTCAAAATCAATTCTTTGGTAATCTGATAACAGCAACCGATCAAGCCGAGGTGAGAGGGCCGACTCTCAGGCACCCTTGAATCGAAATTTTAAACGCGCATTGAATGATAGCTCAAACCGAGGTGCCTTAAGCCCAGTCACTCCATGCAGTGTCCACCAAAGCGATCTTAGAGCTCAGCGGCCTTCCAATCTGGTAGCAATAACGAAGTAATGGCCAAAGTCGAGGCTCCTGAGCCCTCGAGCTTAGTTACTCTTTAGCGAGGCTTGGTCTAAGCGCCATATGTACATATGTGCTCGACCACCTCAAGACGGTGATACTGTAAATGCCTTTTCAGGGTAAACAGTAACAAGTAAGTCACACAAAAAAACAAGGCTTTTTTAACTCTGTTTCCTTACATCTATAATTATTATATTTTAACAATGGTACACGCTAGCAACAACATTTGTTTCGCGGATGGGCCGGCTCGCCCAGTGTAATACCCCAACCACACAGAATACAGGTGTGAAGTGAAGAAATTCCGTGTTTCGTCCGATGAGTGTGGTGCCGCAGGCCTACCTTTAGTCTTCTTTCCCGTTCCATGCTTTCCTCGTAAGGAAAGTTTGGAAAGGGGTACTGGATATGGGGGATGAGAAGAAGCGTAGGAAGGGCAATATTATATTTTTGTGCGTCTCCTTCTCCGTCAAGGCAACGTATCAATTGCGGATGTCTATGGGCGGGGCTCACTTCGCAATTTTTTTTACCATTTACTATTTTATACTATAAAAACACACAATCAAAGCTAACTGTTGGTCTGTCCGATTTAATAAAAAGTCTATTTACAGTGTCAACTGATACGTTATCTTTTTGTTTTGTTTTGTGCAAAAAATATTTATTGAAACGTACCAAAAATATCAGGAATTATTAAGAAAATACGCATCTCTGGAAATGTGATTGTTAAAAATCTAAATTAACTTTGATAAAAATTAAATGCTACAACGATAAAGCGATAAAGAGTAAGGAAAATTGTCGGAATAGTCTAAAAGAAAAATCTAAGGGAAACACGAAAATATTTTTCCAATTTCTCGATTCAAGACGTCTAGCACACGTTTAAAAGTTCGTCCCTCGAGCTTATTTTCCCAAGTGGTCCTTACTATTTGAGAGTTTCTCAAATAACTCAAAGGAAATGATGTCTATAACATCCCCAAAAAATATACGTATTTCAAATACGGACTGCTTTTAAAGAAATTAATTAAATGAATTAAAAACATTATTTTTATTTACTTCTGCTCCTACTATAAAGTATTGAGTGCCTCTTTGCTTTCATGGAGCTTTTCAGACGTTTCATTTTATTATATTAACAGAAACGTAGACAGGAATTTAATATTTATATGTATGTTTATGTAAATTTAATCAGTTTAATTTTGCATGACTGTAGTTTATGTTTTAAAATATCATCCACAGGTGGCGTTATTTTATCATAGTGATGCATTATAACCCAGTCTCAAAAGGAGAACAGCGGTAGAGCCTGCTTTAACATCTTCGCAAGAATTAGATGGCTCCTTTAGCACAACTCCACGACCACACAGAAGACACGGGTGTAGTCATTCCGCGTGTCGTCATATGTGTGTATCCATCGCAGTTCCTTGTATGGAAAGGATGGATAGGGGAAGTGGATTTTACAATCTTACTTATGAGAAGGGGAAATATTGTATTAATATTTGTATTCTCTTTCAGTGAGTCTCCACGTCTATCGATTGAAAGTAGACAACGCATCTGCTTTTGCGGATGACTTATTCAATAGCGATCGCTTCGCTATTTTGGCGAACTCAGGTGTCCGCTTGTTTGGCACCTTCTTGTATTCTTCTTCTCAGTTGCTGTCTTTTCAGACTGGTCGTGGTCATCGAGTCGGCGCTGTGACTCGTCCACACTTCTTTATTGCATTTAGAAGCATAAATTCTGTTAAACCAGTTTTTTGGTATTGAGTTTCTATATTAGTGAAATAAAACTGGATGAATGTTATCATATTTTCATTAAATCATGAAAATCGGATTTATTCAGTGCGACCTCATTGGTTACGTCTAAACCCTTGTCAAAAACATCATCAGTTATTTTTCTCACGTATGCTGCCAAATTCGTACCTTAGAAAAGTAATATTTTATACAATTCGTGTGGCAACATACGCAATTGTTTGATAAATTATTTATAAGTCTACAATGTCTAGAATATCAATATGAAGACTAGGATATTTTAATAAAAATTACATTTTGAAGTAAAATCTCTTTGACCGACCGCGGCCGACACCGACGCCGAGATATCAAAAATTTGACAATATTGACATAATACTAGAAAAAAGAGCGTTTTCTATCTCTTGAGGGATTCATGATATTATCTAGTTTCTTTTTAGTGCATTTTGTTGAGAACATTTTTTTGGAAGTAGGTTTTGTTTTTTTCTTAATTTTTTTTTTACATTATAAGGCAGCAAAGGAGCAAAAAAATGATGAAATAGTGATAGTTGCCCATAGAGAGCCGCAAATGCGTCGCCTACCTTTAATTGACGGAGCAGAAGACGCACTGAAAGATAACATTTCCTGTTCCTACGTGTCCTTTCTGTCAAATCCACATTCCCTTTTCCAACCATTACCAATTAAGAGAAGGGTGAGAAGGGAAAGAAGCCTAATAGTAGTATCAGACAAAACATGGAATTGCTTCTATTTCACGCCAGTCTTGTGTGTGATCGTGGTATTTCACCGGGCGATCCGGTCAATTCGTGCAATATATGTTATTGTTACTGATGTCTACCACTGTGATAACTAGGATCTCAGTGGAGAGTCAGTAATCTGTATCTTTAATATTTGAAAATTCCTTGCCAGTATGGGTGAAAACAATTTGCGACCGGTTTAAAAAATCGTGGACAAAAAATTATAGGTGAATTGCGTATTCACGTCTAAATATTTGATAACTGGTTTGTATCCGTGCCACATTTGAAGTACGTAGCTCTCGCGAATGCAGCGATTTGATTGTATTTCATTTTCAGGAAACAACAATATCATAATTGCATTCATCATTAACCTGCCCTTATCCCTACGTAGGGTTGGCACAGTATGTACCACTTTTCCACACATCTCTATCAGCCGTCATATCTGGATTTACACCTTTCTTTCGCATATCCTCTTTGACACAATCCATCAACTTTCTTCGGTCTTCCTATACTTTGTATCTATCCACATTTAATGCCATAATTGCGTTTATGTATGGAATTTGATAAAGAGATAAAAAATCTCTGCTTTCACCTTTTGGTTAAGCTTGTGCTGACTGCGAAGTAACACTGCCAAACTGTCTCTATCCCTCTGTCTGCTTAAATTGTATCTCATATCTTGGGATCGACGTTCTTAAATATTCTCTGCCAATGCATTCTGTCCTCGACATCGCCTGAGACTTGTCAGTCATCTATATCTTTGAGCAGATCTTTCCCCCTTACTTTGAGTCTATCAACTTTTTCCAATGGCGGCAGATCTTGAATCTGTGCACCATGTTTCTATCGCAGTCCGACAGACTCCGTTACCTGACTACTCTTTTGAGATTTTAGGGATTTCGGCCATAATGTTTGCAATAAAATACTTTTGTCTTTTACAAAGGGACAGAAAAGGATGCCAGCTGTATACTGTTTAGGCAATGGTAATCCACAGTAAGTCAACTTGTATTTTTATTTATGCTGTTATAAAATATACTTGGTTGTTATTTACGATTCCTTTAATGCTCGTTCAGCGATGTTAAATGGTAAAGCCCACGGTAACAACTTGTGCACTTTATGTGCTCGACTTTTGCAGTATTTGGACGGCGAGGAACGTAAACTAGAATAATATATGTACTGTGATCTTATACACGTAGTAACGTTGTTGGATTTAAATTTAAGTACTCTTACTAATATTTTAAATGCGAATGTTTTGAAGGATGGATGTTTGTTAGAAAGTATTTTCAGAACGCCTGAACGGATATCGCTAAAAATTGGCATACACATAGAACATAGGCTACAACAACACTTAGTCTACTCATCATCATCATCATCATCAGCCTTTACCTGTCCACTGCAGGACATAAGCCTTCTGCAAGGCCTTCCGCAGAATGCCGTCCTCTGTCATCCGCATCCAACGACCTTCTGCCATGCGCACTATATCGTCGGTCCACGTTGTGGACGCCTCACACTCCTGGTATTTCATGGTCTCCATTCCATTCCATAGTCTTCCAGTCAGTCCTCTAGTCTTTTTTTTATAAAAGAATGGGGTAAAAGTGCAGCGTGAACACCAAGGTGATCATCGACGCACATGGACATCCGCAACACCAGAAGAACCGCTGATGCCGGGTTTTTGAAAGAAGAAGAAGAAGTTGATACATTCGTTTCTTGAAGGACCCTAAGTCGTTGTGGTTTGGAAAAACCGCCGAGGGCAGACCAAAGTCTACTAATTAAGATTTACTTTAAGTCAAGGGTGAAATATTGTGTTTTATATAAAACAAGAAAGTCTTTTAAGACAAGAAAGTCGATTAAATTCTAGACATGCTATAATAAATAACTTAAAGTAAATCTTAAAAATAATTCTCAACATTATATTTTGGATCTCGTAAATTAATAAGTGAGATGAATTCTTTATTAAATTAAAATAGACAGTTGTGTAGGATTTAATCAGCGTGAGCAAAGAGAGCCCTCTACTATCCCACATCGTTTACAGTTTTGTGGTCCATTTTACTAAGAAACTATTACTTTTTCAGACTTGGGCTTGGGCCTAGTAATTTCAATTTAATTCTTAATGTCAAGTAATTTACAAAATGAAATAGAACATTTTATTTCATTGAAATTTCATTATATTTCTAACGCCATCTGTTAGATATTTGTAAAGCCAACACCAAATGTTACATATTAATAATCAATACATTAAAAATATGTTTTTAGACGTTATTTTTATAAATAGAAGGGTCTTTGCAAAAAAAAACACAATAACATTACAAACAAGATTGTAAATGCTTTTAAGAATACAAATAACATGGAAATTTTAAAATGCCAGTAACAGAGAAATTGTAGAGTAGAGACTGTACAAACTGTACAGCTAATGGTTCAATAACAGAATGTAAATTAATTCAACACCTAAATAAACATTTATGCAGTTTAGTTGTTAATATAGTAAATTTAAATATTTTGAATATCAAAAGCGGCAACTGGAAATCATAAATTTAAATTTTCAGTGTATTTCGTATTATTTTCGATCTTATTTATTTAACGACAACAGTGGTAGAGCAAGCTCACCCAATCCGGTAATATTACAAATACAAATACAATTTTATTGGTAATATAAATTACAGGTCATAATAACGAAGTAACGCGCGCTTAGTTACTCTTAAACAAGATTTAGGCTAAGCGGCATCTACGTTCGGCTCAATCCCGGTAAAACTGTAAATGCGTCTTCAAGGCAAACAGTGGCAATACAGACACAAAAAAGCCAGCAAAAACAACATCTGTTGCACGAATTGGCCGCCTCGCCCGGTGCAATACCACGACCATACACAAGGCGTGAAGTGGAAGTATTTCCGCGTTTCGTCTGATGAGAGTGGTGCCTGACGCCTAGTTATAATCCTCTTTCCCTTCCTGCCTTTTTCTTATAAGGAACGGATGGGTAGGGGAAGTGGATTTAACGGAGGTGGGGACGCATAGGAAAAGAGAATATTCTTTATCTGTGTAACTTTCTCCGTCAATTAAGGGTAGGCAACAAATCTGCAATAGCGGATGTCTACGGGCAGCGGTCGCTTCGCTACTTTATGGGATTCAGTTGAATGCTTGCTCGTTTGCCACCTCATAATGTAAAAAAATACGGCTAACTCACGCATATTTTATTCGGTGTCGGCACCGACTAGTTTCGAACTCATCGGGGTCTCTACAGGGTGAGTGGGACTAGTATTATTTCAGGGTCGCGGCCCATCTGGTTTTTTGTTATAACCATGTCTCACGATATTTTAATCAGTATAACTAACTAGCTTTTGCCCGTGACTTCATTCGCGCAAAATAAAAAAAATTAGATAGTGCTTTATGTATTTTCCACAGTCCATTTTTTATATCTTTGCTAGCATCGAGATCCGTTGACCTGCTCTAACATTCGCATTTATAATATACTAGTGGCCCGCTCCAGCTTCGCACAGGTATAAATCTGATAAATCTCGTAAGGTTCTGCCTGGGTTTGTTGCAATATAAGCGGAAAAAATGTAATTGTTTACGACATCACATTATAAACCTCAAAAACAACAGTATTTTTCCACTTTTTAATGAATATTATCATACATGTTTGGGAAGGGTCTGTGTAGCGAAAAATCTAGGTCTGCACATGGACAGCGAACTACGCTTTGTTGAACATATAAATATGGCCGTGAGAAATGCTTTCTATCGGTTGGAAGTTCTGTACGGTGTAAGGCGGTACATAACCGAAAATGTCCGGTTGAGGCTTGTCGAGTCTTTAATATTGTCGCGTTTTAATTACTGTGATGTAGTCTACGGACCACGCCTATTTTTAAAGACTCAGAGGGCGATACAACGCATGCAGAACGCATGC
>JAAOEG020000017.1:4837012-4847306 GCA_011763625.2 Papilio bianor | reverse complement strand
ATATATCGTTCTAACTGAAACAGGCGGTAAAATAATAATGTCGATTCCCTTTTGTTTTTTCTCGTAATAGGGATAAACGATTATAATCCTTGTAATAAATGTTTACAGATTGGAACATAACTGGAACAGATATGTTTACACTATCATGAGATTGTTCCAATATTTGAAGCAAATACTGAGATAAA
The DNA here is from genome assembly GCA_011763625.2 of Papilio bianor. Taxonomy (NCBI): domain Eukaryota; kingdom Metazoa; phylum Arthropoda; class Insecta; order Lepidoptera; family Papilionidae; genus Papilio; species Papilio bianor. Next base: position 4,847,121 of record JAAOEG020000017.1, on the reverse strand, counting down.
TGTTTCCTGTTACAGATATATAACTATTTGTTTTTGCGAGAAACACGTGTATGTTAATAAAATGTTTGCTTTCCTGTATAAAATATATCACATTGTAACTGCTCGTATACTATACTGTTTAAAGTTTCGTGAGACATTATTGTAACAAAATCAAAACGGCTAACTCACGTATATTTAATCCGGTGTCGGCACCGACTAGTTTCGAACCTATCAGGGGCTCTTTTACAGGGTGAATGTAACTGGTATTATTTCGCAGTCGGTGCCAACACCGGATTAAATACGTAAGTTAGTCGTTTTTATTATGCCACACTCGTATGTTTATAAGGATGACTATAGCCAGGCTTCGCATGGGTGGACATTTATTTTGCCATACTTTTTATAATAATATTAGCAGTAACCTGCGACTCTTTCTGCGCGGAATTAAATTGAAAACTTAGAAACTAGCATATGTCTTCTTCCAAACGTCTCTCTATATCTATGCCAAATTTCATCGATATCCGATAATCTGTTCTAGAGATAAATTAAACAAACATCCATGTAAACATTTCCATTTACAATATAGATGAAAAATAGCGTACATGGTCAAGGAAAATGAAGCATTCAAATGGTGAATGAATTACAAAAATCAGTCTATAAGTTTTTCAGTTTTTGTCACGAGAATAGATCTTTATCTGTTGTCGTCGCGTGTCCCTTCTAGAAAGGTATACTTAGAATATGAAGACACTTCTAGTTCTCACTCAAATATTAAAATATCATAAATCTCCGATGTCAAAGTTAATTTAAGTCGCATGTCAAGTCACGTAACAGTTTGTAATAACACATTTAATGGCGTTATTAAGTGACTTGAGAGGTTATAAATTAACCTTATCAAATTACTCGCTTCGCATTACAAATGCAATTTACGGCCTTGTTTAATAACTTGACAGAATGATTAATGGATTCATTTTTAGACGCTCTACCGAACTTAGTCACTTACGGCTTATTCAAAGACAGTTGAAGAAATGGTTGACGGAAGGTTTACGTAAACAGTCGCAATATATTTTTCATCTGAATTATAAACCAAATGGCACCCTTATGTATGTCATATACTTTATAGCTCGTGTTCATATTGGCAGCGCTACGCGGGGATATGCTTAGGTCGCCCAAAGACGTGCTGTCGGCGCCCGCTAGTTCAATGTGAACACTCCAATATATTAGTTTGCAATTCGGGGCATTATCATTATAAAGGACATAGTAACCATTAAAGACACATCGTCGTAAACTAGTCGCTCGCAATTTCTTCCATTTGTGTTGAAAAGTTACATAAAATTCACACTTTCATTAGTAATTCTGCATATAGAACAACTCACCGTGTATTCTTTTATCTAGGACTTTAAACTTTAGGCATTTAAACACTAAAGGAAATTAATGCCAAGTCTCTCAGATAACTCAATTTACATTTATTATAAGTTTTCTTAGAACACTCAACCTTATTACAGTCGGTATTTTTAATTTGTGATGTCGTCCCGTGGTGTACCAGAATTCTCAAGTGATGTTAACCCAATAAATGACGAACGCCCTTAAGTACGCATAAATGAATTAGTAACCAAATTATAGAACGCAGGCAGACATTTTATTAAAGAGAAATTTAAATATAATATATTTTTAAAATAACGAAATGAAAGGTACATCCTTTCCCAGCCCGGCATTTGGAAATGTGATGTCGCCCTCATTTTCGATGTACCCAAAATAGAATGGTATGGACACGGTTGCCTTATTGACTTATTTCATGAAAATGTTGATAGCAACGTGACACATTTGGATTCCTAACAAGTATAGTGACAAGACCTCTCTTGCTGATGGTCATATTGCGTTATTAATTTATATAATAGTCCAGTGTAGTGAGTACAGTATTGTTTAAAGTCAAAGTATTGCATTATTAACAGTGGTAGATTACAGTATGAGGAAAGAAAAAGTATTTTCTTGTCCTTTCCCCCTGTCTAGAGGCAGACAATTGCAACACAATAGCTTATTGCTTCTTAAATAATTCGCTTCCCACTTAGAACAGAAAATAAGTATACAAAAGGAACTATAATTTAGAACGTATGTATTGCTGAGAAATATTCATCATAACAGCAGCCAAATCTATACATATAGATATAATAAAATTGGAGTGTATTATAATATATGAAATAATCGTTTTTACTTCATGTATATGATTATATACGGTGCATACACCAAAATATCATTTTTTTCAATTTTTGTCTGTCTGTATGTCTGTTAGCTGATGTAATAAGGAGTAACTTAGGCTACGTTTATTTCAGAAATTTATTTATAATAATAATAAATTCATTTATTGCAAACTGTGTGCATTCGTAAGTTACAGACACTTATTATAGATATAACAGTTAGGTACCCTTTCGGGCGTGCAACATGATGATGAGGAATACAATAGATTGTAAAAAGAGTAAAAAGGAAAAGCACAATTGAAATTAGCCTGCATTATCACCTTACTTATAATTAAAGTAATCTTGGATCGTATAGAAAGCCCGATCTAACAACCAGTTTTTTAGATTTATTTTAAAGACTTTACTGTCCAAAGATTTGATGCTAATTGGCAAATGGTTAAATACCCTTATAGCAGTAACATATGTACTTTTGTAATACATTTGACTTTTAATACCAGGTAATTTAAGGTCATGTTGGTGAATGTTGCGCAAGTTACGGCTCTCACTAGATTTTGGTTGAAAATAGGTATAATAACTTTTTGTTTTTGTCAGAAGACACAACTCTAAGATATAAATGCAAGTCATTGTTAATAATCTCTTTTCTTTAAATATGCTTCTTAGACTTTCCCGGTTTTTCAGGTTATATATAATGCGAATACATCTCTTTTGCAGTACAATACAGTATTCAGAAATTAATGATCCCTTAAGGTATTACTTAAGCACTATTGGTTGGTGTGGGGTGTTTACTTTACTTACTTTTGGTGACATAGGTCATACGTCATACGAAGTTTTTTCACATACTGGCAACCAATATTTTGTCTGTACTCGTATATAAATAAATGGCATGAAAGAATACATATATACCAATACTTACGTATGCAAGGGGATATGAGCTTTGCTCACTTTTGATGACATGGGGAAGGGGGAGGTCTAAAATAGTAATAAATCTGCTTACGTAAAACTTGAATGACCCCATACTAGTTTGTCATATTTTACAGAAAACCATAGAATATTTTAAACTTTGCTTTGATGAAATTATTAAACCTTAAATAGTATCAACATGTAAGTTAACCCAATTAGAAGGGTCTCCAAACTTTTCGTTATATTAACCAATTATGTAGCAGACCCTTAACTTAATTACATATTTAAGTTCACCAAAGTTGTAATATTTTGAACTGCGCGAAATATAATGAGAACATGAGGTACTTTAAGTATTCAAGGTCATGTTTAACAGTGGTAGAGCCCGCTTTAACATCGCACGAATGGGCCGGCTCGCCCTGTGTAATACCACGACCACACAGAAGACAGGCGTCAAGTGGAAGTCATTCCGCGTTTCGTCTGATGATTGTGGTGCCGAAGGCCTAATTTTATTCTTCTTTCCCTTCGCACCCTTATCTTACAAGGAAAGGATGGGAAGGAGAAGTGGACTTGACGGGGGAGGATACGCATAGGAAGAGGAAATATTTCCTTTCTGTGCGTCTCCTCCTCCGTCGATTAAAGGTAGGCAACGCATCTGCACTTGCGGATGTCTATGGGCAGCGGTCACTTCGCTATTTCAGCGAATTCAGGTGGCCGCTTGCTCGTTTATCACCTTGTAAAACAAAACAAAAAATATTTTGAAATTCAATCAATATTTTGTTCGAAATACATTTTATTGTTTTACACTTGTGTATTATTTTAAAACAAACAATGAAAATGGTTTGAAACTAAATCGCAATTGCCTTAATTTTACTAATAGTTATTTTACTTTTAAATGGAAGGACGTTTGTAAGATTTTAACGGATATCGACGCAATTTTTCATAGATGTAGACGATAGTCTGGAAGAAAACATAGGATACTTTTGATAACGGAAATAGTTACGGTTCCCGTCGGATAAATTAATTTTGTTTTATCATGTTTATTTGATAATTTTGCAACTGTTCAATACATCATCATCATCAGCTCACTATACGTCCCTACTGAGAGGCTCGGAGCCTACCCCAAGTTAGGGGTGACTAGGCCTTAGTCAACCACGTTGGCCCAATGCAGGTTGGTTGACTACACACACATCTTTGAATATCTTCGCAGATATGTGCAGGTTGCATCACGATGTTTTCCTTCACCATAAGAAAATCGGGTAAATGTACTTATGAAATTCGAAAATCGAAAAACACATTGGTACATGGCGGGATTCGAACCAGGACCTGCAGATTACAAGTCAAGTGCTTAGCACCTCAGCCACCGACGCTTTTGCTTGTTCAATACATCTTAGTGAAATTTTCTACAGTTATGGAACATAGTGGAATAAACATAGGATACTAAGTTTTAATTCTGCGTGAACGAAGTCGCGGGCGACAGCCAGTTTTTCTTACAAATTGATACTTTTGTATAACTGTCTAGCGGTTGCTAGTTTCTGATATTATAATGAAGTTAAAATCTTACTTTAACAAATTCGAATGTTTCGATGGATGGATGTTTGTTTGAAGGTATTTCTAGTCCGGGTGAATAGTTCCCGATTAAATTTGGCACAGATTGAATATAGTCTAATAGAACATATAGGCAAATTAAGTTTTTTTTTTAAATTCCGCTCCAATGGAGTCGCAGGCAGAAGCTAATAAAAAGTAAAATTAAATAAAGAATTCAAACATCTTGAGACATATCCATACATATAATAAAATTGGAGTGTCTGTTTGTAATATTGAAATAACCGTTTTTTACTACATGTATATAAATATATATACGGTACATACACCAAAATAACATTATTTTAAAATTTGTGTCTACCTGTATGTATGTCTGTCTCTCTGTCTGTCTGTCTGTTTGTTCGGGCTAATCTCTGAAATGGCTGGACCGATTTTGACGGGACTTTTATTGGCAGGTAGCTGATGTAATAAGGAATAACTCAGGCAACATTTATTTAAAAACAATCTCTTATTTTAGAAAAAGAACGCGCGGACGGGGTCGCGGGCGACAGCTAGTATAATAATAAAAGCGAATATTTTTAAGGTCAATATGGTCCCACCATTTTTGAGACCACTTTTAGATGGAATCGTTAAGTGATTCGTAGATTTCATCTTTTGTAAAAATATAACTTGGGTCGTAACTTTATTGCTTGAGTACTTATTTTCAGTTTGACCCTCAATAGACCTTTTTCATAAGTTCCCTTTTTAAGTTCGCCCTCAAGTATAATTTTTACGTTTCAGTAATTTATTCTTTCCTTAAGAGGATTGTAAGCTAAGGCTTTCGAGGATTATTAAATCTAAGTAAGTAATTAGGTAGTCTAACTTAAGTTCAACTTAAACACCGATTCGATAATATGAAAATAACAATTGAATTTTTAATAATATTATTTTTATCATACAATTAGTTGTGTATAAATTAATTTACATAGCTTTTCCCCTTGACTCCGTTCGCGCGGAAATATAAAAAAAATACTTAGTAAGTTGCTTATGTTATTTTCCAGACTATGTTCTATATATGTGCCAAATTTTATCGAGATTCGTCTGTTCTGAGTTCTGGAGATACCTTCAAACAAATATCCATACATCCATCTAATCATTCGTATTTATAATATTTCTAGCTGTCACCCACCACTCCATCCACGAGTGAATTAAAAAAAAAACTTAATTATCAGCCTATGTTTTCTAGCCTAGACAAATTTCATTGGAGCCGTAGAGCTGTTCTAGAATTACTTTCAATGAAACATCCATTCTTACATCCAACTAAACTTAGTAATTGTTATTGTGATTAGAAAAAGCAATAACCTTTTCCATGTAACATCTTTTGTGTTTTAAATATAAGGAAAGCAAATGTATCATATCTCGGAAGGTAAAGACGCTAGCTGCCTGAAATAAATTGTTCGTGATAGAAAATTAAATATCCTTAAAATAAAATAAAACACTTTTATTAATTTATTTATATTTGATTAAAAAACATAAACTTAAACGAAAAAGGATATCTTAAGTAAACTTAGATAATACAGTATTTTCATTAAAATTTATTTTTATTTAGGTTTTACTAAGTACTAAAATTAGTTTAAATTAGCTTAGTTTTTTAACGAAATATGAATGAAATATTAAAAATATATTATTTTATTTTAAGGATATTTCATTAACTATCATGTTACAATTTAAATAACACAATTTATTTCATCTTTCATCTTTATCTTCCGAGATATTCAAACTTTCTTGACCGACCCGTTATTTTTGCTCACGTCTGTATATTGTTAACACTGCCTTTTCCAAATGTTAAAGAGCTGGGGATCTAATAATAAAAGGGATGAGAATACATTTTTGCATTCCTATTGTCCAGTGTAATGTCACTCTTACTCATAATTTGTTACACGTGTGTATTTAGTGTAACAGTGTGGTACACAACCACTCGACTGTCCCAATACGACTTACTCGGTTGTCACGAAAAGTGGGACTACCAATATGTTATTCAATACACCACATCTAGCATGGATTAGAGAAATCGTTTGTTTGTTTATGTTATCCGTATACGGTCTCATAGCAGGCCGTTTTTCTCCTGTTAATGATAGAAGTGTTGCTGGAATTCCCTTCATCACTTCTTTCAGAGCTAACGCTTTCCGAAGTAGTAGTAATGTTAGATTTATCAATAATAATAATAAAGAGAACAATTCAAGGTTCGGCCCCCTCGGGCACCGTTAAATCGGAATGCTTGACAGGTATTGAGTGGCAGTCCAAACTGAGATCCCGCTGGCAGGCTCTTTAAGCACAGTCCCTCAATGGAGCGTCATAAGTAGCTGGTAATTATACTGAAGTACCGGCCCGAGCGAGGCTGTTAAGAGAGACTTCCAGATTAGTTATTCTTAAATAAGGTTTAGGTTGAGCACCATCTGAACCCAGCCACCTCAAACCCGGTGAAGCTGTAAATGCCTCAAGTCAAACAATGACAATTCAGTTATAAAAATCTACAAGACGCAAGTGTACCTATTTTCTAACATGTTTAATGCCGGCGACTCGTAAAGCGCGTCTAGTAAAATTTATGCGGTATACGAGAAGACATCTTAATATGGTAACGGCAGGGAATGTGTTAAAGGCCAGCAATGCATCTGCAGTTAGTCTGGTGTTGCGGATATCCATGAGCGTCGATACCTCGGTGTCACCGCGACTCGTTTGCCTCCTTCTCTTATAAAAGAAACACGCTTATGTAGCAAGCACTTATTAATAGAGAACCGAAACCGTTTGTACCGAAACCGAGAAACCGTTTGTCTTAATGAATGAAGTGAAAAAAAAACAAATTTAGTTTCATAAATACATTTACTATGTTATCTAAACACTCTTTTACGATAAATATATCATTAACACGATAAAGAGAAAGTGAATAACAATAATACTATATGATAATCTAAAATTACGGCCATTTATTATTGCTCATAATACATTAGTTTTATAATTTTTACAATATTTACAATGATTATTTTATAATTATTACAATAATAAATAAAAATTGAAACTTTGTTTAAAAAAACTTATTACAAAAAATACATACTAAAGCGTCTTTAGACTGACTCGTTACTCGTAAAAACTTTGCCGATGGCCTCATGACGTCACGCGTTAAATGTTGAACGAACGACGGACGCGGTCGCTGTTAGTGGGAAAGTTTCATCGGCAAAGCACGCGACTAATAAATGAAGATATAATGCCACTCTCTGAGTAATTAGCTACACAGATTTAATATAGAAAATACCCCCTAAAGGTATACTTATATAAGAAAAAAAGCAACCCACTAAAATAAAATCTTTGCTTACAAACCTTAACAATACACTTTCAAGTCACTGCATTAGTAACAATACAACATTAGTAATAAAAACAGATGGAAAAAATCCATTTAATTCTAACGGTACCCGCGACGTGCATATAAATGTAAGGTTTAGTAAGCGTGGGCTTTTACTGTCGAAATACATTTACAAAATGACATTGACATTCCTCACATAAAAAAACAAAGAAACAATTGTACCAAAATGACACATGTTTAAAGTATTTCGGTAATTCAATACCACTGTTATTAACGTCACTAAATCCAACAGTAAATATGCAAGTTGTAGTTTGTAGTGTTGTATTGTAGTTTTGTAAAAGATTAACAAAGGGATGATTATTTGTACTAATATATGAATTGAAGCAATGGAATTGTACTTGCAAGTTCACATTTAAATGTTCCGAATTTGATACTTTATAGACAACTAACTCGCACTTCGTCGGCGCAAAATTGAAAATCAAAATTTTAAATTTTATGGCCTGTAGCACTCGGGGATAATATAGATTCCCAACAGTGAAAGATTTTTTAGATCGGTTCTGTAGTTTTGGAGCCTATTCAATGCAAACAATCAAATATTTCCTCTTTATAATATATAGCCTACCCTTTGTCCGCGACTTCGTCTGCGTAGAGTTAAAAATAAAACAGAATTAAAGAAAGTTATATAATATAGCATCCGATTTAGCTTCTAAACAGTGAAAGTTTTTTTAACGCAAAAAAACTAACTCAAATATTTCCACTTTATAATAATAATATAGACTTCATTCGAGCAGATTAAAAAAATTAACTTCAGATTTAAAAAAAAATAGCCTATAGCACCCGAGGGTAGTGTAGCTTCCGAAGAATGTTTTATTTTAAATCGGTTCAGTAGCTTTAGAGTTTATTCAATGCAACCAATTAAACATTTCCCCTTTACAATGTATAATACATAAACTGTAAAGAGTTGACAAAGTGTATCTGAATAATAGTGCAGTAGGATAATAAGATAAATAAGTTACGAAGTAATCCTTATATTGGTAGTAGGGGCTACGTTTTCCGCAACTCTACTTCTAGTGCGCATGTCGAGTGAGGACAGGACATATCGTAGATCACTCCAGCCAACCTACCTCACCAAAGAAACTCAGCAAACCTTTTATGTAGCTGGTGATCTCTGGGAGCGACATCATCGAACCGAGATACCTAATCCGTAGTAATCCATGAGTGTGTATCTATTATTATGTTTTCCTTAGTTTAAGGTAGCGAACGAGCAAGCGGCCACTGCTCAGAGACTTCCGCAGCTGCAGATACTTTGCCTAACTTTAATCAACAGAAGAGAAGACACACAGAAAGAGAATATTTCCCATTCTATGCGGTTCCATCTCTACCAAATCCATTTTCCTTCCCCATCATTATCATTATAAAGGGGGAAGGCGAAGAGGACTAAAATAGGCCACCGCTATCTCATCAGACATAACGCGGTATTGCTCCTAGTTTACGCCTGTCTGTGTGGTATTGCGAGCCAGCCAATTCGTAGGATGTTAAAGCGAACTCTACCAGTATTAAATTAGCAATCTACAGCTAAATTTATATTACAGCGAATTTTATATATTGATAATTTTAAAATTACGTATTTCTTTTCCCCTTTAGCAAATTAATTACAACTTAATTCTATTCCCTTAGCATTAATTATACGATAAATTATATTAAACAAACACAAACCACTATATCTATATTGTAGAGAATAAATAAATAATTTCATAAATACCAAAAAAACATAATTAAAAGTATAAGTACATGAGCAAATTATATTTTATACGTTTTATAAAGCTCTATTATTAATTTGAGAAAACGAAAAAATCTTCATATAGAAATGTTAAATAAACATTTCAATAATTAAGTTAAATAAAATATAATTAAACTTCAAATTTGGGAAAAGTACTATTAACTAATTTTTAGCATTTTTAACATTGATTAATTTACATATTTTTGTATTCGTTAAAGAATAATCTTAATATACGATAAATCTAATATATCACAACGCGTAAAACTAAAGTTAAGTTTCCATTTAAAATAATATGTAGCCTTCAACACTACATCTAATTCAGAATTATTTAATTATATTGTACATCTTAAGCGACAAATATTGCTTTACCATATGTACTAAC
>JAAOEG020000017.1:4782547-4794131 GCA_011763625.2 Papilio bianor | reverse complement strand
TGTGGCGATCTTTGGGGGAGGCCTATGCCCAGCAGTGGGCGTCATATGGCTGACAAGAAGAAGAAGAAGAAGAAGAAGAATTCTAGTGTTACCGACCGCTTTCTTACTTCAATTCCCATATTTAAACTAACAACTATAAATCCCTAAGGTTCAATACAAATACTAACAAGTTACAATAATAATCCTAAATTACAACGATACTCCAAAATGATCCTTAGACACTTTTGATGTGTGTATTGACAAATAAATTGAAAGTAAAAATAATGTTATTGTAGCTCTCTTTCGTTCCCGTATATTATGTGTTTTGTCTCGCTCTCGTAAAGAAATGTGACACGCATTGAACAAATGTCTATTTAAAACTTTAATTTGGTTGTTACCAGAATGTTGTTAACACACCTCAAGATTAAACTTCGATTCATTTATTTCTATCACGTTTTTAATACTTTAAAGCAATAGCTTATACTTGAAGGGTTCACTTAAATACTATAATTGGTAAAAATAATGAAAACTCCCGTAACTTATATTGACATCACAAAGCTATTAACAGATTCGGTAGTATTTACCAATCAATCAATCAAATGACAGGCGCCGTGAGGCTTAATATGTTACTGGGTAAAGCTCCAATAACCACATTCATCAATTATGTCCCTTATAAATAAGATTTCTTGCTTTATATAACGCAAATTTCATCATATTCTCCATCATAGAGTAATGTCGTAATCATGACATTCTTAAGAGGTAAGTTTTATAATACCTGTTGGCGACGAAATGGTTCTTTTTGCTTTTCTAAGAATTAATACGGCATATAGCAATTTAACATAAGAACATTTATAGGCTTACTGGAAAGCACGGCCAAAGAGGATTTATGTTATTGATAATTGAGAACTGCAGGCAATAACAATCCCTTATTGTGAAAAGACAGCTTATCGGTTTATTGCCGACTTTCCAGCTATCACTCTTTGGGCTAGAATAATGAACAAAAGCAACAATACATTTCTTAAAATCAGCACAATAGTCAAAGGAACAGCTGCGCCGGGGCTAAACGATTACAAGTGTATGCCACCAAAAATTGTAATGGCTTGCAAGTGCAAGAACCGCGGGGCCAGATGTGTCCGTGGTCAAACCTGCCGAGTGGGCCACACGTTAAGAACATCGGCCTTTAAAGCTGGAAGCAGACCGACGTGGAGTAATCTACTAGACTAGGTCCAGACCTATCCGCTGTAGTGTCTTAAATGATAATTATGATAGTTTATTTTATAAGATTAAAATCTCTAACAAATTTTATTTGATTTCTCTTTGTATTCAAACAATGATGGAAATTTTAACGTCTTTTCTTCTTACTTATTGAACTTATAATAATATTTTTGTATAAGTTCATTCAAGATATAAAGTTTATTAAGACAATGACTTATTCACTTAGCGCTAATAACCGTTAATTAAGATACCTAATTGCATGTCATTAATCGAAATTGTACTAAGCTTTCATCGTCTTTTGATTTTTTGTTATACATGAAAGTTCACTGCCGAATAGAATCAAAACATACTGTACTTTATGCTGTTTACAAAGATAGTAAGAGGAGAGATTTAACAGTGATAAACGCCAGCAACAAGTGTTGCGGCCCTGGGGTTACGTATCCAGCATCGACGGAACTGGTCACGGCATTGGCGTCGGCATAAGGCGCCTGCGAAACCAGTTCCACCGACAAACCAGAACATCCAATAAGTGTTGAAGATACCTTCAACCCCGGGGAGTATGTTGCCGCCTCGGGGTTATATGGCCAGTTAGTGCGCAATCGACCTTTTTAGATTGTTTTTTATTCTTAATTGTTTACTTTTACTTTCTAATATTTTTGTCGTCTTTTGTTTTATTATTACAATTTTTTCATCTTCCGCAACAGAACAATGTTCTATTTTTAACATATTTTTGACATCTTTTAATTTGTAGCGTGCTCTACCACAACAGTGGTAGAGCCCGCTTTAAAATCTTCGCACGAATGGGCCGGCTCGTCCGGTGCAATACCACGACCACACAGAAGACAGGCGTGAAGTGGAAGCAATTCTGCGTTTCGTCTAATGAGTGTGCGTTCCGGAGGCCTAATACTAGTCCTCTTCCCCTTCCCATCCTTGCCTTAGATGAAAAGGATGGGAAGGGGAAGTGGATTTCACGGGGGAGGTGATGCTTAGGAAGAGGAAATGTTATCTTTCAGTGCGTCTCCTCCTCCGTCGATTAACGGTAGGCAACGCATCTGCAACTGCGGATGTCTATGGGTAACGGCCGCTTCGCTATTTCAGCGATTATATGTAGGTGACCGCTTGCTCGTTTGCCACTTTCTATTATATAAAAAAAAAAAAAAAAAAATATCTTTTTACATCAAAGTTGTTTTTGGTACCAAAAGTTGTACATCTGTTGTACGAATTGGCCTGTGGCACGAATATTTGCGTAGTGTTGCCACTAAGTACTAAAATCTAAATATAAATCAAATTTAATGAAAAATACTGTATTGTCTAAGTTTACGTAAGATATCCTTTTTGGTTAACATTTATGTTTTTTTAAGAAATATAAATAAATTAATAAAGATTATAAATAAGATTATAAATTAGGAAAAATTAATTAAAAAAAAAATTTATTTTAAGGATATTTAATTGTCTATGCACAATTTTAAAGGCCGGCAAGGCATCTGCAGTTCCCCTGGTATTGCTGATGTCCATGGGCGCCGATGATAACCTCGGTGTCCACACTGCTCGTTTGCCCCCTTCTTTTATAAACAAAAATATATTATTTCAGTTAGCTAGCGTCTTATCTTCCGAGATATTCAAACTTTCTTTACCGACCTTTTATTTCTGCTCACGGCTGTATAATTATGATTGTTGACTTTTATTTTCTTTCTTTCAAAATTAGTGTCGTCAATTGATTTTTCAGTAAATATTGATCTTTGTAATATAGTCCTTATATGTATAACATAATTTTTATATTTAAATAATTAAACATTTTCCATCTATATGAGCTATCAAATAGTTAGTGATACAACACAACAAAATGGTCCTTGGAGCCGGATAAGACAGGTTGGTCTGGATTTTATTAAAACCGGTGTCATCTTTAATATGTGTGATTTCAAAATAGAACTTTAGTTTTGTTCATCTTTTGTTTTAAATATTTCACCAAAAATGTTTTTTCTCATAACAACATTTCACACCTAAACAAATTTCTTCACAGAAAATACCTTTAGGTGCCCTAATACGCAATAAATCTAATAAATGCCGACAGTGAAATGTTGAGGCAAAAGGAAAAGCGTAAAACAAAGAAATAATCTTGTAATTTTTTATATTTATTCACGTTTACAAGTTTTCTCATTTTCTAGTAAACCATCAATAATAACGGAACATCCGTTATTACAGATGTTGAAGCTTAAGTCCACTATAACAATTGGTTTTAACTGCACAGTTGTACTGATCAATCGACAGTCGGATCTCCTCTAGACAAAGTGCATTCGATCTAAGTATTATATTTCCATAATTAAGATCAAAAGTTATTTAAGTTTTCATGAGACGTAATTGTAAACCAATATATGAAGCGGCTAAACACTCATGTGTTTGTCCGGTGTCGGCACCGAGTAATTCTCTCAGTGAAACGGACTCAGAGAGACGGATTGCTTCCGCAAAACAATCCTTTTCCCACTCGCCCTAATAAAGAGCCCTCGACGGGCTCTAAACTAGTCGGTGCCGACATCAAAAATGGACGAGACAACTCTTCCGATTTATTATTGATACTAGCTGTCGCCCGCGACTCCGTCTGCGCGTTCTTAATTATAATAATCGAAATTTTCTAAAATAAACGTAGTCTAAGTTACTCCTTATTACATCGGATACCTGCCAATAAAAGTCCCATCAAAATCGTTCTAGCCATTTCAGAGATTAGCCGGAACAAACAGACAGACAGAAAGACAGACAGAAAGACAGACAGACAAAAAATGTTATTTTAGTGTATGTGTGTATTTATGTATATATGTATATTCATATACATGTAGTAAAAAGCGGTTATTTCAATATTACAAACAGACACTCCAATCTTATTATATGCACAGATAATAAAGTCTCACGAAAGTTTAAACAGTATATCGGTGCATACTCTTGTATGATCATCTTTACCTCACCTCATGGTTAAAAGTGTCAGGATATAGCTGCAGCTTTGCTCAGTCCGTTATCTATATTCAATGGTTAAGTTAAATAAACTGTTTCCAACTCAATGAACTCATTTCATTTCAACATTGTTAGTTGATTACATTTAATACGGAATCATAACTTAGTTTCATGCAGTGGAACTAAATTGAAAATGTCATAATGAAGCGAATGCAATTTATAGTTAATTTTATTTTAACTGCAAATTTTGACAACGTTAAAATTGTATTTCATACATGTGTGTGTGTGTGAACTATGTTGAACTATTTGCAGAACCTTTTTTTCTAGCTTCTAGGCTCCTAGGAGGAGAAGCAAGGTTATGTGTGGTTATATCAAATAAAATCCCCTTGTTGGCCATCTTCTAGTGCGATGAGTGTGCCTCCGGGATATCCGGTGCCCCACGGCACTTAGCTTACGCTCTACCCTTTTAACATACAATATCTTTCTTACGGCAACACCAGATTAACCTAACATTAATTTTAAGAATCCAAAAAACCAGACTTAATGATGCTGCAATATTGATTTATTGATTAATTATGACTTAAAAAAAGTTAGTTATTAAAAAAAAGAGAGCTAGTGAGGTTTGAACACGATTTTTTCATTATCTTTTTTGAATTTCATTTCTCACGACCACTACATTTTTGTACAGATATTATATACTCTATGACACGCCGGAGAAGAAGACGAATCGAATGATACCTTATTTGTCAAATTCGGTTCAGTCGTTTAGGCTGTAGGCTGTTACAATAAAACTTCCATATACACAAACTCACATAAAAAAGAATCAAACAGACATACACGTGAAATACATTGCCCTCTCTGTCAGTACGGTGTTTTAATGCACAAAACTTTGAAACGAAATGTTTCGGATTGAATTTACCCTGAGTTGCCATTGGAGTAAAACACGTCCGACAATATAACATTATTATAATTCTTATTATTATTTTGTTAACACACTAGCAGCTAATTAGCTGATGCGTGTGTCGAATAGTTTTTAGTTGTTGTTGTTGTCGAGTAGTTTGTAGTTTTTTTTTTATTAATTAAACATTCAGACTTTTTGTTCTTACAAATTTGGTTATATATTCGTAAGTATAAAATATTAGTTGTATAAACAATAAGATAAAATACATTTAAACAAGGGGCCGGACTAATCCTGGGAGATATATCGGGGCACGAAAGCGACATTATCGAAATGGAAATTGTTATTTAGAGCTCGTAATCCTATTTCAGTGATTGTTCGTTATGGGATCTGTCTGACCCCGTATTATTTGCACATTTAATTAACAAATATGTATAGATATACCAATAATATAAAGAGAAAAGATTTGTTTGTTTGCAATAAATTATATCCGAAATTACAAAACCGATTTGAAGAATTCCTTCATTGTTGGGAAGCTACACTAAATCCGGGTGCTCTAAACCAAATTCTTTATTTATTCTGGAAGGATGAAGTCACGGAAAAAAGCTAAATACCATAAAATGCTAGCGTGCGCTGCTGGCTTAGGTGTTAAGCACTGGACTTGTAATCTGATGGTTCTGGGTTCGAATCCAATTTGGTTATATACCAATTTTTTTTAAAATTTCATATGTACATTTACCAGACTTTTTCACGGTGAAGGAAGACATCGTGATGACACATCAACCCGCACTGGGCCAGCGTTGACTAAGGTCTAGTCACCTCTAACTTAAGGTAGTCTCCGAGGCCCTTAGTGGGGACGTATAATGATAATGACGATATGGTAAGCCATGTACAACGGTTATTTCCTACCCAATTTTCGTGTCATTTGACACTAACATTGGAAAATCGATAACTTGACCTAATTATAGACGTGCTTTAAACTCTTACAGTCTCCGTAGACTAGAGACTTTTAGTCGCACGACAGTTTGATCAAGCGATTAATATGCAAGAGCATGTATGATGCATGTACATTACACGGATTTGCTATCGGCCGACTAAAAAGTTGGAAATGCTGTACCCACAACCAAGCCGACTATTTAGTCGTAGCAGTGTGCGCATTTAAAACACGATCCGATCTATCTATGGGCCAAATAAAAAATCTCCGGCGTGCGGGGGCTCTTATGATGACAGTGGTAGAGCCCGTTTTAACATCTTCGCACGAATGGGCTCCCCGGTGTAATACCACGACCACACAGAAGACAGGCGTCAAGTGGAAGCTATTCCACGTTTCGCCTGTTGAGTGTGTTGCCGGAGACCTAATTTTAGTCTTATTTCCGTTCCCAGCCTTATCTTATAAGGAAAGGATGGGAAGGGGAAGTGGACTTGACGGAGGAGGATACGCATAGGAAGAGGAAACATTCTATTTCACTGCTTCTCCTCCTTCATCGATTAAATGTAGGTAACGCATCTGCAATTGCGATTGCGAATTTTAACGATTTCAGATGGCCACTTGCTCGTTTGCCACCTTGTAACTAAATGGGAAGTGAATTTAATCATTTGATTCTAGATTCTAAGCAGAATGATTTTCTGTAGAGATTTTAATTTAATTTATATTCAACAAGTTTAAGTTATATTATTAAGTTTTAAGATAGTATAAACTAATTTAATTCCCCTGCAAAGGTTTCAGATAACACTTTGTCCGGTGAACGAATGAAAGCGAATTGACCTAAATGGAATGGAATTAGAATGAATCTGAGCTATTCAATATGAAAAGGATAGGATGATTTTAATTATAATTAATCAGCTTTTGCGACTTCGCCCACGTAATCTATACATATAATAAAATTGGAGTGTCTTCTGTCTGTTTGTTCCGGCTAATCTCTGAAATGGCTGGACCGATTTTGACGGGACTTTTATTGGCAGGTAGCCGATGTCATAAGGAGTAACTTTGGCGTTTATTTTAGAAAAATCTTTTATTTTTGATAGAGCACGCGCGAACGGAGTCGCGGGCGAGAGTTATAACTATGTGTTCATCCAGTTGTTCTAAATCTACCGTATATACATTCTAGCAAACATCTAAACTTTCGTTCGTTATTTGAAGGTAACTCCAGAACGGTCAAACGGATCTCGATAAAATTTGGCACAGATATAAAACATAATCTATAAGAACGCACAGGCTACTTACTAAGTTTAAATCTTAAATCTCTCCGTTTTTTATAAGAGGATAACGAGCAAATGAATTTACCTAAATAGCTAAACGAACGCTGTTCTTGTTTTATTGTTTGTCTTGGTGGTTTATCGATGGCCAGTTTTGGCCAAAATAACTTTAACTCAGCTTTTTAAAGAACATAGGATAAACGATAACTTTTGATAAGTTTGGATTTAGATAAGTTCTTATGCATTGAAAACGTTGTTATTTATATTTGATCTCATTGCACACCTTCAATAAAAACTGCCCAGTTATAATTGTACAGTCGAACTGTACAGTTAAAACTGAAGGAGTGGAGGAGCGGGTTTTACAACTTGTGAATGGTCAAAGGAACAGGCCCAGGCCCACCCGCGGCTGTAGTTCCTCTAATGATGATGATGATGAACGGTCAAAGATGGTACCTTAAATTTTTACTTCTTTTCGTTTAAAAATGCACAATATAAAAGCAGTGAATACTTGATAATGTTAGAACGACAAAATTCCTAAAATAGAATATATTTCGTGTACGCTGAGAGGCGGCAGGTGCGCTATCACCTTAGCAAATTGCCTCGCGTCTATTCAGAAGAATATTGGACAGCTTCCACGATGGAGTTAAATATGTCACCAACAAGTCGTGAACATATCCTATTTGTAATTTGCCTAGACAAATTGTAAACAAGCAAGCATACCAAACGAGCATGGTCAAATGGTTCGTTAAATTTACACTAAAGTTGTTTACTAAAAAAGAACTCTTAAAAGAAAATGTTTGCTTCTTGTTAAGTCCTAGTTTGTCCTAGTAGTCCTAGCTTTTATAGTGACGGTGACTAACAATTAAGAGGTCGCCGAATTTCGCCGAAATTGCGAAGAGACCGTTGCCCGTAGACATCTGCATTTGCAGATAAGTTGCCTATCTTTAGTGAACAACAAGAATTCCCAAGCATATGCATCCCATCCTCCGCCAAATCCTCTTCCCCCTCCCATCCTTTGCGGTTGGCAAGGGGAAGAGGACCTAAATTGGCCTCTGACACGCACAACAACAGACGAAACGCGGAATTGCTTCCACTTCACGCCTGTCTTCTGAGATGGTATTAATCTAAACTATCGTTATAAAGAGGAACGATTTGATTGTTTGTTTGTATTGAGAAGAAAGTACTGAACGGATTTGTAAAATTCTTTTACTGTTAGGTAGCTATCACTATCGCTGGATGATATAGGCTATGATTTTTAATTCTGCGCGAACGAAATTAAGAGCAAAAGCTGTTTTATAATAAACTCTTAAGGCTACAGCTAGAGACGTTTAATGGTCATTAAGGGAGACCTTTGCACAATTTTTTACAAATATATACTTATTAGACTGTGAGTGACGCAGTAACATAATATATTAGCAGCCCTTAATATTTCAAGGTTAATCTGAAAGTATATCAACATAAAGCCTTGTGTTTACTGACCTAGAATGTATGGCGCCGCTCCGACCGGGAAACCTATTTATTAAAAAAAACACATTTATGTAAAACCCTCTTTTAAGACAGAGCTATCCACCCTTTACTATTGCAGTAGTCATCGTCATCATCATCAGTTCCGATACGTCCCCACTGAGGGGCACGGAGTCTACCCCAAGTTAGGAGTGACTAGACCTTAGTCAACCACATCTTTGAATTTCTTCGCAAATATGTGCAGGTTGCATCACGATGTGTTCCTTCCCCGTAAGAACGTCGCGTAAGTGTACATATGAAATTCGAAAATCGAAAAACATATTGGTACATGGCGGGATTCGAACCAGGACCTGCAGATTGCAAGTCAAGTGCTCAGCCCCTGAGCCACCGACGATCACTAGTAGTAGTGTTGCACATAAAATTAAAATTATAATAGATTTTTTACGATTTTCTGATACTAAGTAAATAATTTTTATTCTTTGTAATTAACAATATGGAAAAAACAAAACTTACTTAAATTATAAATGCGAATCTCTAGAAGGTATCTAGAACTCCTCGATATAACTGGCTGAAAGATGCTGTAGAAAATGGTATGGCAGAACACACATTCTACTTACTGAGTTTTTTATATGAAGCTTATGGACTCGCTAGCGAGTGCGTGTGCCATAAAATAAATAAAAACAACATTAAAAAGTTAACGTCCACATTATGTTAAGTAATTAAAATTATTCCAAAGCGCATTAAAACTCTTTTATAAAATTTCATTTAAAAAAAAAATTAAACGTGAAAACTACGCTCATTAAAAGCCGCCATTACGGACGTTTGAAGAAAATTTAAATGAAAAAGGTATGCAAGGAACGATGTCTTTCATTCGCTTGTACAAGACGTATCTTTACAAAGAATACGAACATCTTAAAGGAAATGTACCGATCGAGTATTGAAGCGAAAGACACTTTCAAATAATAGAAAGACGTTGCAGAAATATATTTTAAAAGTATTTCATTTAAGTTTAATTTTGTTATATGAATAAAAATAAATAATAGAATTAACTTACACTGGACTAATTTAGACAGGATTTTGTTTAACATTTGATAAGCCAGCGCTTGACCACTATCCCGCCTGGTGTTAGTGGGGATTTGGTCGAAAGATGGTACGCGCTTGCCTAGTAAGTGCCTATTCACTCTACTTTTGAAGATCCCAACATCATATTTGGAAAGGAAAAGAGAGGCTGGGAACTTGTGGATTGGATTGGAACGCTATGACACTTCTGAGAAATATATCTGCGGTAGTCTGTCTAGTCAACTATCAGTTAACAATGATAGATGCCAGTAATAACACCATCTATAGCACGAATTGGCCGGCTCGCCCGATGTATTATCACGACCACACAAGACAGGCGTCAAGTGGAAGTAATTCCGCGTTTCGTCTGATGAGTGTGGTGCCGGAGGTCTAATTGTAAACCGTTTTCCTTTCCCACACTTTTTTATAATGAAAGAATGGGATGAGAAAATGGACTTGACGCAGGTGGGGACGATTAGGAAAAGGGGATATGCTCTTTTCGAGCGTCTCCTCCGTCATTTAAAGGTAGGCAACGCATCTGCAATAGCTGATGTTTATGTGCAGCGATCGCTTCGCTATTTCAGCGAGGTGACCGCTTATTCATTTTCCACCTTACATTATTAAAAAAAATACTCTTCGTAGTCTTAAACGCCTGCTTCGCGTGGTAGCCGAGTCATTCGTATTACGACAGTCGAGTGGAGTGGTTGTGTACCACGACAAGGACACTGTCAAGATAAGTTATAATATATTATTGATATTGTTCTAAGCCACCTGTACCAAATTGGGACATAACAATACCAATCTTCAAAATCGGTTATACCGTTTGGTGACACATATACAACCTTTTATGTATTACATACATAATATACATTTTTCTAAATTACAAGGTGGCAAAAGAGCAAGCGGCCACACATAATCACTGAAATAGCGAAGGGGCCGCTGCCCATTGACATCCGTAATTGACGGAGCAGGGGACGCTTAGAATGAGACTATATCCTTTTCATTTGCGTCCCCTCATCCGTCAAATCTACTTCTCCCTTCCTGACCTTTACTTACAAGAAAGGGATGGGATGGAAAAGAGGAATATGAGATATAAATGAGGCCTACCTCTGGAACGCACACCATCAGACGAAATACAGAAATGCTTCCACTTGACGCCAGTCTTAGTGGTCGTGGTACTGCAGCAGCCCATTCGTGCAACAGGTGTAATTGGCGGTGTTTACAACTGTTCAAATTTTTGTCTTTCCATAAAAATCAACATTTATCAATATACAAATCGTTGCTAGACTCATTTTTTTGAGATTTTTTTTAAATTAAATTAAAAGTTATCCACATTTCTACACTGTGCTTTTTTGGTAGTCTACGTTAAAGCCAAGGGTTGGGTAACCTATACATATCAAAGTATCATTTTTTAAAAGAAGATAAACGAGGTGTATAATGAATGTTGTTATACTGATAACACAGTGGATGTGTCCAAGCTGCATTTATAGCACGTGACGCAATAGTTTTAGCTCAATCGTAATATTAAATTCACACATTACATTATAGAATTTATACACATCTAACATGTATAAACATTATTAACATAAACCTCTTACAAGTTTAATGTCATATACAGCCGTGAGCAAAAATAAAGTGTCGGTTAAGAAAGTTTAAATATCTCGGTAGATAAAGACGCCAGCTAAGTGAAATAAATTGTGCATGATAGATAATTAAATTATCCTTCAAATGAAATAAACTATATTTATAAATTTATTTATATTTTATTGAAAAAAGGAAACTTAAACGAAAAAGGATATCTTACGTAAACTTGGATAATACAGTATTTTT
>JAAOEG020000017.1:4720006-4733710 GCA_011763625.2 Papilio bianor | reverse complement strand
ATGTTGTATATACATCGCCGAACGTGAGAACTTCGATAGCGCGATTCAGGATTGCGGCGCTTATTGGTCCGCCACAAGATAATAGGGGACAATTAGTCCATTTTTTGGGCTTTTTAAACCTTTTTTAATAATGTCTCATGTTTAAGTACACGGGTAGTAATTACTCTACATAGATCTGTTATCCAGACTGAGTTATTTAAGAATTCACAATAAAACAGAACATAGTTTCCAACTGTTTTTTGTAGTTAAAAGAGAATGATTTTAGGAATGGGTTCAGGAAATGATATTGGCAAAGGAGGGGACGCATAAGAAGGGGTTATATCCCCTTTTTGTGCGACGTAGATAATCTAAAGCCTGAGAAAGGACATAAGCTACTTTTTATTGCAAACAGGGGTTGTAAGGGGTTGAAAGGGGGGTCCGAATGTAGTATGGAAGTATTGTTATTTTTACAGATAACAGCTGAAAACTTTTTTGGTTGCTTTATCGATATAAAGTATATACGCCAGTCAAAGTTCGTTAAAAATTGATCCTTAAGGGTGTCAACAATAGGGATAGGGGATGAAAGTCTGTGAGGAAACGTTTTATGTCATTGTTTTAAAAATATCATATTAGATGAATCTAATCCGAACCAGTTAAGACACGTGAAGTTCCGCGGGCAAAAAGCTAGTAATTTATAAATGTACTAGCGGTCCGCTCCGGCTTCGCACGGGTATAAATCTGATAAATTTCATAGGGTTCAGCCTGCGTTTGTTGCAATGTAAGCGGAAACAATGTAATTATTTACGACATTACATTAGAAACCTCAAAAATAACAGTATTTCTCCACTATTTAATGGATGTTATTATACATATAAACCTTCCTCTTCAATCACTCTATCTATTAAAAAAAAACGCATCAAAATCCGTTGCTTAGTTTTAAAGATTTAAGCATACATACATAGGGACAGAGAAAGCGACTTTGTTTTATACTATGTAGTGATACATATTTAGGCTGACTGTACAAAAACAGGCCATTTCTGTTGTTTTTAGAGATAATAATAGAGATGGCAAACTATTTTTATGTCTTCTTGTTTATATAGAGTTTTACTATTTGTAAGCCAGTGAAGATATTTTACATTCCTTGAAGGTTTGTACTTTTTTTTTTACTTGTACTTTTATGTAATTTTTTATGCCTCCACAGGTTTAACATATTTTGTGACAGAACTGACTACAGTGTCACACCGGTCTGCCTTTTTTTTTAACTAAATGTGACTGTTTTGTCAAACAATGAAAAGGATTAGTAATAAATGTTTGTAAATAACAAAATATCGTAATATTAAACATAGTGGCTTTTACTAATATTTTAAGACAATTTAAGACTAGAATAATAAAAAAACATTTAGCAAAATACATGTTTTCGCCCGCAGCTCCGTTCGTGTGAAATTTAAAAAAAAACGTAATGCAGTATTGTTGGTTATCTCTACAAACTGCAAATTACATCCAGATCCATTCAGTTGTGGAATTACGTGATAATAAATATCCATCCATCCAAACTGTCTCATCTTAGTAATATAAATGGGACAGTTTAAATGTATGGATATTTTAAGGATATAACGGATTTCGATGAAATTTATCAAATATAGAACATAGTCTGGAAGAAAGTTTAGGCTTATTAAGTTTTTTTTAATTCCGTGGACGGAGTCTGAAGCGACAGCTAGTTTATAACTTTATCAAGGTTATCTAAGATATGTATTTTGTTTAAATCCGTCCATTAAATGTGATTTTTAAACCCACGGTAACAATTTACATGTATTTATAACATTAATTTACAATTGAAATATATAAAAATAATTGTGTAAAATTCTTTTCAATTACTTAAATTTATAATTTATTTATTTCTTTAAAAATATGTTAATCGAAATTAAATATTTGGTATGACAATTCATTAATAATTAAATTCTTACTAACACAACAATAGCCCTGAATCTCTTTAACTTAAGTAATATTGCTCAAATATTGTCAATTGATCATTTTTACTTTTATTTTAATTTTATATTAGTTGTGCCATTAGGTTAAGTTTCCATATAAATAACAATAACAGTATTCATTATTTAATATTTCTTTTTTTAATTTAAAATTGTATATTTTGGTATTAAATACGTTTTTTGTATTTTACTGTTTTATTTTAATTATAGTAACGATGTTTTGATGGTTCCAAGTACGGAAATAAAAAAAAATCCCAGTTGTCGGGGCGCAAGGCGTTCGGACGTTAAATTCGTGTCAACAAATCCTAAATACACAAGTTATTACATCAAAAATCAAAGTATTTTATTCATCAAATGATAATAACAAAATTATATTCCTTTATTTTTTTCTAATATCACATTCTGTTACTATATTGAGCGCTACTCCCTCTCTCTCTAATGGCGCGCTCTCGCTCACACGCATTCAGGCCCGTAGTACATAGATCGTGAATGATCGGTTACTCTCGGCTCAAGCACAGGGCAGAAGCGGGACCCGACCGTAACGCTACATTTTTACTGAATGCCACCCGCTTTCATCAAATTATAACACATCACGTCAAAAATTGTGATCTTTTTAGAAAACGCAACACTTTTTAAACATGTATCGGCAGTGAGAACTCATAGTTTTGACACAAATATTTGAAAACAATTAGGAAAAGCCATTCGGTGAATCTCCACTGTTGAACCAGCCAACTTAGACAAAGTGCATTCGAACTGAAGCAATTCTATGGAACTACACATTCGTCATCACAAAGTTCCAAAATGTATGGAACTGACAATATCTTTCGATATGTCACATCCTTGTGACGTCTTTTTCCTGTGCATTTTGACACATTTTGTCGATTCTACTAGCGATATCGCTAATTGAATGTTACATTGTCTACGTGTTCTGTATTGAAATAATATACCCATCTCTTTCATTAATTTTGAGAGAAACAATATCAATAGTATAGAGTCGTCAAGCCAATGGAATTCCGTTATAAATATTACGTGAAGTTAAAAAAGTTCCAATAATCATGGTAAAAGTGCTCGACGAGGATGGGATTCGAACCCACGCGTGCAGAGCACATTGGATTAGCAGTCCAACGCCTTAACCTCTCGGCCACCTCGTCTTGTACAAAACATACAAAAGTTCTGCCTTACCGTAGGTTCCCACTGCCGAAATTAATCAACCTGAAATTATACATTAATATAGATGACAGCTTAAATAATAAGGAAACAAAGCGGCTTGATCTTGTTTTTTAACTAAAAATTATTCAAATTAAGCAAACGTCTGTGAATTGTCAATTTGTTTTCTTAAACTGAATTCTAAGTAAGCAATCAACTGGTTAAGTATAATATATTTTAAAAATTATACTTGAACAGCGATACAGCAAAAGTTGCGGGGCACTACTGGACCAGACTAACAGCAGATAGAACGACATAGAAAAATCTGGAGGAGGCTTTCACCGCTCTACGCGCCCCTACACAGAAGATCTACGAGTTTTTTATCTAAATAATTTAATATAGTTACTAACAAAACTACCATAAATTTAACTTTTGTGTAAAATGTGTAGAGGGGAAAATAAAGCTATCTTTATCTTTATTCTAGAACAAAATCAAACCCTTTTATAGCCAAAATTAGTATTATGTCAAACGATTTTTTCTTTACCTTAGTACTTATAATTATCTCTACCCGAAATAAAACATCGTAAGAGCTTATTGAAAACCTCGATCTATTGTTTAGACGGTGATCATTTCTATATGCATTAAATAGTGCTTAATCGGAATTCTCTTACCCGCGGTTTCATGAATTGCGGGTAAAACTAGTGACCAATTCCCACATTCGTGACAAAATATTTGGCTATTCGCGGTTTCTGACCGCATGTTCTGTCCAAAGTATCTTTTATTAACTCCTTTTGCCTTATTGTTTATTTCTGAATGTTACTTTGTCCTTTAATAAAAGACGCTTTTGTTTTGCAGTTTATTAAGCAAGCCATAGTTTAAATTAAGTAGACCTTTATAACATCTTAAGTTATTTCTGTGGAAATGTTGAAATGTAACCACAAAGAAAAGAATATAAACTGCTACACCATACACGCTAATTCCTCGTTCGCGCCAATTTTTCTGTAACGTAACCTCCGCGAATAGATTTCTTACTGTATTTGAGTCATAACCAAAATATTAAAAATAATCGTAACGGTTAGGTATTCATCTTGAAATAACACAGATTATATTGTTTCGTAGAAGATTATAACATAATCTATAAAACTGCTAAACACTCACCTATTTGTCCGGTGTCGGCACTGACTAGTTTTGAGCCCATCGGGGACCCTTTCGGGTGAGTGGGAATGGGATTGTTTTGCGAACACAGCCCATTCAACCATAGTGTAGTCTGTGGTGGTAGTGTGGATATAGTCAGTACATTTTGTGCCCCTGATATCTTGAAAATTAACATCAGTAACGTTTCCGTACAAACCTCGTCGTCGACGCCGGCGTACCCCGCGTCCCTCAAGTCGCGCCCTAAGAGCGCTGGCCCAAAGAGAGGAGCCGCGTCCGCGTCACAACCCCATTCCCACTCACCCTAATGTAGGACCCCCGATGGGCTCGAAACTAGTCGTTTCCGACACCAGACGATATTCGTGTTTAGCCGTTTTATATGTATATTAGTTCATGATTATGTCTCACGAAAGTAAAATAACATACTAATTATTTGCGGTACAAAGACACTGTTTCCACTGTGTATCAGTTGTGTCCGTTCGCAGTAGGTCCGTGGAAACCCACCTTTAGTTGTCTACTCTTATAAGCTCATTAGACCGGTTCAATAGATTCAATGAATTATCTACTCCAATGAACTTCAAAGGTCGAGTCTTCCAAGAATATTGAAATCTTATTTATTAGGTTAACTTCGTCACTCAGAGTCATTTAATGATCGCTTAATCAGACCCTTAGTTAAATAGTTTGGTAAGACATTATTATAAACTAAATATTAATGGCTACACCTGCGTAAATTTATTTTAAAAAGTAAGTACAGTCATAAAGTTTTATAGTGTACTTTTCTTATATTAGACTACACTAAGGGTCTCCCTTAGTTACATGAATAACTACTACTGTATGTCATCATCATCAGCTCACTGTACGTCCCTACTTAAGGGTCTTGAAACCTACCTTAAGTTAAGAGTGACTAGGCCTTAGTCAACCACGCTGGCTCAATGCTGGTCGTCTTCACAAATATCTTTATAATTAACTGAGCTAATTTCTTAACTTTTAAGTCAAAATAGTTGTGAAATATACCAATAAACTTATTCCCAACACGTAGACTAGATGTTGAGAAATCTCTAAATTCAGAAGTTACCCTGAAGCGATTCCGATTTCAAAAGGTCTCCCTTGGGACTAATGCGCGACAAATCGATTGTAAGATAAACAGCGTTCAAGTTCGGTAAACTGAATTAAATCTTTTGTCACAACTATTGAAACTGGATTGAATTTTAACACGAACTACGAAAAAAACAAATCAAGTTCACTGAGAGACGGGCCGCGACTGCGAAATAATACAAGTCCCACTCACCCTGAAGAAGAGCCCCCGATGGGTTCGAAACTAGTCGGTGCCGACATACGTGAGTTAGCCGTTTTTATTTTGTTACTAGCTGTCGCACGCGACTCCGTCCTTGCGTCCTTTTTCTAAAATGAAAGATTTTTTCTAAAATAAACGTAGCCTAAGTTGCTACGTATATTTGATCGAAAGATACTCTACCTTAGTAAGTAGGTCACTTTTGAAGGTTCGAGCATATTTGGACGAAGAAACGGAGGCTGGAAACTTGTTCCAGTCGTTTACGGTGATATTATTACAATATTAAGGTTTGCAGTTCATACGACCATCACGTGACGTCATAATTACCCGTCTATTGAATAGACTGTTTTTGTGACTGACTTGTTACTGTTTGCCTTGAAGAGGCATTTACTGCTTCACAGGGCTTGAGGTGGCCAAGCGCAGATGGCGCTTAGCCTAAACCTCGTTTATGAGTAACTAAAATCGAGGGTTCCCTCAGGAACCTCGGCTCCGGGCACTTACTTCGATATTATTACCGAATTGGGAAGCCGCCGAGCTCTTAGGTCGCTTCGGTGGACGCTCTATGGAGTGACTGGACTCAAGGGCCCCCTCGGCTTGGGCTGTCACTCAATACGCGTTTTGCCAAATTCCAATTCAAGGGTGCCCGAGAGGTCCGAACCACAGCTTTATCGGTTGCTGTTATCTGATTTAGTATTTAAGTTAGTTCTTGATTGGTTGCTGTTATCTGATCCCTGTCTCCTCCGCTGTCGAGTAAAGGGAGATAACGCATCTGTAATTGCAAGCAGTGCGAAAACCAAAAATGTTATAGATTAACAGTTTTATAATAGATTTTTAACAGTGGTAGAGCCCGCTTTAACATCTTCGCACGAATGGGCCGGCTCGTTCGGTGCAATACCACGACCACAAAGAAGACAGTCGTGAAGTGGAAGCAATTCCGCGTTTCGTCTGAAGAGTGTGCGTTCCGGCGGCCTAGTACTAGTCCTCTTCCCCTTCCCACCTTATTCTTATAAGGAAAGAATGGGAAGGGAAAGTGGATTTCACGGAGGAGAGGACGCATAGGAAGGGAAAATATTCCCTTTCAGTGCATCTCCTCCTTTGTCGATTAATGGTAAGCAACTCATCTGCAATTGCGGATGTCTATGGGTAGCGGTCACTTTGCAATTCAGCGATTATTGTTGGCCGCTTGCTCGTTTTCTAACTTTTAATATAAAAAAAGAATTATTGTTTTGAACAATGCAGTAAATATTCTGGTTAAAGCAATTGAAATTAATGTGTTAGGCAATAAGTAGACA
Organism: Papilio bianor; assembly: GCA_011763625.2. NCBI lineage: Eukaryota > Metazoa > Arthropoda > Insecta > Lepidoptera > Papilionidae > Papilio > Papilio bianor. Next base: position 4,726,865 of record JAAOEG020000017.1, on the reverse strand, counting down.
GATGTCTTGACAGATGTTGAATAATGGCGGGACGCGGTTGAAAATTTATTGCCGCCATTACACTCCTATGTGCCGCCATTTTGAGTCAACTGTTTTGTCTATGAATGTTGAAATAATAATATGAATGATATCATTCAATTATATGAAATAGACTCGAATAAATAATACTAGCGCTTACCCGCGACTTTGTCCGCGGGGATTTAAAAAAAAAACAAGTAAATAGCCTTTGTGTACTTCGAGATGTTCTGTATCCGTGCCAAATTTCATCCAGATCGATTGAGTAGTTTTTGCATGAAAAAGTTATACATACATACATCCATACATTTTTACAAACTTTCGCGTCTATAAAAGGACACTACAATAATCAAAATAAATAGTATGATTTAAGTAAAACTCTACTTGTTCATTAAAACTCAAAAAAAACCTTTTGACTCTAGCCTTATGACATTAAAAAAACAAATGTTATCTCTCTCATCAAAAACCGTTCAGTTTTTTAGACTACAGTTAGTGAAAATTGACACACCCGTTTACATACATACAAAAAAATATATTAAAAAATACTAAAAATCAATTAATGATAAGTGTTTTGTTTTGTTACAATGTGGCAAACGAGCAAGCAGCCACCTGAAATCGCTGAAATAGCGAAGTGACCGCTGCCCATAGACATCTGCAATTGCAGATGCATACCTTTAATCGACGGAGGAGGAGACGCACTGAAAGAGAGTATTCCTCTTCCTTTGCGTCCTCTCCTCCGTGAACTCCACTTCCCCTTTTCTTATAAGAAAAGGATGGGAAGTGGAAGAGGACTAGTAACTGGCCTCCGGAACGCACACTTACAGACGATAGGCGGAATTGCTTCCACTTGACGCCTGTCTTCTGTGCGGTGGGCGAGCCGGCCCATTCGTGTGAAGATGTTAAAGTGGGCTCTACCACTGTTAGACTTTTGATTAGAGAAAGGGGCACACGGGGGGGGAGAACACCGAGGTGCTCATCGGCGCCCATGGTCATCCACAACATTAGAGGAATTGCAGATGCGTTGCCAGCCTTTGAGAAAGAGATATGCTCGCTGAAGAACCCTAAGTATAGTTTTGGTAATACCGCCGAGGACAGACCATTCCACAACGCGGCTGTCTGGGATTACTAAAGTTTTTTATTAAACAAGAGTCTTAATACAATCCTATTAACCAAATCATACTATCTATGGTATAAAGCAAATTAATATAATATATTTGTCGTAATGTAAACCTTTATTTGGACAATATCTTTCACTCCACATAATGGCGGACAACAGCGCGTAATGGCCGTCATAATGTCAACTGGAATCTCCATTTGACATCGCGACGTGCAAATAGTTTCCGCATTCTATACAACATAGACAAAGGTTTCATTTGTGAAATGGGTTGTGTTTTTGATAAATTATAGCATGTATTAGATACAAATGAATGATTAAGTAACATGATATAATACTAATATTATATACGCAAAGAAGAATGTATGTATGTATGTTTGTTAGTCTTTCATGCAAAAACTGCTGATTGGATTTAGATCAAACTCTACGTAAACATAGCTCAAGGCTGTCCAAACTAGATGGTAGCCAGGGCAATGTAATAGGGCAAATGACTAAATGTCATTACATTGCCTTGTATTTACATTGGGGGGCCGCAAAATATTTACAAAATTATTAGTTATTTCAATTCGTTTAAATGTTAAACAAAGAAAATAAAAAAGATTTTGCGGGTCGCAACAATACAGGTCGTGGTTTGGACAGCCCTAACATAGCTCATACATAGATTACCACATAGGCTATTATTTATAAAGATATTGTGTAAATTATACAAAATACAACGATGTAAGTGTAAAATTTTGATTGAATTTTGTTTAAATCTCCAGAACAGTTCAACTGATCTCGATGAAATTTGGCACACATATAGAACACAGTTTGGAAAAACACATTGGCTATCTACTAAGTTTTTTCCTCGCAGACGGGGTCGCAGGTAAAAGCTAGTGTGTCATATTCTCGTCAGACGGAATTTCGCGACCTCTGCTTACCATTTATGAACACCGTAGTTACCTAAATTTATCATAGTCAATTGTTAATTGATTACATGCGTGAAATTAATAAACTAAGAGAATTTCTTAAATTCATTTTATTATCTCTGAGTGTGGAATATTGAAGTTCCTCGACCGCATCTGTTTTATGTGTCAAACCTAAAAATATATTATAGTTAAACCTACTAAAATAATGTAATTAATATTTTAAAGCACGTATAAAGTCCGGTTAAGATGCTAGTGCAGTCAAAACTTTACACATAAATAAGACGCGGGTGCATAGAACTTCAAATCACATTTTGTAAAGAAAATGTCTCTGAGATTTTCTGCGGCATCGCATTTGTAAAATGTTAGCTTTAAAAAGCTTCCTTCATTCGCAGAGATTTGTGAGATAAAAATGAAAACATGTCTGACGATTTTGTTTCATGAAACGTATACACGCTTGAAAGGGACAAAACATAACCTCTAAAATGTTTTAAACTGATTAGACTAAAAAAATCCTAATAATATTATAAATGCGAAAGTTTAGATGGATGGATGGATGGACGTTTGTTAGAGTTTGTAACCTAAATTACTGAACGGATCTCGATCAAATTTGGCATAGATATCCTCTATATCTATCTATATATATAGTCTGAAGGAACATATTGGCTACTTTTGATCCCGGAATAAATTAAGGGTTCCATGGGATACGTAGTTTTTTGTTGTTTACATATTAATTGATAATTCAGCAACGGTTAAACATATCTTATTGTAATTTGGCATAGATGTAGTAAATAGTCTGAAAGAACACATAGGCTATTATTATTTTTTAAATTTCGCGCTGGCGGAGTCGCGGGCGAAAGCTAGTAAACAGATATTTCTTACTGAAATTATATGCGAATGTATTGATGTTTGGATAGATGGACATTTGTTTGATAGGATCTGTACGAAATGTGGCATAGAATATAATCTGGAATTACATTTGCTACTTACTAAGTATTTTTGATTCCACGCGGACGGTGTCGCGGGCAAACGCTAGTCACATATAAAAGTTCCACAGAGACCAAACAAAAACAAAATATTCTTCCAAGTTTGTTGAAAGAATATTCGAAGAATATATGCTTAAAGACAGTGAAATCAAATTATAGTTCAGAGTTCTCTCTCAAGAGACCTCGTCTGATTAATGACGTGCTTCAAAACCGACGATAAATTGTCTACAAATGTTGAAGAAAACACAAATATTTTCTAGACTTCTCTTTGTTATTTGAATCAAGTCTTTGATTATTACACCGAAGCTTTTACTACGCAGTTTTAGAAACACGGATAAATTACATTCTAACCCCACAATATTTATAAATAAAACAAGTATAAATGTCTGACAAACCAATTTTTTTATCCATTTAAAGTATTTTAAACTTACTGTATTGGTATGTCGATTGCCAACCTCACCTTGTCTTGTTCTGTTTTCTGCTAATCAGTAGCTTGTAGCTCATGCAGGTCCAGATCCGCATCTCTCCACCGACATCTTTTAAACTATGATTATTGTTAATGTCTATTACTTTCGTATTTAATTTTCTTTTAATTACTAAGTATTTAGTAAAAATAATAAAGAATATAAAATAAATTATCATTTTATTTGCAACAATCACCACGATATCGACTATGTGTGCGAAGATAAAAGCAAACGCAGAATTCAATTCGTGTCCGGATGCGAGCCAGTCACACGGAATAGTTAACGATTTTATTGGATCCCTAAAGCTCATAAGTTCAATCGAGTGTTTTATTCCGTTAGGACGAAATTTAAACAGGTTTAGCCCTGATTTGTTTCTGTTACTTCACACTTTTACAGACACCAGCAACAAAAATACTTGTTGCACGAATTGACGAACATACAGAAGGTGTGAAATGAAAGTAATTCCGTGTTTCGTCTGATAAGTGTGCATGCCCAAGGCCTAATGTTAGTTATTTTTCCTTCTCACCTCTTTCTTATAAAGAAAGGATACGAAGAGGAAGTGGAACAATCGGAGGAGGGCATTCATAGGAAGGGGAAATATTCTCTTTCTGTACGACTCTTCCATCGTTGATTATTGCTAAGCAACGCATCTGTATCTACGGATATCTATAGACTGCGATCGCTATGTTATTCGGCAAATTCTAGCAATACCACGACCACACAACCACGTTTTAAGTGGAAGTTATTCCCTGTTTTGTCTCATGAGTGTCTGAGGCCCAATTTTAGTCTTCTTCTCCTTAGATGCGACTCCTAGTGTAAAATACGAACATCCAAACTAAACCATTTATAACATGATTTAGTAATAAGACTTCTTTTAAAAAACTCAGTTAAGATTGTATTACGTACAAACATAATACAAAAGTTTACTCTCACACGAAAATCCTTTCAAGGTACGTGTATGAGCAATTTGGTACCTTTTTGGTTCAAAACTTATTTAGATATTACACGTATGGATTGGTCCCTTGACGTAAAGCCTTTGCAAAGGGTTAAATCGACCCTTTTCAATAAGTCAGCCAACATGTGCGGAATTTTAAGTTTTTAATCAAAAGTAAACATACGTGGCTCGAATTACAAGCACAAAGAAACTCAATGAAGGGAAATGAATACGAAAAAAATCGGTCTATAAAGCCAGTGTCGCACGATGGTGGAGCAGTACAAACTACTGTACTATGTCGCCTTTATAAACGATAGCTATAATTTCACAACCTTCTTTGCCACATACAGTTTCTACTTCAAATTATAAATATAACAAGAACCTTAAGTATGTTAATTTAAACGTCCTAATGTTACTAATATTATAAATGCGAATGTATAGTTGGATGGATGTATGGATGTTTTGTCTGGTCTAGAAAACTGCTCAACTGATCTCGATGACGTTTGGCATACATATACATTGAATGTGGAAGAATTAAAGATTATTTACTGACTTTAGTAATTCCGCGCGGACGCAGTCGCGGGTTAAAGCTAGTCACTACTTAGTATAAAACAAAGTCGCTTTCTCTGTCTGTATATCTCCTTGACTGCTGAAAACTACGCAACGGATTTTAATGCAGTTTTTTTTAATAGATAGAGTGATTGAAGAGGAAGGTTTATATATTTAATAACATCCATTAAATAATGGAGAAATACTGTTATTTTCGAATTTTCTAATGTGATGTCGTAAATAATTACATTGTTTCCGCTTACATTGCAACAAACGCAGGCTGAACCCTAAGAGATTTATCAGATTTATACCCGTGCGAAGCCGGAGCAGGCCGCTAGTTTATTATAAATGTAAAAGTCTAGATGCGTGGATCAATGTTTGATTAAAGGTATCCCCAGAATAGCGTTACGGATTTCGGAGAAATTTAGCATATACGTAAAACGTGGAAGAACACAATGGTTACTAATAATGTTTTTTTATCGGACGGTGGCGTGGGATGCAAATCGTTTGGTTTATAAAAATCCAAATGTCTAGTTAAAAACTTATAACATTCTCTGTTTATTTATTAAAAAGATTACGTGATCACATTTCAACCAAAAAATAATAATAAATCCAGATTAAGCGAAGTATGTAAATTGTACGAAAGTTGAAACGAGTCAGAAAGTTTGTTAAGCCGCAATGGGTTCCCAAAGGACGGATTTATCATGGATTACAATACGTAACGAATAACATTTGAATTGTTAATGTGGCATTTTCTTTTTGTTTACCAAAATGAAAAGTATCGCAGTCAAAATTTAAATCTACTACAAAGAGAATTTTTGTTTGATATCGCTGACATCAGTGTGAGTTTCCATAGCTTAAATTTCTTTTAAAACCATATTAGTAAGTCAAAAGTCCTTTAGGGTAGATTTTGTATAGTAAACTAGCCGTCGCCCGCGACTCCGTCCGCGCGGAATTAAAATAAAACTTAATATCCTATGTGTAATTTCCTAACACCTAAACATTGTTGTATGGTATTTAAGTTCAAATTAACTTTTAAGTATTGTTTCGAATCGGTTATGTGGGAGTACAGAAAAGTGTTGTTTTTAGACTATTTCTGGCAATTTTTAAATTTTTCTCTGCGTAAAAACCATCCTTGGACTTCAATGAACATTAAAAAAAACAATTGGCTAAATTGGCAGGCATTGTTGAGTTATGCGCTTACCAACACATTTTTCGATTAATTTTTATATTACAGATTAACAATATAAGGTACTGCTTACGGAATTATTAATCGGCTATATCAATTCCTAGTCACAAATGCTACTAATCTTGTAAATGCGAAAGTTTACATGGAGGGATGTTCGTCACAAGCTGTGACCAAAACGGATCAACAGATTTCATTGAAATTTGTCACAGATATAGAACATAGTCTGGAAAAGCTTGTGCTCTTCCAGACTATGTTACTAAGACTATGGATACTAAGTCTTTTTTTTAAATTCTGCGCCTATGAAGTCGCCGGCAAATCTAGAAATGTCTAATCTAATCTAGAATACAAAGCCACATCTACGTACATATATAGCTCGTAATAAACAAAGTGATACATTTTATATTTGTAATCACTACATAGTATAAAACAAAGTCGCTCTCTCTGTCTGCTAAATATTTAAAACTACTGAACGGATTTTGATGCGGGTTTTTTTTAATAAATAGGGTGATTGAAGAGGAAGGTTTATATGTATGATAACATCCATTAAATAGTGGAGAAATACTGATATTTTTGAGGTTCCTAATGTGATGTCGTAAATAATTACAATTTTTCGCTTACGTTGCAACAAACGCAGGCTGAACCCTACGAAATTTAAACCCAAGCGAAGCCAGAGCGGGCCGCTAGTATCTATGTATAACGAGAT
>JAAOEG020000017.1:4555251-4568630 GCA_011763625.2 Papilio bianor | reverse complement strand
TTACGTTTTACTTTCATTATACGATGAGCCATGTAGGATGGTAGGGGGTTGGTGGGGGGTGGGGGGGGGGGGGGGGGGGGGGGGGGGGGGGGGGGGGGGGATCTTCAAAAGATGCATTGCCTTGCTACAACCTTTGCTGGCCTCAAGTGAGACTGGCAGGGTTCCAGAGTCTTTAAAGTAATGCACTGGAACCCTCTGCTCTGAACTACTGCCCCTGGGGAATTATTCCCTCGTGCCTTCACATAGCTTCGGCAACATTGGACTACACCTTTTTACCGTCTGTCCAGGATCGCGTAAAATAAACCCAGTAAAAAAAAAAAAAAAGAAAGGAGGGAACAAGATTGCGTTCCCTCCTTTCTTTTATTTTTTTATATATATGATATTTTTTATATATATTTTATATATATGATTATATCTCGATTACTTAATAACACTTAAGCTATTATTTACATACATATTTATTTATTAACTTATAAAAAAAGTAATAAAAAATAACTACTATAATAATAGCACAGCACAGGCAGCTTAATCCTATGACTGAAGCAACTCGTGGTCAGCGCTGCAGAGAAAGCACACAAAGCATACGATTTTTAAAATAACTGTCCTTTGTGTCGGGCCATTAATCCAATTATTTAGCAACAGCTTAAGATGTTTTTATACTATAAGATAGTTAACATCCAAGCGGCCACCTGATCTCGCCAAATTAGCAAAGCGACTATTGCCCATTAAAAATCGCAATGAAATCCACTGAATTAAATGAAATCTGAAATGCAAACGCGTTGCTTATATTTAATCTACAGAGTAGGAGACGCACAGAAACAGAATATTTCTACTTCCTATGAAGTTCACTTCTCTTTCCCATCCATACCATATAAGAAAATGGTAAAAAGGGGGAGAGAACATAAATTAGGCCTCCGGCATCTACACTCGTCGGACGAAACGTGTAATAACTTCCACTTTAATTCTGTCTTCTGTGTGGTTGCGGTATTGCGATGGGCGAGCCAATTCGTGCAATAGATGTTATTGTTACTGGCGTGTACCACTGTAGAAGCTCTTCGCTATCAGTTCATTCACATACTACTACCGGATTAATGGTAGTCGATTTCATACGTAACAATTTTTCATTTTCTAATATCATTAATAATGCATACGCTGCAGAACATAAAGTCACACTATTTCAGTTTACGTAGCATCTGTGACGTCAAGGGGGTGGCAGTTTATTGACCTCTCTATTGTTCTCACCTAGAAAGACAACCCTTTTAAAAACGAAACCTGTTCTGAATAAGGAATGGATATTATGCTTTGACTATACAGAAGTGGACTAGGCAATCTGCCTGTAATAAATTCAGCCATTTTACGCGTGTCTTGCTTGTTTACACATAGGTAAAGCAAGTGTTTGTTTTTATTTGACAGAGGAGTATGCGACGCTTGACATGTCCTGTTATTTAAAGGTCAATGTTGTTTTCTTACAAGACGATCTTAACCTTCCGATTTGGTTCTTTTACGAACAATACGATAAAATTGTTACATAGATTTCTTCGAGTATTTCTGAAGTGGACACTATGGTATTGGTTTTATGTCTGGGAAAAGATGTTTTCAAGGATTTTATTGAATAGACAAACGTTGTTACGAAAACATTTCAAAAAAGGATTTGTTCGAACAAAAGTTTTCAACGTGATTTTAATACACATCAACTTCTCTTTATTTTTAATCAAACTCATTTCCGGTGAACCCAAAATACACGGTTATTACAGAATAACAAATGGATACGGTTGTTTTATTGACTAACTATTATATATATAAACAGATGTTGATAGCGATGTAAGTAAGAAGCAACACTAAGTACTAAAATATAAATAAAAATTAAATTTAATGAAAAATACTGTATTATCTAAGTTAACGTAAGATATCCTTTTTCGTTTAAGTTTAAGTTTTTTAATGAAATATAAAGAAAACAATAATAACATTTAATTTTATTTTAATTGAATTGTCTATCATGCACAATTTATTTCAGTTAGCTAACGTCCTTTTCTTCCGAGATATTCAAACTTTCTTAACCGACCCTTTATTTTTGCTCACGGCTGTAGTTCCAAGTCAAAATAGTACCCTAGTTACAGCTGTAGATTACACTATCCTATCTCAAATTTATGGTAAAATGTGTAATGGTGGCCCTATACATCAAAAGTGTGTAGGAATCAAGTATATTTTAGAGCATCGTTGTAATTGTTATTATTTAAATTTTTAGGATTTCCATAAACTTTAGGGATTTACAGCTGTTAATTTAAATTTGAGAATAGAAGTAAGGAAACTGTCTGTAATACTAGATTTGATTGATATTAATCGGATATATTTTATATGTAAAATTGTGAAATATACAATAGAAAACGTTTTATTAGTTATAATTTTATTTGGTATAAACTATACTATTTAATGCCAGTTTTGCTGTCTTTTAGTCACAAATATATCATGTCTGTATGTGTGCACCAATATTAAAACAGCCCTAATTTATAATAGTCCTATCTTATTAATCTTAAAAAAAAAATAGACGGATGACTGGATGGATGTTTGTCAGAGTTTCTCGCCTAATCTGCTGAACGTATCTCGATGAAATTTGTCATAGATGTAGAGGATAGTCTGGAAGAACACATAGGCTACTTTCGATCCCGGATATAGTTATGGTTCCCGAGGGATATGTTATTTTTTATTTACATATTTACTCGATAAGTCCGCAATGACCTAATATATCTCATTGAGATTTGGGACAATTATAGAACGCGGACGATGTAAAACTATTATAATTATATTATCCGTTATTTTTGCTATCTACGTAATCGGGTTAATTGCCTCAATAGCGTGTAAATTAGAAAAAATATTACACATAAAGACTTCCTTTGTTATCGATGCATTTATGCATTTCCCTTTCTTCGTTTGACATTCTTCTGTTGGAAAATTTAATACTGAATTTTCCAACAACCATTTAAAAATATACCTTAACGTTTACTACACTAGGTCTTCTTTACATTAAATTATGTAAATTTTGTAATTCAATAGGATATGCTTGTCAAGGGATAATGAGTCTTAATCTTTGGACTATAAAGGGCATCGTAAGTTAGGTATAGGAACAGGTTTTACCTGTTAAGTCCGGATAATTGTCGTTACAATTTTAAAGTACTTGATAAGAAATAATTGTTCTTGTGCTTTTCTTTGCATAAAACAGTTAGTTTAAGGTTCGTGTTAGGGACAAAAAGTAAAGAAAGAGAAAAATGACTAGCCCAAGTAAGAATTAATCACTGTTTATGTTATGTTTAATACTCGTTTTTTGTGTATATCTTCGACTGAGGACTTAACACTGTTATTGTTACTTCTCTATACTAAAATATAAATATTATTAGCAATTGCTCTACCACTGAGGCAACTTGTATATTGCCAGTGACACGGGCGCTCTAGTTCGTTTTGCTTTTAGTCTTTGACAGTATTATTCTATACGTGATGGCGGGAAATCTGACAATTTTGTTTTTACTCATAACCTTACATTTTTATTTGTATTTTTGTAAACAGTATTAGAAGTTTAGTTAACTTTCCTTATTAAACTGTCCATCTTTTTAAAATTTATTCATATCGTAATTATCTAACGATATATATTCACTGCTGCTACTGGATTGCGGATGTAGATTTTTGCGGTAGATCAGCGCTGGGTACTCCAGTGAGGAGCACCCAGCATACAAAGATGAGTGAGGAAACTGTGCGATCTGTATTGCAAGGCTCGTTGTAATTTGTTGCCTTTTTTACGTTACTACTATTTTTGTGCTTTCCGATTTTAAATGATGTGGTATTTATTTCTGTTTGCGTTATTACACTTGATTATTTAATTGCGTTGCAGTTGTTAAAGTTTTTTATTTTATTTTACTTATTTCTAATTTATTTACATAATACGAAAAATATGTTTTTATTTTTATTTCATTTAACATTAATACAAATTGAAGTTATTTTGACAAAAGAAATTCTAATTAAAAAATATTAATTCTAAAAACAAATCAAAAACAGACAAAAGTTACCAAAATACCAAAACCTACAAAAGATCACAATGGAACAAAATCCGAATTCCAATTTTAAAAACACGATGAACGTTCAAAAGGCAAAGGGTATTCGTGTTTGCAGCCAACTTTAGGTCTTTTATCGTGGGTCGAGGAAAGTTCGTAATAAAACTGTTGCACGCGGCACGATCGCTACAATTATTGCTAGTATAAAATATTTCATCGTTGAACTGCAAGTGGCTATTATAAAAACGAGGAGGCGTATAAAACTGTTTATATTATCCATCGATTTCTCAAAACAACAATAAAACATTAGTAAAAAGAATCAAACGCAGATTTTGTTTTAAATAAATAAATCTTAATCTCAATCTTAATCTTAATCTTAATCTAAATAAAATTATAAAAAATAAATAAATGCGAAAGTATAGGTGGATGAATGGATAGAAGTTTGATAGAGTTAGTAGCCTAAACGGCTGAACGGATTTCGATGAAATTTGGCATAGATGTAGCCTATTTTAGATCCCGGAATTAGTTGCGGTTCCTGAGGGATAGTTTTATGTTTTTTACATATTTGCTCGATAATTCCTCAACGGTGCAACATATCTTACTGCAATTTAGTACAGATATAGAATAGTCGGGAATAACCCATAAGACACCTACTAAGTTTTATTATAAATACTCGCGGACGAAGTCACGGGCGACAGCTAGTTTTAGGATAAATTAATAAAAAATTAGTCTCTAGTATATGGCACGTTACAGATAAAAATATCGTAATTCAATTAAATATATTAACTATTGGCGATATCATTATTGAGTAAGATTTTCCAAAGACTCAGCTAGTTCTTAAAATTTCTAAATTCTGAAATTTATATATGAATATATCCCATTAACTAATGAAATTAAAAATGTCTAAACGCAATAATAAATTAGAAGGCAATCTAAAGTTTTAATTTAATTTCACGTAAGTGCCGATCGAATTTCGTGCGAAATCACTAAAGGGTCCGTAGATTTACAAAGTTTACTGCCAATAACTGTTCACCGGATTGTCGTAAAATGTTCGTATTGTCTCTAAACTGAATTTTTGACATTTTATAGAGAACTTAGATTTTATGTCACTAATCGTAATTATGTTTTTTTTAAACTATGAGGGGACAAACGAGATAACAGTCGTCTTATTTTGACAAGGTGACCGCTGACCATAGACATCCGCAATTGTAGAGGCGTTGCCTACCTTTAATCGATGGATGAGACGCATTAAAAGAGTGACTTTTGCCCACAACTCGGTCTAAATTTAAAAAAAAATGTATTCCGTGTATTCTCTCAAATCATATTCTATACTTATTCTAAGCTTTTATAATATTTGTATAATAGCGTCTTTTGTCTATGTTCGTGAGTAATTAAATATAATTATTTTTATCTAAATAGTAAAAAGTCGTGACTAAATATATGAATTTAGATAAAAAAGAATTATCTATCTTACAACTTGAATCACGCATATCAAAACTATTCGCTTTACGTAATTCGTTTAAGACAGCTAAAGATTCGTAACGTTCAAAAATTTTAACAAAATTCCCGCCAAAATAAACCATGCAATTCACATGACGTATATAACCTAAAAATTACAGAATAAAATGAAACAACCATAGACTAAAATATCAAAGACTAAAAAAAATGTTACACAGAAGAGACAAATGAAAACATTGTTTATTTAAATTTAATTAAAATTATAAAAGTGAAGTGGTAAGCGAGCGTAATTTAATGTAAAATACACAAAGATTTATTGAATAGAAACGAAGTAAGATCCTAGGGAAGGATCTTACTTCGTTTCTATTACACCCACGTCACTCCCTCGTTGAACTGTTCAATGAAAGTTAAAAATAGAACACTAACTTTTTAATCTTGTTTTTCAAGTCGACTACGTTTAAAGGAATGCGGATAAATGTCACAGTTCAAGACAACGCTTTTTTCATTTATTTTTTTCTAGTCTTGGGTAAAATCAAGACACACTGTATGTCTAAGTTTATAAGATTCAAAGGTCCTTTATCGATAGTTTTGATGTCAGTTTCAATTTATCATACCATAAATGCGAATGTTTATGGCGTCAGTGGCTTAGGGATTAGTCACTTGACTTGTAATCTGCAGGTTCTGGGTACGAATCCCGCTATGAATCATTGTGTTTTACGATTTTCTATATTGTACGTGTACGTTTGATTCACATATTTCAAAACATCTTATTGAAATTTAGCACATACATTTTACTATAATAATATTGTTAAAGAGAATCTTTCGATGGATATATGTATGGATGTTTGTTAGAAGGTATCTCCAGAACGGCTCAACGGATCTCGATGAAATTTCGCACAGATGTAGAATATAGTGTAAGTTATTTTTAATTCCGCGTAGACGAAGTCGCTGGAAAAAGCTAGAAGGAAAGTAAATCAAACTTCGATTTGCAGTATTTGCGCCATCACAAATGGTACTACTTTTAACTATAGATTAAGATCATGCCAATTAAACCTATATATTCAATAATTTAGTTGAAAATAATACTAGACTGTTTTGCATAAAAACAACAACGCATCGAACTTTTAAATACCGACCTTGAATATAAATTGTGGTTATTTAAAAAACAAAAACAACAGCCTCTGCCCTCTTCGCTTTAGTAACCTCTTTATACATTTCGACGGCTCCTATGCATAAGAACATAACTCGGTTTTTAATCAAAATTATTTTATGCTTCACAAACTCTGTTAAACACTGTTTGTCAAGCATATATTCTTGGTTTTTTTTAGCAAAAGGTGGGAAACTTGTATGCCACCTATATTCGCTAAAATAGCGAAATGACCGATACCTATAGACATCCGGATTTGCAGATGCGTTACCTTTAATTGGCAGAAGAGTAGATGAACAGAAAGAGGATATTTCCTTTTCCAATGCGTCCTCCCCTCCGCCAAATCCACCTGTCCTTTCCATCCCTTCTTTTCAAGTAAAGGGTGGGAAGGGGAAGAAGTCAAAAATTAGTCCTCCGCACACTCATCAGACGAAATACGGAATTGCTTCCACTTAACGACTGTCTTCTGTGTGATCGTGTTATTGCGGTGGATAAGTTGGACAATACGTGCAACAGATGTTGTTTTTGCTGGCGTCAATCACTGTTACATAGGAACACTTTTTTCATTAATGCACACTAAAATACTGTGAAAAATAAAATGTTCATGTTATAACAATATACGTAGGGTCTGTCGAAGTATTCGCAAATTTGATCAGGAAATTGTCTCACGGTTACGGCTCTGCTTATGCCATTCTATATCTAACCTTCATTTCGCTTCTTGCGAAATCTACTTAAAAAGTAAACCGATTTTTTATAATAAACGTGATTACGTAACCGATTTTAGGATGTCATCTGGATATTGCATGAAGTTAAAAGGTTAAAAGATAACAACATTTTTAGACTTAAACGTGAATTGTCACTGCAGGAAGATCTGAAAAAAAACACTATATAAACTAATCTAACTTCAGCATTCATGATAATATATTAAGACAAATAAAAAACCGTACATTTATTTTCAACATAACTGAATACATGTTTTTTAATGTAGAAGGATAATAGAATCAATATTTAACAAACTACAGCCGTGAACAAAAATAAAGGGTCTGTTAAGAAAGTTTGAATATCTCGGAAGATAAAGACGATAGCTAACTGAAATAAATTGTGCATGATAGACAATTAAATATCGTTAAAATAAAATTAAACACGTGTTAAATTTACTATCAAACACAGTTTATTTCAGTTAGATAGCGTTTTTATTTTCCGAGTTATTAAAACTTTCTTAAGCGACCCTTTATTATTACTTATGAGTGTATATTCTACAAATTATAATATATTTCGACTTTCGTCATTTAAAAATTTCTAAGCCAAGTTTGTTACCGAAAACATCCTAGTCACTATGTCATAGAATCCGAATAAATGTAATAGGTGACTGTAACTTTGACGTCATCTCTGCATCTATTTCATCGGCGTGTCATTGACCTCGTTTAAATTAATTGTTAGAAAGTGCAGAATTATTCAAATCGCATTGCAAAGAATCAGCGATAATATTAAAAGTTATAGGGGTTGTTTACTCGGAGCCAGTTCATCCTTCAAGATACTGAATGAACGGGCGTCAATATAAATAAAGCAAAACATGATTTTCCTTCATTTTGTTAAGATACATAATACCTCATATATAGATACATATACACTATATAGTATAAAACAAAGTCGCTTTTTCTGTCCCTATGTCCCCTTGACTGCTTAAATCTTTAAAACTACGCAACGGATTTTAATGCGGTTTTTTTAACAGATAGAGTGATCGAAGAGGAAGGTTTATATGTACAATAACATCCATTAAATACTGGAGAAATATTGTTATTTTTGAGGTTTCTAATGTGATATCGTAAATATTTACATTTTTTCCGCTTACATTGCAACAAACGCAGACTGAACCCTACGAGATTTATCAGATTTATACCCGTGCCAAGCCGGAGCAGGCCGCTAGTTTTAATTATAAATTGTTCATATTCATTTATTTACATATACTATACATTTAATAAAATTGGAGTGTTTCTGTCTGTATGTCTATTTGTTCCGGCTAATCTCTGAAATGTCTGGACCGATTTAGACGGGACTTTTATTGGTAGCTGATGTAATCAGAAGTAACTTAGGCTACGTTTATTTAAGAAAAAATATTTTATTTTAGAAAAAGAACGCGCGGACGTAGTCGCCGGCGACCGCTAGTTTGTTATATAATACGTTCTACAAAAAAATATAAATATTATATACAAATTAGTACACCACCGGCTGCGGAATCCCAATGACTCAAGCAACCAGTGGTCAGGGCTGTAGAGAAAGGAACCTCCTCACAATGCGCGCGGTTTCTAATATGACTGCCTTTTGTATCGGGCCCTTAATCCAACTATTTAGCGAGAATTTCTTAGGATGTTGGTCGAAGCTCTTAGCTATCAGTTCATTCACCGATACAACTATCGGAATAATGGTAGTCGATTTCATACGCCACATGGCGGTAACCTCGTGAGTCATGTCTAAATATTTTTACAATTTTTCATTTTTCGCTTTCACACGATTAGATAAAGATACCCTTAATCGACGGAGGAGGAGACGCACTGAAAGAGAATATTCCCTCTTCTTATGCGTCCTCTCTTCCGTGAAGTTCACTTCCCCTTCCCTTATAAGAAAAGCGTGGAAAGGGGAGTAGGACTAGCATTAGGCCTCCGGAACGCACACTCATCAGACAAAGCGTAGAATTGCTTCCACTTTACGTCTGTCTTCTGTGTGGTCGTGGTATTGCGTCGGGCAAGCCGGCCTATTCTTGTGAAGATGTTAAAGCGGGCTCTACCACTGTTGAAAACGCATTTGTAATAGTAAGGAAGCAAGAACATAGGATATTTCTCATATAGCAATTATAAATGACTTAGAAATAGGCTAATTAACTCGTACGTTCAATTAATTCGTCGTAATAATTTCCCGGGTGTCAAGTGTACACGGTTCATTGTAATTTAGTGAGCACTTTATCCATCTCGAACGTTTAATAGCATTTCACGAGGTTAAATACAGTTTTACGAGTAACAATCGAGTTGTTTGTCGCGTTTACGCACAATCTAATCACTCCGGAGCCAATACTTTTCCCTCAAGTCATTACAACTTTATTATCTTTTAAGAAAGTGTTAAATGTCATTTTATTGAGGCATAGAAAAATGTGGTTTGTAACTTGGATTGTCTTTCATTTTATAGTCTATGATAAATACTTCAAAACAATCGTTGGTCTATGAAAAACAATGATGATGAATTTTAAAAATATATTTAAAAACTTGTGTTAAAAAGAAGGAAAAAAAATCCCTTCGCCCCTTAAGTCCTGATTTATTGGATATTTTTTGACATATCAAATGTTAAACACATTTTACTGTAATGTTATATTCCAACTAGCTGTCGCCCGCGGCTCCTTCCTCGCGTTCTTTTTCTAAATTCATTATTTATTCTAAAATAAACGTACCCTAAGTTACTCCTTATTACAACAGCTACCTGCCAGTAAAAGTCGCGTCAAAATTAATCCAGCCATTTCAGAGATTAGCCGGACCAAACAGACAGACAGACAGACTACATTCCAATTTTATTATATGTATAGATAAAGTGACAGGTCATCTTCAACTTTGGTTATTCATATCGATGATGAGTCTCACTCGTCAAATATACACAAAGATTTAATGTAATAATTATTTTTTTAATTAATTAATAGCTCCAAATTGACGTGATATACTTTCGAATTTAATTCTGATAATTTCTTAGTCAGTGTTTTACTAAATTCGAAGTTATAATGTATTTTACGAGCAACTTTAAGCACAAGATTACTTGTTAACTTGAAGTCTTGATTGTACACCCACATACAACTCCTTGTATAGGAATTGTAGGCTGTATATCTATATTTAAACGCAATTTACCTCCCACAGACTGACTCATTATGATAGCTCAAAAATAATAACCATGGAGTAGAAATATTGTAGTTAATGTGTCGATGAGGCAAGAATAGATACAAAAAGACAGAAGATATATACGAGAACGTTGGTGGCTCAGGGGTTAATCTCTTGACTTGTAATCTGCAGCTGGTTCGAATATCGCCATGTACCAATGTGCTATTCGGTTTTCAAATTTTATATGTACATTTATTCGATGTTCTTACGTTGTGATGAAAATCACAACGTAAGAACATCGAATAAATCATCTCAATCAATCAAACATCGAAGGCACAGCAGGTTTCCCTGCACATATCGGAGAAGATATTCCATCTACTCACACTGAGCCAGCGTGGTTGACTAGCCTAGTCGCACTACCTTAGAGTAAGCCGCTTGCCCCTCAGTGGGGACCTTTAGTTTTAGCTGATGATGATTAATATAAATGAATTAATATAAACGAAGCGATCGTGGAAGGTATAATCAAGATTGGTAAGATCCCGCCGACAGCTGCCTCCGTGGCCACAAGCTATAAGTAAGATATATAGAGTTAAAAATAAAAGAAAAAAAATTGTATTAGAGGAACTCACTTTGTGTTAGTTTTTAAGCAACAAGTAATATGTAAAAACAAAACCATGCAAATAAATGGAAATGTGCAAAAAAGAGTACGGACCAAGAGTCTGTAGATGTAGTTTTATATAAATAAAAATAAAAAAAACGAATTATCGCATTGTATACATGAGAATCTTGCACTTGCACACAAAAGGAAAGGGAAAAGTATGAGGCGTTTGAGGCGTGGGATTGACGAAAGATGGAAAACATTCGTTGGGTGGAATAAATCACATCTAGGAGTGCTGGAAATCTTTTGAGACATCTGATGGGACACGACGACCTTGTAACCACGATAATAGAAGGGAAAAGAAATAGAAGAAGAACAAAACACACACATGCAACAGATAAAGCAGAAAATGGACGTCGTGTCGTATCAGATAAAGAAGATGACACAAGGGAAGTAGCTCTGGAAATTATTCCACCGACAAGAACGCGACACTTCTTAAATTTCACAAAATAAAATCCGATTTTAATAAATATTGAATCTGCAATAATTCACACAGAGAATTGGAAGGATCGTTCGAAACACCATTATACGTGAATACTGAAAGGTGTTCATCGATTTATTTGGAATAAAAGTATACCTTTGCCTGTATAAATTGACTGGTCTAAAATATTTGAATAGAGAAAGAAAGAAAGAAAAACACATTTATTACCACACAGATTCAATAATAACAAACTTACATAGCTCAAATTTGTAATAACTAAAATAAAAGTGTGGCAATAGGAGCCAGATAAGCGAATGCAGGGGCGGCCTGAACAGTCCCTGCGCAGTTGGCTCCTTTGCATTCATCGAAATTAACACACACGAAAGGTAGAATACTCACATAACCCTATCTATCCCTCAAAAGGCAGGGTTTCTTTCGCTGATTTGACCCCCCCCCCTCCCATAAAAAAGACAATATTTTATCTACTAAGGCCCTCGACTAAAATCCTGATGCGAACAAAGCTTATTGTCTGACCTCTGGGTAACGTGCGTTGATTGCATTGTTGTTTTTTGGATTGAATGCTGTATTCGTCGTTAGTTTTGTCATGTAGGTGTAATGTTAATGAAGCAGACAGATTAGTAAGTAAGCAAGGGTTTTTAATCAGAACAATGAGAACGTATTTCATATGTACATATTATACATGTATATGATTATTGATTCATCAAGATGTCACCGTTTGATTTGTGGCTTTTTGAATTATATAACTAACTGTCGCCCGCGAATCCATCCGAGCCGTATAAACATATAACTTAACTAGCTGTCGCCCGCGACTCCGTCCGCACTTTTTTTTCAAAAATATTTTTTTTTTCTAAAATAAACGTAGCCTAAGTTACTCCTTATTACATCAGCTACCTATCAATAAAAGTCCCGTCAAAATCGGTCCAGCCAATCCAGAGATTAGCCGGAACAAACAGACCGACAGACAGACAGACAGATAGACAAAAATTGTAAAAAATATAATTTTAGTGTTAGTACCGTATATATATATATATATATATATATATATATATATATACATATGTATAGAAAAAACGGTTATTTCAATATTACAAACAGACACTCCAATTTTATTATATGTATAGATATCCTATGTATCATTCCAAACTATGTTCTATATATGAGCAAAATTTCAGTAATATATGTTGAACCGTTACGGAATTATCGAGTAAATATGAAGATAAATAAAATAAATACTTATCCCTTGGGAACTGTAACTAATTCTGGGATCTAAAATATACATAGGCTACTTCCAGACTATCCTCTACATCTATGCTAAGTTTAATCGAAATTCGTTCAGCAGTTTAGGCTGCAAACTCTAACAAACATCCATCCATCCATCCATCTAAACTTATATTATTAAGATAAATAAACTATATCTAAAATAGCTTTTACATTGAATTATGAATTATTTTCTAAATTAAGTTTATTATTTTATACAAAGGAAAATAGGAAAAGAGCAAATGCCCGCGACTTCATCAGAACAGGATTAAATAAGTTAATAACATTTCCACACACACTAATTTCCCGTCAAAGTACTGGCAAAATCGTCCCAAGAGTTTCTGAGATTTACCAGAACAAAAGCAACCTAGCATACAGATGGAAAAAATTGAGTTTCTGTTATCAGCAACGGAATATCATGTGTTATAGATATATGATTTATTTACAATCACTACATAGTATAAAACAAAGTCGCTTTCTCTGTCCCTATATCCCTATGTATGTATGCTTAAATCTTTAAAAC
>JAAOEG020000017.1:4236472-4247329 GCA_011763625.2 Papilio bianor | reverse complement strand
ACGCGTTTTGCATTCCGATTCAAGGGTGCCCGAGAGGGCCGAACCTCGGCTTGATCGGTTGCTGTTATCTGAATACTCTCAAAGCGGGACATATGGTCACGTTATTTATACGCAAGTTATATTACCAACTTTGCTGTTGGGTCTTGTTACATATACGTACAAAATATGATTGTTGTTCAGATTTTTTACATATCTTTTGGGATATTGGCTCAAAATCCAGTAAGCTATTCATACATTTTAGGTAAAAACCATCATTCTACTACACTATTTTTAATTTCATGTCTAACTTAGGGTAGGCTTCGAGCCCCTAAACTCTCTACTCCTGGGTACGTATAGTGAGCTGATGATGATGATATGTGTATTTATCCGTTCTTAGGGAGAAGGAAACGTGTGAACACGGAGAATAAACTCAAAGATATGTGTCAATGCACTGGAACAGGGTGGTTATCTAAAACCTAGTAACCCCTAATTTAGGGTACCTTTAGTGAGCTTACTAAGAAGTAATAAAAGTCTTTATTTTACAATTATTTAATATGTATCATAATAAAATTTACAATATACTTCTCTGGACTTAAATGCTACATTAGTACAGAATGTCATTTTTTTATATAATATACATTAAACCTAAATATCAATTCTCAAAAATCATCCCCAACATTACACCAAATGTAACATACAATGGTTACTTTATAACAATTGCCGTGCGTTTTCACTGACGAAACACGAAACATATAGCCATCTCTCTCTTCCATTGAAAAAAAAATGGAACCCTTCAAGTATTACGTAAGCAGAATTATCACATCAACCCCCCTCCCTCCACAATGCCAATCAAAAGTAAGCCCCATTTACCCCCCATTGCTTACGTAAGCATTGCTACATATATACATTTTTTATTTAATGTATTATTGTCTACTAGCTGTCGCACGCGACTCCGTCCCCGAGTACTTTTTTATAATAAAATAAACGTAGCCTAAGTTAATCCTTATTACATCATATGCCAATAAGTCTCGTCAAAATCGGTCCAGCCATTTCAGAGATTATCCGGAACAAACAGACAGACAGACAGACAGACGAAAATTATGAAAAATGCTATTTTGGTGTATTTACCGTATATATATTCATATACATGTACTAAAAAAATGGTTAATTCAATATTACAGACACTCCAATTTTATTATATTGTATGACCAGCGGCTTTAATTCTAGAAATAATACTTACCCTTAGGGAACACAGAGTTCAGAAAGAATAAAAGAAAATGTTATTCCTTAGTAGTTTAAATGTAGTGTTACTCGGACAGAGAATAACCTCACAAAACCGGGAATCCCCGAAGCGATTTGTTTTCAAGTACAGACAATGTTTTGTTGCCATTCTGATGGAATCACCATCTAGAACCCCCCACTACCCCTCTCATGAAAATAAGCAAAACCAAGATCCCCCAATGCTACTTAGTGTTTAGCTTCCTTTCACTTAATCGCTATTAAGATCCCCTCACCCCCACTTCCCATATCATCTAAAATAAGCAAAGACCCCCCAATCCTTCATAGTGCTTAATACTTGAACGGCTCTAATTTCATGCAGTGAAAACTTACGGTACATTAACTATACAAAAAACAATTATCATTACAATAAATTACATAATTACAAATACAAGGAACGTACATATATTACACTTCATACAATGGTTGAAAAATTATTACGGATGTTTCCCGTTGGGCCGTTCAACGCGATATATTTTTTCCCGTTGGGCCGTTGTTCACGATAGGATTTTTTTTCCGTTGACCGATCGCAACGAAGATACAACCATTATTACAACAACTTTCCATATTAATTATACGTTAATACCGTTAAAATAAAAATTAAATAATTGAATATTTTTCGATTGTAATGTTACCTTTTTTTTTTACAAAATCTGTTACTTGTCAATCTCACTTGACTTAAAATGGTCAAAAGGGTTTACTTTAATCATTAAATAGGCAAATTTTAATGAATAGGCATCAACCTATTCATTAAAATCAACTTATTCACACTCCCCAATTATAATACAATGAAATTATCAAAGCCTAATTGGACTGAAAGTATCGCAAGCAAAACTAATTGACTTTCTACAAACAATTCTAAATAAATATCTTCTTATATTTATATTATTTAAAATTAAAACCAAAATACAATCTAATTCAAAGCGTTAAAAACAATCATTTTATGCGATAAAAATTTAATAATCTTAAAAATAAAATCAGACATTTTTACGTACTCTGTATATATCCCTACAATAAATGGGATTGTAATACGACACATTTATCTGACTCGGAGTGCACATTACTTGAAATTATAGATAAATTATAAATATGATGCCGTTCAAGTATAATGTAAGCACAAGGAGGGGGGGGGATTTAGCTTAGGAGGGGGGGATTTAGCTTAGGAGGGGGGGATTTAGCTTAGGAGGGGGATTTAGCTTAGGAGGGGGGGTTAGCTTAGGGGAGGGGGGTTAGCTTAGGGGAGGGGGGTTAGCTTAGGGGAGGGGGGTTAGCTTAGGGGAGGGGGGTTAGCTTAGGAGGGGGGGTTTAGCTTAGGAGGGGGGTTTAGCTTAGGAGGGGGGGTAGCTTAGGAGGGGGGTTTAGCTTAGGGGAGGGGGTTAGCTTAGGAGGGGGGGGGGGTTAGCTTAGGAGGGGTCCTTGCTTTGCTTTTTTGTTGAAACAGGAGTGGGGGGGCTGAGATGGTGATTACAAATACGAATACAAATATACTTTATTGTGCACTATCATGGAATTACAAAAGGAAAGTACATCAGGACTTTCACAAAAGGCGGTCTTATCGCTAAGTGATCTCTGACTGACAAACTTTGGGTGGAAATTTAGCTAAGTAAACCAAATCAGTAGCAGGTAATATAATAATAAAAACATTAGAAATAATAATAAAATGTTAAGTCATCAAAAACTAATTATTATTTGAATAGAATTAAAACCGCTGTATGAAACAATAAAGGAATACATTAAAAGAAAAGCATATGTAGCAATGCCTACGTAAGCATAGTAAGTAAGAGCTTTGCTTTAGACATAGGGAAGGGGGTCAAAAATAGTAATAAACCTGCATACGGAATACTTGAACGACTTAGACGAAGTTATCTCGTCATGTGTATGATTTTTTTACAATTTTATACAATGAACCAGAGAAATATGTCGCATTACAAATGAATAAAACATAAATGCAACATTTAGTTCAAATTGTCAAGACCTAAAAGCTCCTAATTCGTTGAATTTGAGCCAAACTTGACACATTTAAAATTACACTTTTATACAGAGATAAAAACTTTTAAATACGTTATTTTTTATCAAAGTATTCCCTATACAAAATAAATGACAGTATATTTTTAAAGGCTCTATATTTAAGGAGTTAGAAGGTTTTTTTTTTATATAAGCATTAAAATATTTTAATGCCAAATCCACTACAACATTATCAAATCAAATCCCTATCTTACTTCCATTCGAAATGAATGAAATTTTTATAAAATATTTAACATCACATTTCCAATTTAATCAATAATTTCCATTCAAATTAATGGAAGATAATTTGGCTCAGGAGTTCTTTCATATAAACACTGGTATTTAAACCACAAAACACATATTTTAATGTGTTTTATTGCAATCACCATAGATATATAAACTACTAGCTGTCGCCCGCGACTCCGTCCCCGCGTATTTAATTAATACTTAATATCCGATTCCAGGCTATATTCTATATCTGTGCTAAATTTCAGTAAGTTATGTTGAACCGTTGCGGAATTATCGAGTGAATCCATCTGTACGTTTTTTATATGTATAAGGTGGCAAACATACAAGGAGCCACCTGAATTCGCTAAAATGGCGAAGCGACCATTGCCCATAGACATCCAGGCAGACATTGCCTTACTTTAATAGACGTAGGAAACTCACAGTAAGAGAATATTGTCCCATTCTTATGAGTTCTTTTTCCTTTCCTATTTTTTCCTTATAAGAAAAGGATGGGAAGGGAATGAGGACTAAAATAAGTCCTTTGGGACACTCATCAGACTGTATACAGAATTGCTTCCACTTGCCGCTCTTGTGTGGTTTGGTATTACACCGGATGAGACAGCAGATTTATGCAAAGATGTTAAAGTTCTACCACCGTTACATATCTATGGCAATCACAATAAGTTTTCCAATTACTTAAATATACCTAATTATTTTAATATTTCAATTAAAATGTAATTTAATGTCCCATAAACATACCATTCTTTTTAAATAAGTATTCACAATAACAATTATTACATAAAAAGTTTAAAAACGAAGCATCAATACATTCTTGGATTAGGAATGTGTTGCTTAACTATTTTCACGGACAAAAAATATAATTACTGTTATCGATATCCATCCATTGAAAAAACCAAGACTATTCTTTGTTCATAAATGAAAACACATTGGTAAATATAACAAAATTAAAAACATTGTAACAAAATTCCATAGCACATTATCAACACAACACTCCGGAAAGTCCTACAAAATCTGTGAAGCTCTACAGGTCACAATGCAATGGATTTACAGTCATTTAAATTGACTATAAAAAAAACTATAAGAGATTATTTAATATATAAATATTCAGGTAAACAATAGAACTGGTAGTAGTTTGACCTAAAACGTTCAAGTATTACATATGCAGTTTAGGGGGGGGGGGGGGTTGATTCCTTTCTTACTTTTGAAGGTAGAGGGGGTGGGGGTGGTAAGGACTTCAGAAGTTTTGGCATATAATGCCAACCAACATATTGTTTGTATTTGAAAAGAAAATGCTTCGGAGATTCCCGGTTGTGTAGGTTCTCTGTCCGAGGAACACTAAATTAAAACTACATAGAAAATTATATTCCCTTGTAGGTATATATACCTACAAAGCCCTATAAAGTGTTGTTTTTTAAATTACAACTGCTACTCATGAAATAATAAAAACCAGAATAAATAAAAATAAATATATATATACCAATGCTTATGTAAGCATGGTAGGAGGTAAGCGTTGCTTACTTTTGGGGGTGGGGGTTAAAAATGTAATAAATCTGCATACGTAATTCTTGAACGAACCCTAGCAAGGAATGAGGAAATTTTCAAACTTAACCAACAATAAAGGTTGCTGTACATACACTAAAAGTAAGTTTTCAATAACTTGATGTGAGACAAGTAAACTTAATTACATGTGTACTTAAACTTAACACACTTGGAATAACTTGTAGCGTATTTGCATGTTGTGCCCAATATTCTACTAAACACCAATGGTAATTTAAATATAGTTATTGGTTTAAAACCAGTACCTTGATTGTTACATGAAGAACTCCCGGTTTTCGTGTGGTGGTCAAGTGTGCCTCATTTGTGTATTATTTGAATTACCGGTGGGGCTTTGGCAGTTTGGTAAATCTATTATCGTTATTTCTATCACTCGGAGACCCCTAAGTATTGGATCGGTTATGTGTATACCTCGAGGATTGTACACCCTTTCGTTCTGTGTCGCTATGAACTTCGATATTTTTCGAAGATGCTGGAATGCAGAAAGCATATAGTTTTAATTTTTATTTTTATGTATTCACTAATACATAAACTGTAATTCCATTCAATAATTTTCTAAAAAAACTATAACATTTTAACAACATTCACCAGCCAAGTAATAATGTACCAGTTTGGATGCAATAAAAGAAGAAATGGTTGTTCATTACAATGATATTGGCCATTTTTGTACTCCCCGGATTGTAAACTGGGAGAATGGTCCTTGTGTTCAGCAACATAAAGACTACTTACTAGAGTTCTTCGGAAAACTGGATTGGTTAGAGTAAATCATTTATAACCCTTCATCCAACATCAGCTCACTATATGACCCCACTGAGGTGCTCGGAGCCATCCCCAAGATAGGGTGACTAGGCCTTAGTCAACCACACTGGCTCCGTGTTGACTTCACACGTATCTTTGAATTTCTTCGCAGATATGAGCCAGTTACATCACGATGTTTTCCATCACCGTTAGAGCGTTGGTTTAATGTACATATGAAATTCGAAAATAGAAAAATACATTGGTACATGGCGGTATTCGAACCAGGACCTGCAGATTACAAGTCATATGCTTAGCCCCCGAGCCATCGACAACCTCATTTACATTTACAACACTTAGTGCATATTATTTGTTGAGTTAATTATATGCCGGGTTACTTAAACTATAGATAGGGGCCAAAGTTTATGACTTATTATATAACAATGCTTTCAAATTACATTAATAATTATTACCTTTTCATAATGTGTCTCCGTGCAGATATAAATAAAGTATGCGGTGAGACAGGCTAGACAGCCTTCACAGTAAGTACTGCAGTCTGCCGTTTCCGCCATTTCAAAGTGTTCATTTAATCTCTCCATTGTGTATTCAAATGTTTGTCTGTCTATCTGTAAAATAAAATGATTCATTAAAAATAGTAGTAATTTCTATATTACGTACATCTACTTTGAAGATATTCTGAGCTTGGACGCAAAATGACATTATTAACTATATCAGTGACTATCAAGGACATGAGGGAGTGCCGAGTCTCCTATGAAGATGTCGAGGATAGAGCAAAGTGGAAGAGGCTAAGCAGAAAAGCTGACCCCACCACCATGTGGGATAACAGCTAGGGAGAGAGAGAGAGATCAGTGACAATGAATTTTTATAAGTAATGTAACTATGTGTGGAAGATCAGCGCTGGTTACTCCAGTGATGAGCACCCAACATACAAAGCTGAGCGAGGACCCTATCCAATCAGCATTGCAGCGCTGATTGTATTTTGCCTTTTTAATCTATAAATATTTTTATCTGTGATATGATTACCTTGTTTTACATGTTTTTTAATTACAATGTAATTGTGGAAAGGATTAAAGCTATTTTATTTATTTATATATATCTATTCATATGTATTTTTTCATATTTAGCCAATAGTACTATTGTGATTGCTAATAATATGTTACTATGTTTAGGAGAGGCTGTACTTAAATACTATTTTTAGTGAATACCGAGGTTGAGAACTATTTATGGATGTAAACTAAACATTGAATAAGACATAAAATATATAATCAATTCTGTAAGTTACGATATTTAATTTCCAATACACTAGATTATTTACATCTGGAATGTTGAGGGCTTTGTGAGAAACTTTCAAGTACTAGTCTTTTATCCATAAAAATGCACTGTAGTAAAATTTTTAATGTTTATATGCAACCATGCCTTACAAAAGATAGAATAAAACATGGAGAACACATTGCCAATCTTTGTTAGTCCGTGAGGCACTTCAAGAAGAATAAATAAAATTAAAATCATAATCATTAAAAAAGTCCTCCGAGAGATCTTATAAATTTATAATTTATAAATAATCTCGGGTTTCAAAATATAAACATCAGCCAGATATAGTTATTCTTAGTTTATAAAGTTAAGCCGTAATACTAAACTTGTTGAAATTTCTAGTTTTAAGGCTAGCAGTGGAATTATTATGGCTAGTGCTAGATCATTTACAGATTTATAAAGTTAAAAATAAAATAACCAGCAATTTCTATTTTCTTTAATGATACTTTTATGACAGACTATTTTAAAGTAAATAGGCAAGAAAAATATATTGATTCACGCATGATGGTCTTTCGTATCGGAACTGAAAGCCTAGTAATAACTTTCACTTACTCTGTCTTCTAGCTCAGGGGGAAACCTTGTTTGAAATTTAACAGCAGTCCCTTCAGAATAGTCCCGTTGTATGAAAATCTTTATTCCTTGCTGTGAAGGCGTTTGCTGACTGCCAGGCGTATTGGGACCCGATGGTATCCTGTTATTCGCCATTGTCATTTCAGAAACACACCTAAATTACCTGTCACCGAATAAACATAAGACGATTTACGTCTCAATAGATTAATGTTAAGAGAATAATACGGGAAAATGTTCGAGGAATCACTTTAATTAGCACAATAAAAACTATTTTCTCACAATTTCTAACACAACGCTGACATCAGTTTACTTGTGATATGACAAATTTGACAAGGGCGATTGTCTTTGGTTTCCTTTCTGATGGAAATTGCACAGACAATAAATAAAGAACATAACGGTTCCGGAAAGATCCAGAAGTTTATTAATTAGAATGTTATTTTTTTAAATTTACTACTTATTACAAAAGGCCAAAACAAATTGTCTTATTTGGTTAAAGCCAAAACAAGAAACTTAATTAGTAATGTTTTTAATTTATCTGTCAATCCGATCAAAGCTCTGGCAGACTATCATTTACGTAGAGTTTGGAAATAATTATTAAATGAATTATTGATTAGAATGTGTTAATGACGCTGTTTTCTTATTCTTTGTTTTTTTTTCAGCTATGCTACATACTTATTAAATATGTTAATTTACCCTCTCATATGTTACACATATATTTACTTTATATTCAAACCACAGACGACTAATTTGGCAACTCATACCGCTAAAATCAAAGGCAAATCAATGCCCTACATACTTAGGGACTAGACGAAAGACAAAAGATTCAGAATTATCCATTGATTAGTTTGAGGGGTCGAGCGTCGATTTATTCAGGACGATTTCGCTGCATTTCGTCCTCGGAATATTAAAACTGGTGATCGCTTGACGGGTTGAAATAAATCAATTAAAGGTGCCATGTTTAGGACGACGTTTTCTTTGCACTTTAAACGATTATTGTAGGTCAATTAATATCAACCGGATACTTTGTAAGCTTGTTTAACGTATCGATTTATTGTAATTGCTGCGTTATGTGAAATGGCGCCAACGGACATTGTATTACGTCGATGCTCTACATTCCTGTAGGGTACAGCGGTGATATTATGTTCTAGTTGTTATATTATCTGTGCTAATATCATAGTCAAATCATTAATAGGCTCCGAAACTACTAAACTAATTGAAAAAAATCACTATTCGGAAGCTATAGTATTCCCGGATGGTATAAGCTATATTTTTTCAACGCTAACGAAGTCGCGATAAAAGCTAGTTAATGATAAAACATGTTATTTTTTGTAAAATAGGTAGATAATAATCGATTTAATATTAATTTAATCTATTATAAAACATGTTAATTAATTTTTATGTAAATTACGTAAAATGTCGGAATGCCAAATTATACAAAAATGGTCAAACTGACCATTAAAAAAATGTAATTAAAAGTTTAAAGACGAAATACAAAATTGCAAAGTA
Source organism: Papilio bianor (assembly GCA_011763625.2). NCBI lineage: Eukaryota > Metazoa > Arthropoda > Insecta > Lepidoptera > Papilionidae > Papilio > Papilio bianor. The sequence goes on along the minus strand of JAAOEG020000017.1, from coordinate 4,238,122 downwards.
ACACATTTCTAGTGTTGAAACATTGTAGAAATTCACTGAAATCTCAATGTAACCGTTAAACTTTGATTTTAACGAGTATTTGCAGTTCTGCGTAACCTTAGCTGTCATAATAAATCATTGATTTAAATTTCACGACCATCGAGTACTTATAACATTTTAAGCAATCCATTACAATCGACTCTATTACAATTCCATATAGTTCCGAAGTTGGGCGTAGGCTGGATGGATGTTGGAAATCATATCACGGACGCTAGCATCCGTTTTGAAGCGACATCTTTCACTCGAATATGTGACTTGAATGGGGAATCTATATGAAATGTTGTCTTTATTACGTAAGGAATGCGAACGCAATGTCACGCGTTAAAAAGTGTCACTTTCTTTTATATAATTGTAAGGACAGAATACTTTGTAAATTAGCTGGACAGTCTGCCACATCTGTTGCACGAATGGTCGACCGATGACCAACGACTGAACACAAACAGCGGTTGAGCCAAAGCAGGTGTCGAGGCTCAATGTAGGCGGACTCCTGTCTGCTTTGGCCTGCTATCGGACTTAGCAGACGTCTTAGTCTTAAAGGTCTTACAAAATTTTGTATGAGCCTCCTTTTTATATTACAAGGTGGCAAACGAGCAAACGGCCACCTGAAATCGCTGAAAGAGCGAAGTGACCGCTTCCCATAGACATCCGCACTTACAGATTCGTTGTGCCTACCTTTAATTAAAGGAGGAGGAGACGCATCGAAAGAGAATATTTCCTCTTCCTATGCGCTCCCTCCTCCGTGAAATCCACTTGCCCTCCCCATCCTTTGGTTATAAGAAAAGGGTGAGAAGGGGAAGTGGACTAGTATTAGGCCTCCGGAATGCACACTCATCAGACGAAACGCGGAATTGCATCCACTTAACGCCTGTCTTCTGTATGGTCGTGGTATTACACCTGGCGAGCCGGCCGGATGTTAAAACTGGCTCTACCACTGTTACGACACTCTCCTCTTATTGTGTCATTTAAAGAATTTGTATATTATTGTTTTTAGTATTGTAGTATACTTTAAGTGATAATTATTTTGTAAGATTTTTTCTATGGGACTAATATGTTCCCAGGAATCAAACTCTTTAAAAAAGAGGAAAAAAAGACGATAGTACCCATGGGTAATTCACAGTTTTCATAAAATAATGATATTTCTGGTGAAAATATTGTAATGACTGCCTAATATGGCAACAGTCGCTTCTTTACATCGATATAAAAATAGGGTTTAACAACGGCATTATTGATTTGCATACATTGAAGTTGTGGCAGACCAATAAGCGCCGCAATCCTGAATCGCGCTATCGAAGTTTACAACGTTCGGCGATGTATATGCAACATCTGAAATCTACAACAGCGGGCTTCGGCCTGGCCGAGCATACCAACTCGCTCGGTCGGAGATCTCCATTTGGCCTCCCTTTGGCCTCCCTTTGGCCTCCCCTTATGTCAACCACCATCCCACAAAGTTATACACTAATATACGCCACTACTGAGTCATAGCCTATCCTAAGTTAGGGTGACTAGGCCATAGTCAACCATGATTTTTTTTTATAAATAAGGGGGCAAACGAGCAGTGTGAACACCGAGGTGATCATCGACGCCCATGGACATCAGCAATACCAGAGGAAC
>JAAOEG020000017.1:4123215-4136733 GCA_011763625.2 Papilio bianor | reverse complement strand
GTTGCAACAAACGCAGGCTGAACCCTACGAGATTTATCAGATTTATACCCGTACGAAGCCGGAGCAGGCCGCTAGTAAACAATAAATTACATTCATTGCAATTATACATAAAAAAAAGTATTCTGATAGTAACACATGTTCTTGTTGCAAAGAAGCGATATGATACAAGGTTCTTTCTTATTTTTATATACAGCCGTGAGCAAAAAAAAAGGGTCAGTTAAGAAAGTTTGTATATCTCGGAAGGTAAAGACGCTAACTATCTGAAATAAATTGTGCATGATAGACATTATTATTTAGAATTTAGTATTTACTATGACACAACACTAAGTACTAAAATCTAAATAAAAAAAAATAATGAAAAATACTCTAATATCCAAGTTTACGTAAGATATGCTTTTTCGTTTAAGATTATGTTTTTTAATGAAATATAAATAAATTAATAAGAATATTACATTTTATTTTAAGGATATTTAATTGTCTATAATGCACAATTTATTTCAGTTAGCTAGCGTCTTTATCTTCCAAGATATTGAAACTTTCTTAACCGACCCTTTATTTTTGCTCACCGCTGTGCATGGATTTTAAAAATGCAGGATACTCTTCAAATTATGTATTCACCGTGACATTTCAGCCATATGTTGCCCACTGGTGAGCGTTGGTCTCTCACAGATCGCCACGATCTGTACTCGGCCTTTGATATACTCCCGCAACCTTGATAGGATTAACATTATTTCTTTTACGAGCATTTTCTTTGAATTTATTCTCCGATATGTGCAGGTTGCATCACGATGTTTTCCTTCACCGTAAGAACGTCGGGTAAATGTACATATGAAATTCAAAATTCGAAAAACACATTGGTACATGGCGGAAATCAAACCAGAACCTGCAGATTACAAGTCAAGTGCTTAGCCCCTGAGCCACCGACGCTCTAAAGGCGTAGTATACATTATTCAAGTGGAAATACATAGTAAGAATGTTTGCTTTTATGTTTATTAAGGCTTCTTCTTACAAAAAAATGTATGCCTTAAGTAATGGTAACCTATTGCGATTATATTATTTTTCATTCGCTATGAGTATATAAGTACATTAATAGATTAATATACCACGTTCTAGATAAAGACGAAAAAAACAACTTTTTATTAATGAAATCGTTACTATATAAAAGTTATTAGACCGATTATGACAATCATAAGATTTCCAGTTGGACCGTCTCCAGTCAGTTATATATCCTAATTCATTTACCCCAGTTAAATGCAAGTAAATGCGTTTAACGAACGGGAACGATGATATCACGGTAACTGAGTTAAGAACGGATGCTTAGAACTGTTTGTGAGGAAATACAAAATATTAACACTTTCTATTTTTCTACCAATATTATTATCAATAACAGTAAACAGATATTAATTGATGGAACGGCCATCGAGACTTGGGTCTTTTGACCTTAAGTGTAGCTCCCAGTTAAGGTTAAAACCCAGTTAAGGTCTCTAAAAACTAATAACTAGTGAAGTTTAACAAAATATTTTATTTATAGATTATACGGCCGTGAGCAAAAATAAAGGGTCGGTTAAGAAAGAAAATTACGAAATTATGATTATCTCGGAAGATAAAGACGCTAGCTAAGTGAAATAAATTGTGTATGATAGGCAATTAAATATGCCTAAATTAAATAAAATATTTTATAGATTTATTTATATTTCATTAAAAACATAAACTTGAACGAAAAAAGATCCTACATAATAATATCTTACGAAAACTTGGATAATACAGTTTTTAATTTTTTTATTATTTTAGTACTTAGTGTTGTGTCTTATTTTATTTTAAGGATATTTAATTGTCTATCATGCACAATTTATTTTAGTTAGCTAGCGTCCTTTTCACCGAGATATTCAGACTTTCTTTACTTTCTTTCTTAACCGACCCTTTATTTTTGCTCACGGCTGTTTATACTAATATCATAAAGAGGAAAGATTTGTTTGTTTCCATTAAATAGGTTCCGACATTTTTTCGATTTAAAAAATAGTTTTACTATTGCCAAGCCACATTATCCCCTAAAGATATTGGCTATGTATTTTCTTTAATTCAGCGCAAACGAAGTCGCGCCAAAAGCTAGTATTCAATATTTTGTTAAACTTCACTGGATATTGGTTCTTAGAGATTTAGTTTTGTTTAGATTTAGTTCGAGATCCTTTGACCTTTATCGAGCACTCTGAAGGATTGGTTTCTGTAGACTTTGAAATATTCGATTTCATTTTGATACTAGCTGTTGCCCGCAACTCCGTCCGCGTGTTCTTCTTCTAAAATAAAAGATTTTTCTGAAATAAACGTAGCCTAAGTTACTCCTTATTACATTAGCTACCTACCAATAAAAGTCCCGTCAAAATTGGTCCAGCCATTTCAGATATTAGCCGGTATAAACAGACAGATAGACAGATAGACAGACAGACAAAAATTAAAAAAAAAATATTTTGGTGTATGTACCGAATATATTTTCATATACATGTAGTAAAAAACGGTTATTTTAATATTACAAACATACATTCCAATTTTATTATATGTATGTATAGATATTGAAATTCTGGTTTACTTTCTTTCATAGGATTCCAGATAAAATTAACCTAATTTAATTAGTGATAATTGAAATATTCAGAAAAAAATACCAGTATCTCTAATAAGAGATACTCATAAGATGAGCGTGACGTCGGAACGAAGAATTATCACGCGAAGATGCACAAGTGGTAAACGGCATCCGTTGAAAAAATGATGAAAGTCAAGAAAACTGTGTTACGGACGCAGTAGTGTTGTATGAATAAAATCAGATCAAAATCAATATGAACAACGAAGTAATGTCAATCAGAGTAAACCACACTAAAGGCTGTTAACATGCTACTATTCTATATGCGTAAGTTTAGATGGATGTTTGTTAGGATGTATGTGAAGAATATTTGTATTACATTTGTAGAGAATCAATGTGTTTTTAGTTTTTAGAATTTCATATGTAAATTCGCGACGTTCTTACGGTGGAGGAAAATATCAAGCAGCCTGCACATATCGGAGAAGAAATTTGAAGATGTGCAGTCAACCAACCCTCATTGGACCAGCGTTGAGTAAGACCCGGACAACTTAGGGTAGGCTCCGAGCCCCTCTGTGGGGAAGTGTGGTGAGCTGATGGTATCATAGTACATATTCTTGAGTTTTGTAGATAGATCACACTTACAGCTTTTGTTAACGTGAATAATTTTGTCTTAATTAAAAAAAAACATGGCAATAGTCCTTTATTTTTGTGCTGGTACACATTCATTACATAATTTAAAAATCTTCTCAAGCTTTAAATAAAAATCTAAGCTATCTGTATACTTTCTGGTTTCCTGCTTTACTTCACTTACTTCAAACCTAGTGTGAACAATACCTAATAAGTACATATACTCACATAACATTAAGTTAGATTAGGAAAAACTATTCCGATTTAGTATTTGGTTGACTGAATTCAATACGCCAATATTCCGTTAACTACAAAAAAGACGCATCGCAAAGAAATAAATAACACGTGTATGCGCTTTCCCTCGTTATTTCTTTGATCAGAAACATATCCTAATTCACTTGCAACTTAGAGGTTAGAGAAATGGACTAGACAGAAGCTCAATCCGTTTCTCATTAGTCGCAGTTCTAGTAAATAAAGTGTGCTACTTTTTGCTATAGTGGATATGATTATGTCAATTACACAATGTGCATTATAGTGACATAGACATGACATAGATAGATATCGCTAGTAGAATCGACAAAGTGTGTCAAAATATATAGGAATATTACGTGGCATAAATGTGACATATCTAAACATATTGTCAGTTTCATACATTTTTAAATTAGTTATGGAATCGCTTCGGAGCGAATGTACTTTGTATAGGGGCTGATGCGGTAGGCACAAGTCAAATTAAATTATGATAGCACACTAGCGCCACTCTGGAAACGTCAAAATAGTGAGTCAAGAATAAAGATTCTTGACTCACTACATTAGATATATAGTACGAAAAGTCGTTCTATATATCTAATGTCGTGATATTTCTTTCGCCATTTTCTATATCCAAGTAGGTTTTGAATATTTTCTGATGGAACTAACCATGATAGCAGCACGTTCCTCAGCGCTCCAGATATCTCTTTCTTGTGATTGGAATGTCACTGTTTGCCTTGAAGTGGCATTTAGTATATTGGTGAAATATTGTATTATTTTACTCTATGTTATTATTATTTTCTATTGCCTTCTTTTTAATTACTTTTCACTGTCCGTGTGCACCCTACCGATTTGGTTTACTTAGCTAAATTTCTACCCAAAGGTTGTCTGGCAGTGATCGCTGCTTAGCGATAAGACCACCTTTTTTGAAAATCCTTATGTACGTTCTTCTTGTAATTCCATTATTGTGCACAATAAAGTATATTTGTATTTGTATTTACAGCTTCACCGGGCGTGAGGTGCCTGAGCGCAGATGGCGCTTAGCCTAAACTTCGCTTAAGAGTAACTAAACACTAGGGCACCCATAGGAACCTCGGATTGGGCCGATAATTCGTTATTATTGCTGGATTGGTACTCCAGATATCCTACTTTGATTATAATACTTAAAATAATTTTAAAGATTTTGTGGACGCTTAATGACTCAAAAATGTACAAAGTTACACAAAACTAACACTCAGGTAAGTTTGGAATTCGTTCGTTCGTTTTCATTTGACAATGTGTGAACGTTATTGACATGTCCATTCTTTTATAGTCAAAGGCGAGTAACAAGTGAATTAACAGCCGCTTCGGAACAATTAGGGCGTGTAATCGGCCGCACTATGTGGGGTAGGCTTTAATGGGCACATGTGAAAAGCGATTAAACGTAAGTATGGGAAAATTAATTTAGATTTCGTTCTATTTATATATTTATTGTCTTAACAGATTAAATTTTATTAAATTAGTTTTACAATAAACGATAAATCAATCCTTATTTCTATGAGAACAAAGAAGCAGGTAAATTGTAGACATGAAGGCTTGTTATTGCTTAATATTGTTTTCTTGGTAAAAGACAGATTGCCTACATCTTAAAAATTGTTAAAATAACCATTCTTGCGTTTCTTAAAAAACTCATTAACAATTTATTTCAATTTCAAGAAAACTTATATATTTCCAAACACAGAACATTATTGTGACTAGTTAGTTAAAAGTGTAAATGAATATTAAATTAAAAAGGGTAAGTAAGGTTAAGATTAAGGGTAAGTAAGTTAAAATAAATAAAATATTTATTTTTATATATTATAACATGGTTCTCGAGCAAGCGGTCACCTGAATTCCCAATTGCAGATGCGTTGCCTACCTTTAATCGACGAATAAAGAGACGCTTAGAAACAGAATATTTCCCTTTACTAGGCGTCTCCCCTTTCATCAAACCCACTTTTTACTATGCTTTACTAATAATGAGTGGGAAGAGAACTAAAGTTAGGCATCCGTAACGCAATAAGTCTGTTAGTAAGCTACCTTTAAGTACATTTCAATTGTGTCTGATATTTATTGGTGTCCAAGCATAATTTCTGGCATTTCGAACTTTAGTATCCTCTCTTGTATCTTCTATTACCTTCTTAGATGTAAATAGACGTTCTAATCTATCTCGTAGTTCATCGGGAGTTATTGGTGATGCTGTTGTTTGTTCTGCTGATTTTTCTTTATACTGTCTTCTATGGTAACCTGGGAATAAAGAGTTTGGTTAAAAATATTTTGCAGACATTAATTAATATTTTGAAACCAAGCGCCTTATTGGCTTCTATAGAGTAGGTTTATTTTTACGGAATAACTGTAACATACATACAAGTATAATAAATTGATACTGAATATTTATCCTAAATGTAATATAAAACCTTGGAATATTTACTACAACTTGGAAGTAAATATTCTAGAAAGTAATATGAATAGGTAATTCAATGAATGTGCAAGAGGACACTATATGTTACGCAAATTCTTGACCACAACAGAGCAAGCGGCCAACTGAATTTTCGGAACTAGCGAAGCAACCGCTGCTCATACACATCCTCAATTGTTGATGTGTTGCCTACCTTTAATCCACGGAGGAAGGGCCACTGAGAAAGGAGAAACTTTCTCTTTCTGTGCATCACTTCCTCCATCAAATCCACTTTTCCCTTCCATCCCTTCTGTATAAAAAATGGTGGGGAAAAGAGGTGTAAAACTAAACCTCTGGTACGCACGCCCATCAGACGAAACATGGAATTGTTGCCATTTACGCCTATCTTCTGTGTGGTCATGTTATTGCATAGGAAGGGTAACCCAATTCATGCAAGTTGTTGCTGCTGTATGTTTCAGTCTAAAAAGAACTATTTAATAAATAAGAGAGATGGAACGAATAATCAGATGTGTCCATGTAGAAAAAAGTCAATTATCGATAGGCATTTTTCATAGATTTTAAGTCTGTAAAAACCTACATATTTATACTCACCTGTGTACGTGATGTATGGAAGTTTGTTTAGGGATAATGTTTGATTCCGTAGGGATTAAAGGAGGTTTTGGTAACAGTGCACCGGCAGGAAGTCAATGGACCTGGAGGGACAAGGAACAAAATCGGGACAAAAGATGATAACATGCAAATTCTTTAGATCTAATATAATAAATGAAGAAACTGGCCAATTATAAAAATACAAATCTTATTTAACCTTTTCCGAAGAAAAATTTAAATTGTTTTTCTGTAATTGATAGATTCCATTTTTTAATTCTTAAATTGATTTTCTAATCATTATTACAAGATTTTATTTAAATACACTTTTGTATGTATGTATGTTTGTACGTTTATAAATCTTGCAAGTAAGATTTGAAACACTTCTAATAGACCGATTGTGCTGAAACTTGGTATACCTACGTAACTTGGATGACAATACAATAATATGGTACCATGGAGCTGGTCTGATGATGAGGTTGGAAGGTGATCATAGAAACTTCGGTTCTTGTGGACCGATTGAGCTGATGAACGGTGAGCTGATGCATAAGAAAAGCTTTTTTTTTAAATATATTTTTTTACAAATTACTTTTAACCCCCTTGAGTCCCAATTTATTTGATTTTTTTAAAACTTTTAATGTAATGCTTTGCTTTGTTTATGTCCAACTGCGAGCCAGAGCCCATTGACAATGTAACATTAACGATATCGCTAGTAGAATCAATAAAATGTGCGAAACTGTAGAGAAAAATACTTAACAAGCAAATGACATATTGTAAAATATTGTCAGTTCCATCCATATTTCAAATTCTATTATATATAGAATCGATTCCGAGTGAATGCACTTTGTTTGGAGGTGTTGGCTTGTCATTTTTAACTTCGGTTCTTCATTTCAATGACGAGTCTCACTCGTCAAATGTACCTTAAGGTTTAATCTCACTACCTAGTAACATTAATTAACTATAGTACAAAACTGTAAACACGGAACTGTAAATCCTATACCTAAATATGCCAAAACATAAAAAAAAATTGTTAAATTGAATGATAATGAATTTTACAATTTTAATGTAAGCATATCTAAATTACCTCCAGGATAAGAATGGTAATGTCCAAAATCTTCCGTCGATGTAAATGTAGGTGGCGGAGTTGTTCCAAATCCGGGGAAATATTGTCCTCCATAATTATTAAAAGAGAATAAAGTAGCAGCAGCCAGTGCTAATTTTGAAATAAGAAAAGCCTTTTTACTAGCTAATAGCACCAAACCCAGTAGTAATGGTAATAGGGTTGCGATATGGAATTTAAGACCGAGAAGAAATGGGACTAGTAAATTCCGTATTAATAAACGACCTGAAAAGAAAGATGTATATTAATAAGTAAGGAGGCAGTACTTATTGAAAAGGAAACAACAATTAAAATCAAATTTAACAGTGATAGTCCGCTTTAACATCTTCGCACGAATGGGTCGGCTCACTGTAATACCATGACCACACAGAAGATAGGCGTGAAGTGGAAGCTATTCCACGTTTCATCTGAGTGTGGTGCCGGAAGCCTAATTTCAGTCTTATTTCCCTTCCCAGCCTTACCTTAAAAGGAAAGGATGGGAAGGGGAAGCGGACTTGATGGAGGAGGATACGCACAGGTAGAAGAAATATTCTCTATCAGTGCGTCTCAGGTGGTCTCTTGCTCGTTTGCCACCTTGTAACATAAAAAACATAAACAAAGACAACATATTTATGCAATCAGTATATTTGTATTTAAATATCCTTGTTAGTAAGTTAACTGGGTCTCAGATAAAAATGTCACTAATTAAGCTCGGTCGACACCGACTCCGGAATGTCAATAATTTGCTGTCACCCGCGACACCGTCCGTGCGGGTTTAAAATAAAACTTAGTATTCTATGTCGTAGTTGACTATGTTTTATAACTGTACAAAATCTCAATAGAATGTGTTAAGCCGTTGCGGAATTATCGAGTAAACATGTAAATACCAAAAAAACTACGTATCCCTCGGGAACCTGAAATTTTTTGAGGATGATCCGTATCCTTTGGGTTACTAAAATATTCACCTAAAATGTGTCCTTTTTAGTTATCTGAACGTCCAAAACCTGAAGTTGGTATTTTATAATTTGTTAGCCTTAACGCAGATGGCGCTCTTCAAGTTCAATGTTATTAAAGCCTTGACTTTCACAAAATGCTTGTAGTTTCATATTTCGAATATAGATGGCGGTATATTTTATTCCAATCATAAGTTACTGCCGCAGTCATACTAGTTAATAATATCATTTAAGTCGAATTGTACGACTTAACAAGATTTAATATATTTTTTTTAACAATTTGGAGTTTTTTTTCCAAATAGTTACTTTATAGGCTCTAAAAATACTATACCGATTTGAAAATTACGTTCCCTGTTGTGAAGCTATATTATTCCCAGGCGCTATAGCTGTAATTTTTTTAATTCTGCGGGCACGAAGTCGTTGGAAAAAGCTAGTTTAAATTAATCAAAACGTGTGTAACCTGTCGTTAATTCTCCATTATTCTGATACCCTCTATCCTTAATTCTTGGATCCAGTACAAATTCGAGTACTCCATTAGATAATGTAGGTCCGACCCTCATCGCAAGACCTGGACACAATCCGCTCATGTCCCAATGTAATGATCTTTTTGATATTAACTCACTCGCATCTTCTAATATCGATCTGAAAATATAACAAAATATTTTGAGACAGGACTTCGGAATGGCTCTTATGGAATTTATCATAAGAATGTAACATTATCTGAAAATATGCACATAATTTGTTTTTCTCGAATGTTCTTGTAGGTCAGATTTATTTATGTCACAGTACATAAATATTCAATAACAGAAATATTTTCTCCCCTTTGTAATACATTAAAATTGTCTCTTAAAATCCATCAAGTAAATCTATATAAATATTATAAACAGGAAAGATTTGATTGTTAATTTGCATAGAAAAGGCTCCAAAATGTTTGAGCTGTTTCAATTTTTTTTTTCATTTTTGGAAAGTTTCTCTATCTGATGATCTAAATTCTGATTTAGAATAAGATATCTGAAAAAATATTTACCTATAATCCATAGGATCCTTATCCAAAAAGTTTCCTAAACCTCTTGGTGTCTTTTCATCTCGTAGGAAAGAAACACCGGTAGCCAAACTGAATGATTCTGTTTCATCATAATGATTTAAATTAGCTAATAACTCTTCACCAAAACACACACCAACTTCGGCACCTCTTTTAACACTTAAACACTTATTCAATTGCGATTTTGGTGGTTTGTCGTCTATTATTTCTCCATCATGACGATCAATTTGTACTGGTATCACTTCAGATATTAATACAAATATTAAGAACACATATTTGTTTATTAAAGCCATAATTAGTGAATATTTAATACATGTAACTTTATTTATTTTAACATTTAATTCTAATTTAATTATTTTAATTATATCTTCTGCTTTACCTATGATAGTTGTTCCTTTGTGAACTTTATTATTACGTATAACGTTATTGTAAGAAGTGGCCCGTTTTATAAGCTTTCCTTGTTATGTTTGGTTGAATTCTGTCCATTGTTTTCTGAGGCCCGTCACGGGTACTTCCCACAGAAACGACAATGGGGTGAAAATTGGAAGTAGATTCGCGAGGCAATCTGTGAGAGCTATTTGCATTGCGAACACAATACGTAATACGTTGTGTAATTTAAGTAACTTGGATGAGGTTTAATTTTTAGCATTAGTTATGGATAATTTAAGAATAATTCAAAAGTTTAATACAATTTTTGGTTCGTGATATGGTACAATATTTTGAAGAAGTCTAAATTTTATTAATTTTGTATTCTTATTAGCATCATTATTGAAGGAGATCCAGTACTGACATGATCCAATACTCGTGACTTACCCTCAACGACAGTTAGAAAACTACATAAGGGTATATCCAGATCTTCGTATCTGAGTTTACTAGAAGATTAACAGCATGGCATTGGGTCTAAGGAACTGATTATTAATATTTTTCTTTTTGTCTTCAAAGAAGCTTTTAATAATTACCAGAAAACAGTGAAATAATTTGGTACTTCATAACAATTTTATGAAGTCTATTTAACTTGTTCAAGTTGGCAGTTATTCGTAAGGACAATGCTAATAAAAGATGTGTTTTGTGGTTGATAAACTGTGATAGATAAGTACATAACCAAAATGGGATAGTTTTAAACTTTACTAGTACTCACAGGGCCTCTGACCTCTTCATTGTCTCACAACCTGCTTCACTCGACCGCGCCATCGGACATTGAACATATGAAAGTGCCAAACAAAAATCAACTTCATTCTTTAGGTGATAGGACTTTAATTTATACTGCATCGTATTGTTCGATGTAGCATTTAGGAAGGACGGTATACGGTGAAGTGAAAGTGCACACAATTTTTTTTTCTTACATGTCCGGTTCGATTTAGTAAAAGTTTTGTTTGTCTGACGTAACATATTCCCAGGCTTAACGCAGTGTGTTTTAAAAATATTACTTCAATATATACGGCTTTTATATAAATTTAATAGTTTGCTTCGAGTTGAGTCAAATATAAAATATAGTAATCTAATAAGGGTTTATAATGATACTTGGTCTTTTATTTCATCTTAATATTGAATGAGAATAGTTACAGAGACGAAGACCGGAGAAGATATGGATGGATTGTGTGACAGAGGTTACGCGTAAGAAAGGAGAGATGATGATCACATAAAGAGGAAAGTAATGACATTAAATGTGGATGATGTGGAAGTAATGACAAGTAAGGATTGTGTGACAGAGGATTTGCTTAATAAAGGAGAGTATTCAGATATGACGGCTGGTAGAGATGTGTGGAAAAGTAGTACTGTGCCGACTCTCCATAGGAACTGATAGGTTGATGGTGACGACGATGATGAACAACTCATAAGGAGGCAATGTTCGATTTGGTAGTAAACAGAAAAAAAAAATTATTTGTTTCACCAGTTAATAGCATTCTCTCGAATTATCAAGAATCGACACTGCTTATTGTGACTTTTCGCACAACAGCCAAACAAAAACAAATAGTACTTTCTCTGTTTATTAAAGTGACAATGTGATTTTGGATCAATATAACAGTTTCGTAAGGCAATAGAAACCCATGGTTATTATATATTGTTATGATATAAGCTTCTTTTGACTAACGGAGAGGTCATTCACCTTTCCTTGTTTTTGTAGTTAGTTTATCTCAATTTTATCATTCATCATCATCAGCTCACTATCATATGGAGAGAGTAAGAGTCTACCCTAAGTTAAAGGCGTCTAAGTCTTAATCAACCCGCTGGTCCAGTGCGAGTCGGTTAACTTCAAACATATCATTGAATTTCTTCATAGATATGGTTTGCTTCGCGATGTTTTCATCACTGAACGCCGGGTAAATGTACATATAATGTTCTAAAATCGAAGAACACACACATGGCAGGAACCTGAACTTGTAGATGCCACTGATGCCTGTTGTAGTTAATAACTTAAAAATCACTACATAGTATAAAACAAAGTCGCTTTCTCTGTCCCTATATCCCTATGTATGCTTAAATCTTTAAAACTACGCAACGGATTTTCATGCGGTTTTTTTAATAGATAGAGTGATTGAAGAGGAAGGTTTACATGTATAATAACATCCATTAAATAGTTGAGAAATTCTGTTATTTTTGAGGTTTCTTATGTGAGTAATTAATTACATTTTTTCAGCTTACGTTGCAACATACGAAGGCTGAACCCTACGAGATTTATAAGATTTGTACCCGTGCGAAACCGGAGCGGGCCGCTAGTAAATTATAAATGCATATATGATCTTGGATTTAAAATCAAGAATCAATCATCCACAGTTTTCATTTTCTCGTAGTCTGGAATTATTCGTTGTTAATTTGTATAATGCCTTTCCATTCCATGACCTTAAGCGTATACCCATACGTTAGTCATCGAGAAGCTTTCGCCGCAGACGCCAGAGGGCACTCAGGCTTTCTGTGTCTCACGTGTTTTATGTAATACCCCCTCCTTCCCCCTTTCACGTACATACAAAACTAGTATTACTATCCGCAGACCTCATTCAAAATTAAAATAGACCTTATTGCAAACACATTAGATTCAAGTTACCTTGCTTTCTAATATAAAAGTAATTGAACAGGTTGCGTCTTTACTCAGAATTGTGTTGGAGATTTTAAAACGATTGAGTCGGGATTTTTCAATGAAAATAAGGTCTAAAACTGCTTAACAGTTTTCGAATACATATATGGCTATACAATTTTAGTTATGCGGCTGTAAAAATGCATAGCTGCTATTCAAGACTTTATATTATTAGTGTTAAGGTTCATTTTAGTACATCTGTGTTTTTGTGATTTAAGTTTAGATTGTATAGTTTTAAAAGAAAAGCGGATGTAAGCCGGACATAGGGACTCGTGTGAAGAGAAACTAAAGACGGTTTTTATTCAATTTTATGAAAAGGATGTCGTGGGTGTTCGACACACTTAGATATGACGTCAAGTTACGTGGACCATTCATTAAAGGCTTGTAAATTTTACGTAATACAAAAGATTTTGTGTCGCCATGTCCTACTTTTGTGTGACTCAAAATATGTCTGTGGATTTGGTATACGTTTGTGTTTTATTTTTAAATATTCTTTAGTAAAAAATATTAAATAACCTGTAGCATATGTATATAGTATACTTCATGAAAGATTTCACAAGAAAAACAAATTAATTATTATTGATTACTTATTATTAATACTTAATACATACATACTTATCCAGGGAGACAGAGTACTTGACTTGTAATCTGTAGATCCTTGGTTCGAATCCTGATGTACCTACTATTGTGTACAAATGTTTTCCTTCACCGTATGAACATCGATACGAATACTGGAATTCGAACAAAGGACCTACAAATTACAAATCTAGTCCTTCGAGCCACCGATGCTCTCTTTCT
The DNA here is from genome assembly GCA_011763625.2 of Papilio bianor. Taxonomy (NCBI): domain Eukaryota; kingdom Metazoa; phylum Arthropoda; class Insecta; order Lepidoptera; family Papilionidae; genus Papilio; species Papilio bianor. Next base: position 4,123,301 of record JAAOEG020000017.1, on the reverse strand, counting down.
CTCTGTATATAATATATAAAATTCTCGTGTCACAGTTTTCGTTGCCATACTCCTCCGAAACGGCTTGACCGATTTTGATGAAAATT
>JAAOEG020000017.1:4109187-4123115 GCA_011763625.2 Papilio bianor | reverse complement strand
GATTTTGATGAAAATTTTTGTACTTATCCGGTATCTATGAGAATCGGTCAACATCTATTTTTCATCCCCCTAAATGTTAGGGGTAGTCCACCCCAAATTTTATTTTTTATTTTTTAGACAAAATTTTTAATTATATATAATACTCTCAAATTAAGTAAATAATCACTGGTAATTAATTAAACACAAACTGGACTTTACGTAGCACCAAGGAGCATTCATTCGTTTTTGTCAAGACATTGCGTATTACTCGAGTACATAAAAGTAATCACTTCGCTCTAAATTTTTTCCAATCAAACATCAAAGAGGGAAGCTATTTTCTACAGAGTATTTACAGTCATATTATAAACTTAACAAAACAAAAATCGATTTTTAAAAATTGTTCAGTTCGTATCAGTACTATCCTACTACAATTTACTGTATATTTATAATCATATTTGGCTTTTTTTTATTATAAGGTGACAAACGAGCAAGCGGCCACCTGGAATGGCGGAAATAGCGAAGTGACAGCTGCCCATAGCCACCATGAATTGCTTATGAGTTTTCTACCTTTAATACAGACTAGAAGATGCATAAAAAGACAAAATTTCGTCTTCTCATGCGTCCCTTTGTCCGTCAAACTCACCTCAACTTCCCATCCCTTTCATAAAAGAAAAGGGTGGAAAGGGGAGGCGGACTAGTATTAGGCTTCCGGAATGCACACTCCTTAGACGTAACGCGGAATTACTTCCACTTCACGCCTGTTTTCTGCTTGGTTGTGGTATTGCACCAGGCGATCCTACCTATTGGGGCTACCACTGTTGAGCTGAATACTGGCTCCATACGTAATGACTGTTTGGAAAACCTTCGTGGCAATAAAGACATAAGTCCTTGAAAACATATTGCTACAATACCAATAGGTAAAAAACTTTGCATAGGTTTTCAAATTTAGAAGTGCTTTAAAGAAAATGAGATGGTTTTAGTCAATTGATAATTTTCACAAAAGTGAAATTAGTCTCTGAGCACCGCATGCAACAATGTTCCAATGAAATATGATAATCGTCTCATATTTATAGTCATGTTTCAATTTTAGTAAAAACTAACAAAGTGTATTTATTTTTTGCATTTTTTAATTCATAGAATTTTTTGCGAGAAGGTTTAGAAAGCGTCCATATATTTTCAATTTATTATACCGGTAAATTATTAGACAGCGTTCTGGGGTTAAGCGCTTGAATTGCAATCTGCAGGTCCCGGCTTCGGATCCCGCCTCGTACCATAGTGTTTTTCGATTTACGAATTTCATATGTCTCATTATGCAATTTGCACGTATCGGTGAAGAAATTAAAAGATATGTGTGAAGTCAACCAACCCGCATTGGGCCAGCGTGATTGACCTGGGTACCCCATATAGGGTTGGCTCCGAATCCCTCACTGAGGACGTATAGTGAGCTGATGATGATTAGTTCGTTATAAAAATCAATGGCATACTAACTGTTTTATCAGTTTTCTCTTTTTAACTTAGTCAAATTATATACAGTATGTTTTTCTATTTTTTTTTATGAACGAGGATTAACTTAACAATGGTAGAGCCCGCTTTAACATCTTCGCACGAATGGGCTCGCCCGGTGTAATACCACGACTACACAGAAGACAGGCGTCAAGTGGAAGCTATTCCGCGTTACGTCTGATGTGTGTGGTGCCGGAGGCCCAATATTAGTCTTCTTTTTCTTCCCACCCTTATCTTACAAGTAAAGGATTGGAAGGGAAAATGGACTTGACGGAGAAGGGTACGCAAAGAAAGAGGAAATATTCTTTTTTCAGTGCGTCTCCTGCTCTGTCGATTAAACGTAGGCAACGCATCTGCAATTGCGGATATCTACATATGTGCAGCGGTCACTTCGCTATTTCATCGATTTCAGGTGGCCGCTTGCTCGTTTGCCACCTTGTAATATAAAAAAAATAATAGTCATAGGTTACAAATCAAGGACTGGTCTATGCATACAAGCGTTATTATTTTAAATGAAGCGTCTCACTTTTCTTCATTTAACTTGGTAATGCGCCGTTTGTCTGCTACCAGTGATATCGTTGCATATTCTATTTATTGCTTTTCACGCTTATAATCTAAGCTAGACATTTATAGAAATTGTATTTCTTTTATATTTAAACTAGCTGTCGCCCGCGACTTCGTCCGCGCGTTCTTTTTCTAAATTAAAAGATTTTTTCTAAGATAAACGTAGCCTAAGTTACTCCTTATTACATCAGCTACCTGCAAATAAAAGTCCCGTCACAATCGGTGCAGCCATTTCAGAGATTAGCCGGAACAAACAGACAGATAGACAGACAGCCAGACAGACAGACATATAGACAGACAAAAATAGTAAAAAATTTTGTTTTCCTATATGTATCGTATACATATATATTAATATACATGTAATAAAAAACCTTTATTTCCAAATTACAAACAGACACTTAAATTTTATTGTAATGTATAGATAACGTATCATAAACTCGGTCTGATGAAACAATTTGTATATCATTTGTTTACTAACATTCGATGTATAATACAACAAATTACAGTATAGATTGACATTATAATAGAGCCCCTATATGGTAATTCGTCTTGAGGTACCTCTTTGATTAACGAAGATTGGCGATCAGTTTTCTATATTATGTTCCCTTGCGAGGCAAAATAGTCGCGCGCTAGAATTTCCAGTCAATTCTCGGATGCCTCGCAACCAGAATTTATTTTTGCGACCAATATTCCGTTTACTTGCAACTGTTCCCATCAAGATGTGTTGAAGGAGACAATGTCTGTGACTACTCAACTTTATTTTCAGGTATCTTACTAGTAATGAAAGTATCTACTGTTAAGGCACAATAAAGTACTCACAACTTATAATAAGGCGTACGTACATACGTACGTTACTGACTTCGTCATCGATATCATTAACTCATTACAAGTCTCCACTGAGGGGCTCAGAACTTACTTTAAGTTTGGGTCAAGCATACTTGACCAATGCTGGTTGACTTCACACATGTCTTTAAATTCTTTAAGGAGCCAACTGATAACCAGCCCGGAGACTGTTCAGTCCGCCCCTGCATGCGCTGAGCTGGCTCCTATTGCGACACTTTTACATCAATTGTTGTAAGTCTGACCTATGTGTGTTTTTGTTGAATCTGTGTGTGTAATAAATGTTTTTTCTTTATTTCTCTCAAGTTCCTTCGGAGGTGGAAAAGAAGAAGAAGGAAAATTTTCTTTCCCCACAATATTATCATGTTGATGAACATTGAAATTAGAAATGTCAAAATCTAACGTATGAAATGAACGTAAAATTGTGACCACGTGAAGTGCTTAACCCCAAAGTCATCGCTCCTTTAATACGACTTACACGCATGTGAAACTTACATGAAATAGACTAAATAATGGACACATAACACAGTAGAAACTAATTGGCTTAATATATCAATAGCTTTAACAACCAAACAAATTATTTCCGAAGTCACATCGAATCACGTGACAATAAAACCGCTTAACTGATATATTTAAAAATCGTGCGTCAATGAAAAATATACGAACATTTCATGCGAAACATACGTTGTTAAACATAGAACATTTCCTACATGCATTTCTATCGTGTATTTTTTTCAGAATAAAGAAACGCAGTTGAAGTGATAATAGCCTGATGTTTATGGGTACGGATTTCCGAATACACGGTCCTGTATTCGTGTTCCGTTCGAAAAATTCGACAAAAATTTAGAGATTATGTCGATACAGAAAATAACCTCTATCTCTTCCTCTCTTTGTCAAGGTGCCTCTTCATTAATGGAGGTAGGTCATCAGCTCAGCAAACTTTTGCTTGTCCTGGCTCAAGCGAAATAATTTTTGTACGCTCGCAATATTCGTCAATCATCAGCTCACTATATATCCCCACTCAGGGGCTTGGAGCCTACTGTAATTTAGGGGTGACTAGGCCTTTTTTTTCTGCTAGGAAATGCGTTTACGCATCCCTCCCGTTTTCAGGAGGGTATGTGGGACTCGCCGGCCAAGAAGTGGCCGGAATATCCACTAAAACCCAGCGATGTTCCTTCGAACCACCTGGTGACTGGGTCACGGGAACACTTGCGCAATCTTCCACGACCCAGCCGGCGCCGTCCGCCAGGGGTGACTAGGTCTTAGTCAACCACGCTGGCGTAATACGGGTTGGTTGACTTGACACACCTCTTTGAATTTGTTCGCAGATATGTGTAGGTTGCATCACGATGTTTTCCTTCACCGAAGAACGTAGGGTAAATGTACATATGAAATTTAAATATCGGAAAATATATTTGGTACATGGCGGGATTCGAACCTGCAGATTACAAGACAAGTGCCCCTGAGCCACCGACGCTCTAAATATTCGTCTACTCCTCGTTATTTAGCAACTACGATTTCTTTCTTCGTCCAGATCTTCTTTTGCCTGCGATAACGAAAGGTTCTCTACTTAATTTATTAAAGAATTTAATTTTGAATATGCTATAATTTGAATATAGAAAATAATTTTATTCGGCAATAAACTTGGCACATCAGAAACTAGAGTAACCTTGTGTCCCACGTGCGTTAAGATTACTATACTCCGTTTCCAATACTTCAAATTTATTATTCACACATTGGCGCTGGTAAGGTCGGCATTGAATCACGTTTAAAATGTTAATCCAATGCAGAATACCAGTGTGCTAAATACCATCAACACCATAAGTAGAACACGTGTGATGGATAGAATTTTATTTCAATAAAATTTATTATCACCAGAGCATTTAAGATTTAATTATTGAACTATCTGTCTTTCTAATATTCTTGGGCTTTCATATATAAGTAAAAAAAAACAGTAAATTAACAATAAACTGAACAAAACAGTAACGAGATATTTTACTGTATTGTTCTAATAATGTGCAGATGAAATTATTCTATTCGATGGAAGCATAGCTGTTGACGGAGTATTGGAATCGTTTGTACAGTCGAATGAAAAAGTGTTACTCCTTTTTTATTTAAACTTGCCTTATTAATTATTATTTTGTTGACACACTAGCAGCTATTTAGCTGATGCGTGTGTCGAAAATATTGGAGACATCTTGTTTATATAATCTATTTTTAAACGAGTGTATTGATGGAGCCATCACTACATTCTCAGGGAGCTTACTCCATGCGGAGACTATACATTAATGATGCTAGTATTTGTTTAAATTCTATAATTAAGTATATTCTCCAACGTCATGGATGCAGAACAAAACTAAAAGTTTTAAAAGAACTCTTAATGCTTTAATCACAAGTAACATTAGCATGCTGTCCGTCTTTAAGAATATGTATGTATTGTTCTTTATCAAGATCATCAAGGTCATGTTCACCGGTCGAACGTCGGTAGCTCAGGTAGGCACTTCATCTATACTCAAATCTACCAATATGTTTTCGATTTTTGAATTTCATTTGTACGTTTATCGGACGTTCTTACGGTGAAGGAAAACATCGTGATGCAACTTGGACATGCTGCGAAGAAATTCAAAGATGTGTGTGAAGTTAATCAACCTAGTTGACTAGTTACCCCTAACTTAGGGTAGGCTCCGAACCCCTGAGTGGGGACTTACAGAGAGCTGATAATGTGTTCATCCTGAAGTGCTTTCACTAAATGTTGATGAGTTGCCTCCACGCCGCTCTATCCTTGGCTTGTCTAATGGCTGTCGATATGTTGAGTCCCAGTATTTCTTGAGCTTGCTCAGAACAGCAGTCAGGTAGGTGACCTGTTCAGTGCTTTTATCGTCAATGTTTTTCTTCTACGATCACTTTGAATTATATTATCAATATTTAAATTACCCTTGACAATAAAACTTTTTTCCTTGACTGTACACCCGACTGCATAAATGCATCGATGCATCCCTCTCAGTAACACCCACTGTAGCGTGAAACTAAGCGCATATAAACGCTATCACTGTTCTAATTCCGAACAGAGTGCCAACAGGCAACGAAGTGCGAACGAAGCCAAAATGGTACCAAACTACCTCCTCATCCTGACTCTGGCCGTAGTCGTTAGCGGCAGAACGGCATCAACGCATCAGAACAAATTAGAAGAAGCCAGAAGTTCGGAGGACGGTGTTTTAGGGGACTTGAAGATCGCATACGAAACATATAAAGATTGTAGCGGCAGTGATATTGGTAATTGTCTCAAATTGAAATTAGCCAAAGCTTTAACAAGAATAACGAAGAGCGATGAAATAACTCTACTCAATGGAGTTACTATCTCAAAGGACAAGAATGCAGTCGAAAATGTTGAAGCTGAAGAAGCGGTTCCAAGGAGTCTTGACGAGAACTCATTGGACAGCCTTATTTTGGACAAGATCGTTGGATTCATGCGAACTCATACAGTCCAGGTAAAGTATAATATACATTGCTCTCATGGATTAAACAACTGAATCTACATATTTTTCCTCGTCATCAAGAAGTATTTTTTTTTATATTACAAGGTGTTGTCACGAGCAAGCGGCCAGTTAAAGTAATGAGATTGAATGAGGGATACAAACGTAGGAAAGACATATAAAGTATGCATATGTAAAGTGTATTCAGATAATGATGGCTAATAGAGATATCATCATGTCCTTGGCCTTGTCCTTAAGGGTTTTATGAGTATTACGGTTTTCGCTTATTTTTTGCGGCCGGCTGCCTGTCGGCAACACTACTTGGTAAATTAAAATTTAATGTTCATGTTTTGAAAATAAAAAACTAGTCACTGAGATGATAGACGCAAAAAAGATTACAATATATGAGACCAAATAACAAACCAAACATCTTATATGTAATGGTTGATTTTTATTTGAAGACTAACTCTCGCGCGCGGCTCTGTCAGCACGGTATTTAAATAAAATGTAGTATCCTTTGTGTTCTAAATCTGTCCCAAATATCACTAAGATATGTTGAAGTGTACGTAAATAAGAAAAAAACGTATCCCTCGGGAACCGTAACTATTTTCGGGATCAAATTAGTCTATGTGTTCTTCCAGACTATCCTCTAAAACTACGCAAAATGTCATCAAGATCCGTTTAGCAGTAAGTAAAAAAAAACGCATCAAGATCCGTTGCGTAATTTTTAAGATTTAAGCATACATAGGGATATAGGGACAGAGAAAGCGACTTTGTTTTATACTATTTAGTGATTAATATTCTTATTTGTCTTGTCCCAAGGAGTTGAAATTACTAAGGGACACTGTATTAGAATTGTTCGTATTTCAGAATTTTCATAAATAAATACCTCTTATTCAAATCGTTAGTAACAAATAAAGCGACGTCAATATCTTTATCCAATGTCAAGTATATTCAAGTGTACTATCATGACGTAATGTACAAAACTATGACGTAAGTAATGAGGTTAATGTCAGATTACTTGGCGCCCACAATAGAACTAAAACGATGATCATTATTCAACACGTGTAGTGACAATAAAACATGGCAGTCTATTAAAATGTAATAAAAATTAATAGGTGTATCAAATAATTAAAAAGTAGACGATAAATACTAAATTATGACATAAACTTTGATATAAAAAAATAGTTTAAATATATTGAGTGTACTTGATAGTTTATAATTTTTTAAAAATTTAAAGCTTTAGGTTCACAACAAAAGTTTATTGATTAGAAAAAACCTAGAAAGCAACTGACGAAGTTTATAATCGGTCGACGATTTTTTGTTAAAAGAGGTAATATTAAGAAAAGGCATAATTATCTATATAAATAGCTACCTAAAAGCTAGCAAAATTAAAAAAAAATGTAATTAGTAGCCTATGTGTTCTTCCAGGCTACGTTCTATATCTATACATATACATATAATAAAATTGGAGTGTCTGTTTGTAATATTGAAAAAACCGTTTTTTTCTACACGTATACGAATATATATACAGTACTAACACCAAAATAACATTACAATTTTTGTCTGTCTGTCGGTCTGTTTGTTCCGGCTAATCTATGGATTGGCTGGACCGATTTTGACGGGACTTTTATTGGCAGGTAGCTGATGTAATAAGGAGTAACTTAGGCTACGTTTATTTTAGAAAAATCTTTTATTCATCCGTCTATCTAAACTTTCGCATTTGTAATGTTAGTAAGATATAGTTATGTAAGTAAGATATATAGAAGAAAAAGAAAAAAATGTAAAATATTTAGACTTGGCTCAAGGGAAAACCACCATATTATTCAGATAGTCGTATCGGTTAATAAATTCTCGCTAAACTAGATAGAAAACTCATTAATTTTGGAAACTACGAGCATTTTAAGGTTCCTTTCTCTGCAGCTCAAGGCCTGCCAAAAGTTGCCTGAGTTATAAGATTCCGCAGCCGGTAGTGCTATATTTTTCATACAGTTTTTTTGCTTTTTCATAAAATGTTTTATTTTGAAAATAACTAAATAATAAATGTACAATTACTTAGATATAAAGACATTTTTAATTTCTTTGAAGTAATGTAAAGTAGATAAGTTAAAATTTTCACGAGACAAAACAGTATCAAGACAGCTTGAAACTAGCGGCCCGCTCCGGCTTTGCACGGGTATAAATCTGATAAATCTCGTAGGTTTCAGCCTGCATTTGTTGCAATATAAGCGGAAAAAATGTGATTATTTACGAAATCACATTAAAAACCTTAAAAATAACAGCATGTCTCCAATATTTAATGGATGTTATTGTACATTAAACCTTCTTCTTCAATCACTCTATGTATTAAAAAAAACCGCATCAAAATCCGTTGCGTAGTTTTAAAGATTTAAGCATACATAGGGACAGAGAAAGCTACTTTGTTTTATACTATGTAGTGATTTGACGTTCATTTGTTTTGGTATTCAATTGGATTGAGATATATTTATGGTATGCATTTCTCCCTTTCGAATAGAGGGTAGTGACACTAGACAGTATGTGACAGCCAATCAGTTTGCAAGCATTTTGTTACAGATCGTGGAGCATCGTAATTAGTAAAATTACTAGTCTATCTAGATGTTATGCATTATTAAGTCCCCGAGACTGTCTCGCACTGCAATATAACTATGGGTACCACTATCGAAGCACGTGTACTAAAGTGTTATCTAGTTTTTATCAGAATATATGAGATGATATAATGTTTTCTTTTGAGTGTTTCGGAAGAGCTCTTTTTTATTTTAAAATAAAAACATGATATATCTATGAGTACATTCGTATGTAAAAATTACAATCATAATTATCGATTTAATTTGTCATGTCATGTAAGATGTAATAAAACTTGTGATTTTAAATTTAACCCAAAATAAACGTAAATCTAATAATTTTATATATTCTATAGCAAAATGTGAAACACAATCTTTTGTTCGTGATTTCGTCCACGATGAATTTAAAAAACAAAAAATAGCCGATATCACCCAGACATAGTGTAAGTTCCCAACAGTCAAAGAATTTTCAAATTGGTTCAGTAGTTTCGAAACAAATTCAATACAAACGATCAAATCTTTACTCGTTATAATATCGATATAGAAAAGTCTCATAAGTTTAACGACTAAGAAAAAACTTAACATAACAGCAACATTAAATTTACTGCTTTTCTTTCTCCTAGTAAATATTCATAACGAAGTATCAGCAAAAAAAACACCACGCAAAGAAGGGAAACCAAGTAATGATTATTCCAATGATTAATAAATCACACGAAATCAATTCCATCACGAGAACGCATTAAAAAACATTCAACATACCGCACACAACGCACCGTGACCGCTTTCACGGATCTTTATAATTGCACATAAGTAATTCATATTTACGTCTTTTTTCACTAGCACACTCTATTAAACCTCGTCTTGTGACGCCCTACTTCACTAACAACCGTTACTAACTAATTAACTTGCACTTACTAACGCATTTATACTGTTTACTTGCTGGATACTTTATACAGCCGTGAGCAAAAATAAAGGGTCGGTTAAGAATGTTTGAAAATCTCGGAAAATAAAGACGCTAGCTAACTGAAATTTATTGTGCATGATAGACAACTAAGTGTCGTAAACGTAACATAAACTTAAACGTAAGATATCCTTTTTCGTTTAAGTTTAAGTTTTTTAATGAAATATAAATAAGTTAATAAAAATATTTTATTTTATTTTAAGGATATTTAATTGTCTATCATGCACAATTTATTTCAGTTAGCAACCGTCTTTATATTCCGATATATTCAAACTTTCTTAACTTTCTTTCTTAACCAACCCTTTATTGTTGCTCACGGCTGTATTTTTTAAATTTATAATATCTCTTTCTTAAATTAAGACATTTGACTCAACTTACTACTTGGATTTGAGGGTGCTTCCTCATCGAATTATGCGTATCATCAAAGAATCTGAACTTAATGATTGAATTTGAATTTGTTTTCGTGGAACTTTAAAAGCATTAGGTTTCATTAATCTGGAATTGTATACATATTATATACCAATTGCTGAGTTACTATAATTCAACAGTTTTCTAAATGTTAATCAACTATTGACATAATGAGAATTATTAATGAATAGAGGTATCGATGACAGTAGTGACATGATTAAGTGAGTAGTGTTTTCTGAAATGATTAGTAATAGTTCTGGAGGAAGTAAACCTGATACAACTCCACACAAAAGGGTATAAAGACAGGGACATGATGATAATAATCCGAATTTTATTAACCACAACATTTAACAGTGGTAGAGCCCGTTTTAACATGTTCACACTAATTGGCTCGCCTGGTGCAAAGACCACGCAGAAGACAGGCGTGAAGTGGAAGCAACAACACCATTCGTCTGATGAGTGTGCGTACCGGAAGCCAAATTTTAGTTCTCCTCCCCTTTCCAACCGCAAAGGGTCAGAAGGGGGAGATGATTTAGCGAGGAGAGGATTCATAAGTTTTGGAATTTTTCCCTTTCTATGCGTCCCCTCTTCTGTTGAATAAAGGCAGGCAATGTTTTGCTATTTTGCCGAATTCTGGTTAACGCTTGCTTGTTTGTCACTTTGTACTATAAAAATTTAAGTCGTAAACATATTTTAATATTTTTACGCATAATTTACAATTTGTATATTATTCCAGATCAAATTCCCGACCGGCTCTGATTTGCAAGGCGCGTTCGAAGAAGGCCGAGGCAGGAGAAAGAAGATCGCTCCCCTGTTAGCGATTCCCCTGCTCATCGGCGGTATGATGGTTCCCATCGCATTCGGTGCACTTGCGTTACTCGCCGGCAAAGCTCTGATCGTGTCGAAGTTAGCGCTGGTGCTTGCCGGTATCATCGGTCTGAAGAAACTGCTGTCCTCAAGCGGTGGTGGGGAGGCACATGAGGTTGTTGTTTCGGCAGGACACGGTGGTTCTGGCTGGAGCAGGTAAATTATTTTTATTTAAATACATTTCATATTTTTATTTACTCAAACAACTCTTTTGTAGTGATACTTCAATTAAAACTTGGTGTCTTTTAATAAAATGGTGACCCTATCTTTCTTACTTATCACATCTCTATCTCTCTTTTATCTAGTTTAGAGTAAGCGAGGCACGTGTCATTTAGTCTTCGATCGTCAATATAATGATCTACTAAAATTATACTTTTTGGTACTTTCCTTCTTCGACCTATCTCTTTTATTTCTTAGTCCTTTTCATGAATTATAATAATCTAAATGAATACTTTTATCTTTGTTTTATTATCTGACTAATTTTACACCACATCTATTTCCAGTGCAAAAATGTCTAATACTATATTGATTTATTCTGTCTCATTAAACGACATTATAACCCCTCCTTCTTTTGTTTCTGTTCGTATACATTTCAAGAAGGAAATAATTTTAACTCAACATCAACTTTGTTCCTACAGTGCCGGCACAGTAACACTGTTCTTTACGTCCCTAACAGCAGTCGTATCTGAATGCACTTCCGTCTCACACATATCCACTTTCACACATCATAAGCTCACTATGCGTCCACACTGAGGGGCTTGGAGTCTATCCTAAGTTAGGGGTGATTAGGCCTTAGTCAATCACGCTGGCCAAGTGCGGGTTGGTTGACTTCACACATATCTTTAAATTTTTTTCAAAGATATGTGCAGGTTGCAACATAAAGTTTTCCTTCACTGTAAGAACGTCAAATGTACATTTGAAATTTTATAATCGAAAAACACATTAATACATGGCGAGATTCGAACCCAGGATTTACAGATTACAAGTGCTTAACTCCTAACCCACCGACGTATTTTCGCACAGTTAATCTAAAAATGTTATGTATACTATTGATTTTAAATAGATATTTATTTACTTTTGATTCTTTCAGATCACTTGACAACGCCCATGACCTAGCTTACAACGCGTACGCACATTAACCAAACCCACCAAAGACGTCGAATATATTATTATGCTAATTGAAAACTAATTTATTGATCACTATTTATTTACACATATAGATGTAACACCTGCATATTAATAAAATTGAAAAAAACATATTCATAGAAGAATACGAAACCTATAATAGAAATTCGATTTGATTTTATAGAAATTAAGTACAAGAAATAATAAACACATAAATCATTATACATCGGCCATTTTGGATTTAGATTTAATTTCAAAACTTATATAAAATCACGTATTAACATATTTATTTTAACTAAGTTATTTTGAAAGTACCTCAATACTCTTATTCTGTTATAATTATTAATATGTGTAATTATAAATAATAAGATATATACAGATTAATTGTATATATAACTTAATATATAATGTTATTTATATACTTAGGGATTTTGATAGAAGTCTTTGGAAATGCTTTAAATATATTAAAAAATATAATTAGAGTAAAATAAAAAAAACTATTTTATATATTTATGTATTTATATATTCAATTATATATCAGTATTATATTTTGTATTATCTTTTAAATGTATGTCAGTAATATATGTATGGAAATATAGTATGTATGAGTTAAGTATGCATGTATAGTATTACAATATTATTTAATAAATAAAATGTACATATGTAAATATATTATGCATTTATTGTATCAATTTATATATATAATTCCATTCAAAATATAATAAGATATATTAAAGATACATACTATATATTTTTTATTATATATTACAGATCTCAGTAAATATTATATATTCGTTAATATTTTCTATTTATATATACATTTTCTATTACAAATGGTGCTAATAATAAATTATATAAATATATTATTTTTATATAATTATTTATGTAATTTTAAATAAAATGAAAGATCACTTGTTTATTAAATCATGTTCACGATAATCAATTAAACTATTTGTCGCTCTTAAAGTGTTTTATTTATAACTACCTGTCGCCCGCGACTTCGCCCGCGCGTTCTTTTTCTAAAATAAACGTAGCCTAAGTTACTCCTTATTACATCAGCTACCTTCCAAAAAAAATCCCGTCAAAATCGGTGCAGCCATTCCAGAGATTAGCCGGAACACACAGACAGACAGACAAAAATTGTAAAAAGATTAACTTTGGTGTATGTACCGTATATATATTCATAAACATGTAGTAAAAAACGGTTATTTCAATATTACAAACAGACACTCCAAATTTATTATATGTATAGACTAGAAGCCTTTAACTTAGTAAGTAGCTAGTAGTAGTATGTTCTATATCTGTACAAAGTTCCATCGAGATCCGATGAGCCGATCTAGAGATACTCTCAAACATCCTTCCATCTACAATAATTACAAATTCTTCACAGGACGACCCGACAGACCGCCAGTTACCATCCACACCATCTTGATGGCTGGAAATCCACTACCATGCGGTTTTCTCGTAGTTTTCTGCCTCGCACAGCCGCGTTGTGGAATGGTCTGTCCCCGGCAGTGTTTCCAAACCGCGACGACTTAGGGTCCTTCAAGAAGCGAGCGTATCATCTTCTCAACGGCCGGCAACGCATCTGCAGTTCCCCTGGTATTGCGGATGTCCATGGGCGTC
>JAAOEG020000017.1:4093588-4109087 GCA_011763625.2 Papilio bianor | reverse complement strand
ATCAGCTACCTGCCAATAAAAGTCCCGTCAAAATCGGTCCAGCCATTTCTGAGATTAGCCGGAACAAACAGACAGACGAGTGAGATTTTATATGATTATTATTTCCCGGAATGTCATAGAGCATAACATATTTTTTCGCGCGTACTATTGTTTGTTTTTATATATGTGGGTTTGTATAAATGTATTTTCCATTATGACGGCCTACAGCTAAAGTTCTGAATCGATTTTGATCAGTAAGCTGTCATTAAATTCTTCTTCTTCCCCGGAGTGTCATAGGGATTATTCCACCTGAACAAAATATAATTAGCTGACATGACAAATGAAATTCTAAAAACTAGAGTTCAAATGTCACTCGTTATATTTTTCCATTTATAGCTAAATCTTTTTTCGTATTTAGTTTCAGCGACATAATTACTAGACATCTTTTTATAGGCTCAAATATGAAATTATTATTTATGTAACAATATTTTTCAACATAGAAGGGAAATCGTGACTCTATTTTTAACTACAACTTTTTCAGAATTAAAAAACAATAAACTATCTTTTTAAATCTAGTCACGACACTTCCGTCTTGAAAATTAAGTTTAAAAACTTTCGAAATATGAATAATCTTTGGAATCGATCATAAATTATAAATATATATTAAAATTAACTTCCTGTTTAGTCTTTGATATATCCGACTAATTCTGTCATGCAAATTATATTTCAAATTAAATTATAATTTATGTTAAATGTATATTTATTGTTTCAACTTTCACTGATCGTGTTATTCAATATCCGATACGTATAATATGGTCTTGCAAACGGTAACAGTCAATGAAACTCATGCATAATGTAAAATGAATTCGCATTGTTGCCAAAATACAAATAAAATTATGTCGGACACGGTGCGATGGTATTTCGAACATGTTAAATGATTTCCCTTGACCTTCAAATATGCCAGTAATATTATAGTTTAAGTACTTTTATAAATGTTCTAATAAGGAAAGAATGGGAAGGGTAAAGTGGATTTGACTGAGAAGGAGACTTATAGGAAAGGACTATATAATCTTTTCGTGTGTCTCCTAGGTCAATTAAAGGTAGGCAACGCATCTGGAATAACCGATGTCTATGGGCAGCGGTCTCTTTAGCGAATTCAGGTGGCCGCTTTCACGGTTGCCACCGTATAACATAAAAAAAAAAACCAAGTTTTTTATTACTAATATTTTAATACACTGTAACATCCATGAAGTCAATAAACTCCGGTGAAAGTAACAAATCTCCGTAAGTGCCCAATATACAAATAATCCCTTAAATTACACGGTATTCGATGACTTGAAGACAATTGTAGGTTAACTGTTCGTATGATATCGACTCATTTTTATTCGTTCGTATGTTAGGGAGAGATAAGGTATGTTGGATGAATGGATATCCAAAAGGAGATCTCCGGACGAGACGATTTGCTCGGACAGGCCGAAGCCCACTGTTGTACATTGCAGATGTTATATATACATATATCGGCGAACATAGAAAACTTCGATAGCGCGATTCAGGATTGTTGCGCTATTGGAGCGCCACAGGTCCTTTACTAAATTAATGTAGATGTTAAAACAATAAAGTTAATCTCGTAAATAGTTCCTTTAATCCTTATTCATAGGAGCATCTGATCATGAAATCACCCTTGTTCAAAAATATATATCTATACATGTAATAAAATTGGAGAATCTTATATCTGTCTGTCTGTTTGTTCCGGATAATCTCTGAAATGGCTGAACCGATTTTGATGGGACTTATATTGGCAGGTAGCTGATGTAATAAGGAGTAACTTAGGCTACGTTTGTTTAGAAAAAGAACGCGGGGACGAGGTCGCGGGCGACAGCTAGTCTATACATATAATAAAATTGGAGTGTCTGTTTGTAATATTATAATAACCGTTTTTACTACATGTGTATGAATATATACATCGTACATACACCAAAATAACATTTTTTACAATTTTCTTCTGTCTGTTTGTTCTGGCTTTATTGAAACGGCTGGAATGATTTTGACGGTACTTCTATTGGCAGGTAGCTGATGTAATAAAGAGTAACTTAGGCTACTTCTATTTTAGAAAAGTTCTCTTGTTTTAGAAAAAGAACGAGCGGACTGAGTCGCGGGCGACAGCTAGTTAAAAATATATGTCAATAAAGGCATAAGTATATACTACTGTTATGTATAGATTTAATTGTTTTTTTTTTGTATTAAATAGTCTCAAAAACTACTAAACTGATTTGAAAAGTTCTTTCACTATTGTGAATCCAATGTATACATACATATGTATATAGCAAAGGGACAGTACTGTGCTATATATTTAATTACATGTATTTTAATAACTTTGCGCGGACGAAGTAACGAACAAACCTAGTGTAATGATAATAAAACTCGTTTTCACTTTTGGTAGAAATCGGACAATATTATAAACACTTTCCACATACTTTTCACAAATTAACAACTCACTCGTTACTTAGTTGCAAGTTATATTGAACTAAGTAACAATAAGTTACCTTGGGTTCTCACTAAACAGTATTGTAACAGACTAGCTGTCGCCCGCGACACTCCAACAAATAGATACTCCAATTTTATTATATGTATAGATAACATTCAAGCACTCTAATTTTTATGCAACTTTATAGCTTTTACTTGCTCTCAATCCGAAGGTTCTGGGTTCGAATCCTTCTAATTACCAATTTGTTTTCCGATTTTAGAATTTCATATCGAATTTATCTAACGGTCTTACGGTGAAGGAAATCATCATGATGATAGATATATTGGAGACTAGCTGTCGCCCGCGACTCCGTCCGCGCTTTTTTCTTTCTAAAATAAAAGATTTTCTAAAATTAACGTATTTATAATTTAAATTAAAATTAGCCTTAGTTACTCTTTATTACAGCAGCTACCTGCCAAAAAAAGTCCCGTCAAAATCGGTCCAGCCAATCCAGAGATTAGCCGGAACAAACAGATCGACAGACAGACAAAAATTGTAAAAAATGTTATTTTGGTGTTAGTACCGTATATATATTCGTGTTCATGTAGAAAAAAACGGTTATTTCAATATTACAAACAGACACTCCAATTTTATTATATGTATAGATTAAACTTATGATATGTGTGAAGTCAACTAGGCCAGAGTTGAATAAGGCCTAGTCACCCCTAACTTAAGATAGGCACACAATGGATACGTATAGTGAGCTGATGATCACAGTTGTTACTGGAATATATAGCCGTGAGCAAAAACAAAGGATCGGTTAAGAAAATTTGAATATCTCGGAAAATAAAAACGCTAGCTAACTGAAATAAATTGTGCATGGTAGACAATTAAATATCCTTAAAAATAAAAGAATTAATAAATTGACTATAAAACACAATTTATTTCAGTTAGATAGTGTTTTTATTTTTGGAGTTATTTAAACTTTCTTAAGCTTTATTTTTGTTCACTAGTGTATGATATTCATCTTTAGAAGTCGTCGTCATCGCTAAAACTCAAAACACGTCAAATTGATTACTTCTTTCTTGATACATAGACAACGGAAACAATTTTATATATATAGATAGAGAAGGGATACTCTAAGCAATAAAGTTTCAACTCCATTTATGACAAGTTGGATTGAAAGCTGTCGTTACAACTTGAGTAATTAAGTGACCTTATTTGTTCTTATTTATTTTTCTCACGTTGTAAATATATAATTGTATATATGCATCCTACTCATCTTTGAGTAGAATATATGTATATTATATGTATATGATTTTAAGTAGTGATCATACCACAATCTATACATACATATAATAAAATTGGAGTGTCTGTTTGTAATATTTAAATAACCGTTTTTTTCTACATGTGTACGAATATATATGCGGTACTAACACCGAAATAACATTTTTTACAATTTTTGTCTGTCTGTCTATCGGTCTGTTTGTTCCGGCTAATCTCTGGAATAGCTGGACCAATTTTGACGGGACTTTTTTTGGCATATAGCTTATGTAATAAGGAGTAACTTAGGCTATGTTTATTTTACAAAAAATCTTTTATTTTAGAAAAACAAAACGCGCGGACGAAGTTGCGGGCGACAGCTAGTATTATTATAAAAGTTTAGATGGACGAATATTTGTAACCACGTAACTCCAAAACAGCTAAACGGATCTGGATGAAACTTGGTATAAGCGTATAATACTATCCGGAATAAGATATAGGCTGCTTAATAAGTTATTTTAAATCCATTCGGAGGAGGACCTATATGTTATTATGACGCTTCTGAACAGTAAACCAAATAACAACACTTCTAAATCGCTTAAACCGCGTTGTTATGTCTCCTGAAGTGTCTATGGAACGGATAAAATTACATACCAATGAAAAATACTTCTATTCGTAAGTCTGGCAACTAAAAAACCATTGAACCTGCATTGATTTATGAAGCAAAGATATTTGTAAGTTAATTATTTAGTTATGTAATTAACTAGCTGTCGCCGACGACTCCGTACGTGTAGAATAAAAAAAAACACTTAATTTGTAGCCTATGTGATCTTCCTGACTTTGTTCTACATCTGTGCTAAAGTTCATCGATATTCGAACAAACAAACATCTTAACATTCGCGTTTATAATACTAATAAATTCAATAAATAGTCGAGTCATTTATATTAATAAGAGTAAGCACTATTAATGTTAATATCTAGATAACTACCAGTCTATCAAGTGACTAAGATCGGTGTACATAAATATAGGCGTAAGTAGATTTAAAAAAAAAATTAGTTTGTAAAAAAAGTTATGAGTTTACATCACGAAAGTTACTCTGTGTTTTTTTTCGAAAAAGAAAGCAAAGAAGTTTTAACTAAATACGTTCAAAAGTGATACCATGTTATAAAATTTTGTAAGACATGTGTTCATTTGCTAAAAATATCCATATTGTATATTGGATATGATAAAAGAGGCTGTATACTATTGTCTAATACTATTCAAAAATGGAAGCCACTTTTAAGTTTTAGTTCAAATTAATATTATTAGTATTTACTTTCACAATGACCTGCTTTTTATTTTTAACCTTTTATTGTATTATATTTGAAAAAAAAAAACTGACAGATAACCCTTAAATAAGTCACCTTTTTCTAAACGATCGTGTTTTGAAATAACTTGAAATATTATCTATACTCTATACATATAATAAAATTCGAGTGTCTGTTTGTAATGTTGAAATAACCGTTTTTTACTACATGCTTATAAATATATATACGGTTTATAAACCAAAATATTTTTTTTTAAATTTTTGTTTGTCCGTCTGTTTGTCTGTGTATCTGTTTGTTCCGGGTAATCTCTGAATTAGAATTAGCCGGCCATTTGACGGGACTTTTATTGGCAGGTTACTGATGTAATAAGCAGTAACTTTGGTATTATATTTAATTACTAGCTATCGCCCGCGAGTCCGTCCGCGCGTTCTTTTTCTAAAATAAAAGATGTTTTCTAAAATAAACGTCGCTCAAGTTACACCTTATTATCATATTTATTTCATCACTTACCTGCCAATAAAAGTCCCCTCAAAATTGGTTCAGCCACTCCAGAGATTAGCCGGAACAAACAGACAGACAGACAGACAAAAATTGTAAATAATGTTTTTTTGGTATATGTAGCGTATATATTCGTATACATGTAGTAAAAAACAGTTATTTCAATATTACAAACAGACTCCAATTTTATGATATGTATTATATATATTATGTTAGAGTTAAAAAAAATGTTATTATTTTTTTTAAATGTTATTGTCACCCTACTACCGTCACACAAAATAACATTACATGACACAATTGTAATAAAAGTATGTAGAGCACATTAGATCGCTTCGGAATGAAATGCTTAAACTTAAGCAACCTATTAAGTATTAATTCACTAGATTATCCGCACTTAACGTCGTAAATCTCATTAACAATGAATCTATATTATTAACAATAAGTGGGACCTTCTACAAACACAAATTAACTGTGAGTTTTAATATCTTTTTTTTATAGTTAACAGAATTAGTCCTGTATTTCGTAATTAATTATGTAAGCAGGTTACAGAACACGTCCTGTAGCGAATAAGGAGCAAACTATGTATTTTCATAAAAACAGAAGTGAGTTGATGATGAATTTTTAGTACAATTTGACCCATTAGATTGACACTGGGACACTAAATACTAAGCCTATGGATGTTTCTAACAATAAACATACACTGAGAAGTGCAATGGAAAGCTGAAAACAGCTATGTTTTCTAACATAGGCAAGGAAAGGAATGCAGTATTCCATACTATTAATAATACAGCCGTGAGCAATAAAGGGACTTCAGTATTTAGTAAGACACAACACTAAGTACTAAAATCTAAATAAAATAAAAATTGAATGAAAAATACTGTATTATCCAAGTTTACGTAAGATATCCTTTTTCGTTTAAGTTCACACTTTGCTAATGATATATAAATAAATTAATACAAATAATTTATTTTATTTTAAGGATATTTAATAGTCTATCAGGCACAATTTATCACAGTTAGCAAGATTCTTTATTTTCCGGAGTATTTTTTCAAACTTTCTTAACGGACCCTTTATTTTTGCTCACGGCTATATTTTAAGTCAGCATGCATTGAAACTCTATAGGAAATAACGACAAAACTGCAAGTCATCATCAGCTCACTATACGTCCCCACTGAGGAGCTTGGAGCCTACCCTAAGTTAGAGACGGCTAATCTTTCATCACCCATGCTGACAATGCGTGTTGATATCACAAATATCTTTGAATTTCTTCGAAGATATCTACAGGCTCCATCACGATGTTTTTCCTTCACCGTACGAACGTCGGATAAATATACACATTAAATTTGAAAATCAAAACACATTGATACATGGTAGGCTTCTAACCCAGGACCAACAGATTATGTTAATTGCTCAACTCTTAGGCCACCGATACACTGTAAATAATTAATGTCATAAATAAGGCCATAGTACGAGTATTTATTTTCATTTGGCAAAAAGCATATCTAGTGTTCTGAGAATAATAACAGTTTTCCTAAAAATCTCCCCAGTACCTTAGTAAGGCATACTCTACTAAACTCGTCAAACGTACAGACATTAATTTTACTTATGTACATAAAATAGTATGTTTTGTCTGTAATGGTACATTTCTTAAGTTTCTATTAAATATCCTCTCGTTGCGGACACCGCAATAAAGTGTACAGGCTTTTATGACGTACGTTTCACGTCAACGTATAGTTCAACCAATGGTTCTTGATGGTTATATAAAATAATTATTTGTACGATAAAGTTTTTGTAATCAAAATTTAAGAAGAGTTGAAAATAGATGTAAGTGTAAGCATCTGATTTCCTATTATTGAATACATCAGGCGTTTTAACTCGTCTAATAGAAGTCCGGAATATTTATCTCTCTAGGTACAGTTGTGTTGTAATTTTTTCAACGCTTTAGAGTTATTTAAGTTTATTATAAGCTAAAACTCCGCTGAAAATATTCTATCTATATCTATACATATAATAACATTGGAGTGTCTGTTTGTAATATTGAAATAACCGTTTTTACTATAATACATGTATACGAATATATATACGGTACATACACCAAAATAACATTTTAACATTTTTTGTCTGTCTGTCTGTCTGTTTGTTTGTTCCAGCTATTCTCTGAAATGACTAGACCAATTTTGACGGGACTTTTATCTGCAGGTGGATGTAATAAGGAGTAACTAAAGCTATGTTTGTTTTATAAAAATTCTTTTATTTTAGAAAAAGATCGCGCGGACAGAGACGCGCGCGACAGTTAGTCTCTCATAAAGAGGCAAGATTTGTGTTGTGTATGTAACGAATAAACTCAAAAACTATTGAGCCTATGTCAAAGTTTCTTACCCTATCCGAAAGCGAAATTATCCCTGAGAAATATAGACTATGTTTATTACTCATTTACAGTGAATGTCACGAGCAAAAGCTAGTCTGAATTACAATGATGCGTAAACCCAGTAAACAACTCAGTGTAATATAAAATAATAAAATTAATGTGAACTCTCATACACTTAATGGAAAGTGTAACATGTGATTTTTGTTCAACAGCCATTGTTTTTGATGGGAGTATCAATATACCTTGCTTTCTTTCATAGTAAATTAGAATCATGTTCCGTTTATGGGAAGTGTGCACTTCTCACGCGGTTCACGTTTTAAATGCTGTTTGTGGGCCTAGTCACAATGTACAATTATTACAAAAAAGTGTTATATTTAGCCGTGAGCAAAAATAAAGGGTCGGTTAAGAAAGTTTGAATATCTAGGAAGATAAAAACGCTACCTAACTTAATTAAAATAAAATATTTATTGAATTGACTATCGAACACGTTTTTATTTTCCGTGTTATTCAAACTTCCATAAGCGACCCTTTATTTTTGCTCACGAGTGCTTATTGTCATATATTTATTTATCCTTTCTAATAATGAAAACTTTATTAATCAGATTACAGTAACCGATAAAGCCGTGGTTCAGCCCTCTCGGGCACCCTTGAATCGGAATGCTAAATGCGTATTGCCAGTCCAAGCCGTGAACTCTCTCGGGGTCCCTTGACTCCAGTCACTCCATGAACCGTCCACCGAAGCGACCTAAGAGCTCGGCGGCCTCCCAATCGGTAACAATAACGAGCCGGGGTTCTTGAGGGAGCCCTCGACGTTAGTTACTCCTAAACGAGGTTTAGGCTAAGCGCCATCTACGCTTGGCCACCTCAAGCCCTAAAATTCTTCGTGATCTGGAAGAACATATGCAAAATGCCAACTATTTAGTATTTTTTGCATAAAAAATTGCAGTATGTTATTACAAGTAACAAGTAAACTTAAATAGTACTTCTTGAAGTTGGTTCTCAGATTTTATACATTTGCGAAAATAAACTCGAATCACTTTTACCAGCGAAATTTCTGCTAAAATATGCATATAATATGTCTTAATCTCGTCAGTATGTATTAAAATATATAACGGTTTCTTATTTAAAAATAATTAATTGGTATACGATTTCATTTCACTTTCTTTACGTAAATTTTTGCTGATATGTAGATCATGCAAAACCTGCGTCTTTTCCTTACTACAGACGGATGAAAGTTAGAGGTTAGGTATAATAAGGTAATAATGATAAAGAGAGCCATACCAAAGAGATACAATGGTATTGTTTCTAGGTTATGCCATAGACAATACTACAATACTAAGTAAGCTTACACGGTGTGAATCTTGAATTTTATATGTCAAATGATTTGAATTTTACCCTGGAGTGTAGGGATTTAGTCAAAAGACCTTATTCTTTTATAGTATAAGGAGACAAACGAGCAAGCGGCCACCTGAATTTGCTAAAATAGCCAACCGTTGCCCATAGACATGCGCAATTACAGTTACGTTACCATTGCATACGTTACCCACCTTTAATTGACGGGAGTGGAGACGCACAGAAAGAGAATATATCTAATTCCTATGTGCCTCCTCTGTAAAAAACACTTCCCCTACCCATCCTTTCCATTCTATGTTCAATTAAAATTCATTTAGAAGTAAATGAAACTAAAAATAAGTTTGTAAACTAAATTATTACAAAAATTAAATGTGAACTAGATTACTAGTATCAAGAAAGTTTTAGTCTAGTCTCGATCGTATCCGTGCCGTCCTACGTAAGTAGTATCATTGATCCGTTAACGAGTACACACACATAACTACATCTATGTGAATGAACCCAAAATTCTAACGTACATTTAACTGATCGTGTTAACGTGAAATTATTTCGTCGGTGCCAGTTTAATCGGACCGCCTTTGGGTTCACTTTTCTTGTCCGGTCGGTAGTGGGGTGATACGCTTAAAACAGCCCGTCTTATACACCGTAGCCACACTTTGTACCAAGCTTTCTGGGGTTGCAGGCAAGATGAGAGGTTTACTCGCCCTATTTCTGGTCGCGACTGCGCGGGCTATGCCTGCCTTCGACCAAGATGCGAAAGAACAAGGACTGATGACCAGCGTTATGGGAGTTGTTAAGGAGTGTGTTGAAAATGATGTTTCTTTATGCTTAAAGGTACTTCGAAGTGTAATCCTGTGTAGTGAAGTGAAGTGTTCGTGTATTGCGTGATTACTAAGTTTATCTTTTGGTTGCAGGAGAAGGCTTTGAAATACGTTGAATCGCTGTCGACCGCTAGAGAGATGGATTTAGCTGATGGAGTAACACTTCTTGGTTCTGGATCACCGCGGTCAGCTAGGGCGTTTGAACCTTTATCTGATGAACCTCAGGCGAGAGAAGCTCAAGTTGAATCAAGACTATTGGATTCTGCTGCTGACTTCTTGGAGAACCATGTGATACAGTTCAAACTACCGTCATCAGCTGTTGAAGGCATGAAGCGGTCCTTGGAAGAGGGTGAGTTTTTACACTGACATATTATAAAACAATTGAATTAATAAACAAAATTAACTAAGTAGAACGTTCTATAATCATAAAGCAAAAAACTAAATCGAACTGAAAATAATTCGATCACAAAAACAAACAGACGAGTTGAGAATCTACTTCTTTTTAAAGTCAAAATTATCTATTATATTATTTACTATATATTTTTTTCGCTAACTAAAGTCGTGAGCAAAAATAAAAGGGTTGCTTAAGAAAGTGGGTATTACTCGGAAAATAAAACGCTATCTAACTGAAATAAATTGTGTTTGATATATATTTTATTTTATTTCAAGTATATTTAATTGACTATCATGCACAATTTATTTAAGTTAGCGTCTTTATCTATCGAGATATACAAAATTTCTTAACCGACCCTTTATTTTTGCTCACAGCTGTATTTTGAACTAATACATTTACGTATATCTTTAAACAGTCAAATGGTTGTCCCTTATTTGAGATGACGTCAGAGCTAATATTATATCGTATTTCGTTGCACTAATTTCTTTAATACCTAATTTGCAAAATGCATTACAAATCAGTTATTGGAACATCGCCAAGTACTTTCGTTTTCCAAACCGAATTACATCAGTTACGAAACAAAAAGGAAACAAAAGAATGAAATAAGAGAGACAAATAAGAAAAATAAACAACAATGTAGGTCGGTAAACAGTGCGAGTGAATAAAAGAAATGCTAAGTAAAATGTGTTCACGGTCTGCGTTTCAATGTTAACCAAATAAAAGATAACGCTAATAGTTTGTTTTTTAGCGCATTTTTTTACTTCGCATATTATAATGCATTTTTTAATTAATCGTAACTTTGAAGACATTATTCTCTGTCGAAATTTATAATAAAAACTAGCATTTGCCCCCGGCTCAACGCGGAATCTTAATCTTAATATTATAAATGTAAAAATTTAGATGGATGGATGTTTGTTAGAGTTTGTAGCCTAAATGACTGAACATATCTCTATGAAATTTGGCTCAGATGAAAAGCATAATCTAGAAGAACTAGGCTAAGCACATAGGCTAGCTAGCTAAGAACATAGGCTACTTTTGATCCCGGAAACGGTTACGATTCCGGAGAGATACGTACTTATGTGTTTTTTAAATAATTACTCGATGATTCAGCATCGTTTCAACATATCTAATTGAAATTTAACACAGATAGAACATAGTCTAGATCGTGACATAGGATGCTAAGTTTTAATCTAATTCTGCGCAGACGGAGTCACAGGCGACAGCTAGATAATGATATTACTAAGATAAGAAAAGTACGAACCATATACTACGAAGGTTATTAAACTTTATTCAAATTGCGGAAACAAAATAATGCATTTGTAAACGCTAGATACTAGAAATAGCATCTTATTATATAATAGCAAATTATCTTTGAGTTTAGTCGACACTATAATTATATTTTGTTTATTTCCGTTATTAAGATTAGTTTATAGGTTATAATGTAGGTTATAAGAATAATTAACCTCGTATTTTGTGAGATTAATATGTTATGTCATGCCAGAATATTATAAAGAGAAAAGATTTCTTGGTTTACATTAAATAAGCCCCGAAAGTACTGAACCGATTTTAATTCCTTCACTGCTAGGAAGCTACGCTATTCCCGTGTGACATAGGGCTTATTCTTTTTAATTCTATTTTTTTATTTATAAAATTATATAACACACGATATTTAACATTTGTTTATACATACGTCTGATTTAATGTCTATACTTAAATATTATTTATGAATGGATGGATATTATTATCATAGTAGCTGTCGACGACAACTCCGAATACTAGTCTTTTTTTTAAATAAACGTAGCTTAAGTTACTCCTTATTAAATCAGCGACCTGCCAATAAAAGTACCTTCAAAATCGTTACAGCCCTTTCAGAGATTAACACGAACAAACCGCACCGAACGTACCGTATATAAATTTATATACATGTAGTAAAAAACGGTTATTTCAATATTACAAACAGACACTCCAATTTTATTATTTAGATAAATCCAAAATTGCTGAATAAATAATATTCTACAGTAACTCATAAGATAGTTAATATTACTTTAATTTTATTCCAACGAAGCCTTAACAACGAATATAAAATTCATGGAAATTTGTTAATATTTCGTCTGAAACAACTTTTACTTTCCGATGTTCGGTTTTTGTTTAATTGATCTTAATATTTACCTTTCTATTAAATAACAATTTTATCCACTTTCTCCCGCATCAAGGATCTGACAACTTTCACTGTGTCACTGCCCGCTGTATTACCATAAGCACGGTTATACGACCGTAAATGTGAATGACTCTTTATTATATACTTCAAATGCTTATATTAAAAAAAAACTTTTATTTAAGTATACAATGAACATATTTAATCATTGTTTTAGATAAGTATATATATTTCATTTGTTTGTCATCAAAGAGTTTCATACACAAATAAAAAAACTTTCAGAAACAATTTTAAAGTTTAATATAAACAGATTTTTATCGTATTAGTGGAAGCTAATCTACACTAATATTACAAAGAGGAATTTTTATTGTTTGTTTGTATTGAATAAGTTTCGAATCTACTGAACTGGTTTGAAAATTTCTTAATTGTTTGGAAGTTACACTATCTCCCGTTGTTATAGGTTATATTTTGTTTAATTCTATGGGAACGAAGTCGCGGTAAAATGCTAGTTTCAAACTAAGAAGATCTAATAGTAAAATATCTTGCGTTAAACTTCGATACAAATTGAATTTACCTTCATCAATGTATAAAAATTAAGTCGTGTTAGTTAAACCAATTAAAACTGAAAAACGGAACGGATTTTTGTAATTTTGAGTATTTGGATTTGTAATAGAATACTGATTATCCGTAAAGTTAAAATATGATATTCATAAATAAAAAGGTAATAATATAAATCCAAAATCTGCTCATTTATTGCTTCTTTGGAGGAACGAAGTCCGCTGGGTCAACTAGTTTAGATATTATATTAAAATTAGCGATTTAATGCTTAGGTAGATGGATGTTTATTTGATGGTACCTTCAGAACGGGTCAACGGAATTCGATATAATTTGAAACAGATATAGAACACATGGTGTAGAAGAACACACGGGTTACTTACTAGTTCTTTTTATTCCGTGCAGATGGAGTCACAGGCAAAAGCTAGTTATTAATAATTCATACCAAACCATAGGAATTCTTTTGACCCAATTGTTTTGCTACAGAATGTATTCGTATGCCTAACAGGTGTGTAATACGTGTTCACGCGTTAGTAAACACAACGCCCACTGGGTCAGGAAAGTGGAACTCAAAGTAGAACTCAAAGTAGAACTCAAAGTGGAATTCCTATTACGGCCATTAGACGAGTTCCGTCAGAATCCTTGTGTTCCGAGCTTTCAAACCAGTTTCCTTGGGCAAGTCATCGTGAAATCTTGCCATGATGTTGCGGAAAGAAAGTTGCTCTACCATTGATGGTCAATAATGATTCATTGCGCTCCGTCATTCAATCATTCATTATTGAATGCCATAACTGTCTTTAACAGTTATTGATTTTATGAAATCTTTGAATAGTTATTTATTTATTAAATCTTTATAAATAGTAGTAGTATTTGAGAAAGTTATCTGACAATCATCATGCTTAAATATCTGTCAGTTTATTCATAGTTCAATGAAAGTAAAAAAATAATTAAAATAGTTTAGGATATCTAACTGCACTTTAAATTTAATTAGTGGCTTTTTTTAAATATAAGCGTAGGTTTACATAAATAACAATAAACTTTGAATTGTTTGCCTTCAATTTTGTCAATTTACTATTATAAAAATAGTTTGCTAATACGACATACTTTTTTAAAGTGTACATTAAAATGTACACTTTAAAAGTCTAGGGATCAAGTATATATTTACCCATAAGATAAATCTAATTAGCACATAACCTAGTGATACAGAACGTTTTCTTACTCCAATTCCTATATTTCAACTATGAAATACAATTCTCTAAAAAGGTCAAATAGAAATATTAAAAAGATAAAATAAAAATCCTCAAATGTAACGATTTCCTGGAGTGTAATTGACCCCTAGAGAGCGTCGGTGGCTCAGGGGCTAAGCGCTTGACTTGTAATCTGCAGGTCCAGGTTCGAATCCCGCCATGTACCAATGTGTTTTTCGATTTTAGAATTTCATATGTACATTTACCCTACGTTCTTACGCTGAAGGAAAATATCGTAATGCAACCTGCACATATCTGGGAAGAAATTCAAATATATGTGTGAAGTCAACCAACCCGCATTGGGCCAGCGTGGTTGACTAAGGCCTAGTCAACCCTAACTTTAGGGTAGGTTCCGAGCCCCTCAGTGGGGACGTATAGTGAGCTGGTGATGTTGAATTGACCCCTACACACTTTTGATGAGTATTACCTATACGTAAAAAACCAAAACAAATAAATCCCATGAGCACAGTACATCTATCCAGAATAAAATGTAATATATACGCTATTCCAGATTCTTATCTACGTATTATCTTCGTTATTGTGCTTCATAATAAGGTAGAAGATGGAAGAAGATTATGATTTAATGAGCTTATCTTGAATGTATTCATAGAATTATGATTAACTAGCTGTCGCCCCGACTCCATCCACGCGTAATTAAAATTAAACTTAGTATTCTATGTTATTCCAGACTATGCTCAATATTTGTCTAAAATTTCATTAAGTTATATCGAACCGTTTCGAAATTATCGAGTAGTAGTAAGTAGTAGCACAGACTACGTATCCTTCGAGCACCGTAACCATTTTGGGGATCAAAAGTAGCCTATGTGTAATTCCAGAATATCCTCTGCATCGATGCCAAATTTTAAAAGGATCCGTACAGCCGTTTAGGCTACAAACTCTATCTAACATACATCCATCTAAACTTTCGCATTCATTATATAATATTATCAGGATTGAGGTACATATTAGGATTAGGATTAAGAATTAAGTAAACCAATATATAATTATTATTTTCCATTTCAGCTCGTGGCAAAAAGAAGAAGTTGAAACAACTCATCCCACTCTTGGCGATCGCTAAACTGAAGATCATGGCCCTC
>JAAOEG020000017.1:3988182-4011253 GCA_011763625.2 Papilio bianor | reverse complement strand
CTGTAGTTGCCGAGGATAGTGTTGCTTTCTGAGAAAGAATTTTACAGTTTAGTTCAGTACTTAAATAAATAAATAATAATACAAAAATACAAAACTAAACTAAACTATAGGTGGTACAAAAATGTGGCAAACGGTGGCAAGCTCAGCTAATGCAGAAACGCACAAAGCTGTTCCTGCGCTGATTTTAGCTGGCCCCTTTACACACGTACTCTTTGCACTTAGATGGTAAGATGTCTTAACATAAAACCATCTTAATAAAACGTTACAGGTTCAAACAATTTTAGGCAACTGTATGAAAAAACATTAATTTTTAAAATACACATAACAAAAAAAATTTACAGTACACAGCAAACTGCCTTCAATGGGTGAATTACTTTTAATAATTATACTTACTAACATTAGGAAATAAGACTACTAACAAATCTATGAGAATCTTTTCTTGAAATAAAGTTTTATTATAATTATTATTAGTTATAATACTTTGCAATGCAGTTATCGTCCGATTAGCTCCGGTAACTTATCGGAATTTCGAAACCTATTCAATGCAAACAAACAAATTTTTCATCTTTATAACATTTGTATAGAAAATAGATAACTTATAGAAAACATCTCTCTTATTATTCTTAGCAAAACAGTCAATTAGACAATAAAAATTTATTGATTTAACTCATTTCATCATCATCAGCTCACTACACGTCCCCACTGAGGGGCGCGGAGCCTAACTTAAGTTAGGGGTGTCTAGGTTTTAGTCAAACAAGCTGGCCCAGTGCTTGACTTCAAACATATCTTAGAAAATCTTCTCATATATACAGGTTGCATCACGATGTTTTCCTTCACCATAAGTACGTCGGATAAATGTACATATTATTTTATCCATGCATACGTACATATTTT
Organism: Papilio bianor; assembly: GCA_011763625.2. NCBI lineage: Eukaryota > Metazoa > Arthropoda > Insecta > Lepidoptera > Papilionidae > Papilio > Papilio bianor. Next base: position 4,010,359 of record JAAOEG020000017.1, on the reverse strand, counting down.
CTGTGTACATATATTATCGAACAACGCATTGGTACACAGCGGGATTCAAACCCAGGACCCGCCGATTACAAGTCAAGTGACCCCTGAGCCACCGATGTTCGTTTAAACTCATTTACTTCAGCAATAATCTTATTCGTATATTTGAGTTAAATAACTCGTTACTGAACGAACACGACCAAAATAATTAAAATACTCGTATTCTATCATAAGGAAGGTATCAACATAACTTTCGATTGCCAATAAAAAAACAGCCCGATAACAGTTGACTAGTCGACCAATGCCATTGTTCAATTAAAAAAGAGTAAATAATAATACTGACTTTCTATTGCATTATACTTTCACTGTTGCGTCAAACATTTTAGAGTACGTCCGTCCTTGTCTCTGCTAACATTCTGATCTTATTCAGTCTAGAATCTATGTTATGTAACTTTGAATTGATCGAAGAAGAGTTAACAGCAGTTAGGAATAACATAGTTTGAAAATTTAATTTTAATCTAAATATCACTACATAGTATAAAACAAAGTCGCTTTTTCTGTCCCTATGTCCCCTTGACTGCTTAAATCTTTCAAACTACGCAACGGATTTTGAAGCGGTTTTTTTTAACAGATAGAGTGATTGAAGAGGAAGGTTTATATGTACAATAACATCCATTAAATAGTGGAGAAATACTGTTATTTTTGAGGTTTCTAATGTGACGTCGTAAATAATTAAATTTTTTCCGCTTACGTTGCAACAAACGCAGGCTGAACCTTACGAGATTTATCAGATTTATACCCGTGCAAAGCCGGAGCAGGCTGCTAGTATTATTATAAACACGAACGTTTAGATGAATGGATGGATGTTTGTTGGAGTTTGTAGCCTAAACCGCTGGACAGATCTCGATGAAATCTGGCACAAATATAGAGGATAGTCTCGAAGAACTCATAGTCTACTTTTGATTCTGTTAATAGTTACGGTACCCGAGGGATACGTAGTTTTTTGTTATTACCATAAGTCAGCAACGGCTTAACACATCTTATTGGATTGGATACTGAGTTTTATTTTAAGTCTGTGCAGACGAGGTCGCAGGCGACAGCTAGTACTAACTACATTAAAATTAGTTTTTTTTTATCTTAGTAATATTGTTAATGTGAAGGTTTAGATGGATAGATGTTTCTTTGATGGTATCTCCAAACGTCTCAACGGACGAAATTTGGCACAGATATAGAACATAGTCTGAAAAAAAACATAGGCTACTTACTAATATTCAGAAGTCACTTTTGCCTCTGGCGTCGTCCGCAGAGTTAAAAACTTAGTAACTTAGTACTTAAACTTAGTAGTACTTTAACAGTGGTAGAGCCCGCTTTAACATCGCACAAATATGCCGGCTCGCCGCTCGCTCGAAGACAGGCGTCAAGTGGAAGCTATTCCGCGTTTCGTCTGGTGAGTGTGGTGCCGGAGGCCTAATCTTAGTCTTATTTCCCTTCCCTGCCTTATCTTACAAGGAAAGGATGGGGAGGGGAAGTGGACTTGAAGTAGGATACGCATAGGAAGAGTAAATTTCTCTTTCAGTGCGTCTCCTCCTCCGTCGATTAAAGGTAGGCAACGCATCTACAATTGCGGTTGTCTATGGACAGCGGTCACTTCACTATTTCAGCGATTTCAGGTGGCCGATTGCTCGTTAGACACCTTTTTACATAAAAAAAACTTATATGCTATTGCAGACTAAATCTGTGATAAATTTTATCTTAATATATTTGTACGTCTTTGTTATGTACAGGGAGTAATAATACGATCGTTAGCTTAGTGCAGACTGGTTTATTCACGTCACTGTCAAAAGTCGTGGCGGGCGCAGCCGCCGTTCCTTAACGCGCATACATATTCAACATCTCTCCCCCCTGGATGATGTAACACACATGATTAAGTATATATATATATAAGCGAAAATGAACATTAACAACGCAAAATACAATCTTAAAATTAATCAATACAATAAAAATATATCCACAAGCTATTCGCTAAATCCTTCCTCATCTGCAAGCATAGGCCACCTAACCCCTGTAGTCAACGTAACATTAGGGTGGTTCTGAGGCGGTGTAGGCGGAGGCGAACATGGCCCTTCAACCTCCCCCTGAAGCTGGCCCCTAACGGATGTATCTTGTGCGACCCATGGTTGCTGAAAGGAGGTCTGCGCTGTTGTGCTATCGATATCTACATCGTCGTAACCCCAACTTTTGCCATTATCGGCCGTATACAACAGTCTTAGAGTTACCTGCCTACAAATATCCATCCATCCATGTATACATACGTATTCATAATTTAAACATGAATAACATCCGAGTAGCTACTAGTTGCTATCCAAAACTTCGGTTTGTACAATTTAAAAGAATTCTAACTTCGCTTACGTGCAAAGGAAACGTTTTATCTATTTAACTCCACGATATATGTAAATAAACGACTTCCAAGTGTTCCGTGTAGGAACGGAAAAGTCTGAATAGAGTTGGGGCCAATTATGTCCGCACGAACGCGATCGCACCTTGTCAACCGTGACGCAAGCGGTGACAGAAGAAACTAATGCTAATTTTTGTGTCAAGGAGTAGATAACGAAAATTTAAAATTTAACTCTTTGGTATCAACTAAAATAGAATTGAGTCTTTTAAATTCAAAGGCAGTTAAACGCCCTAATGTCTTTATTATATAAAAACAATGGAGTTTTATTGAAATTCATGCCACGACTATATAGAAGACAGGAAGTGTAAAGTGGAAGCAATTACGTGTTTCGTCTGATGAGTGTGTTGGATACAATATTTTATTCCTTTTCCCTTTTGTTCATTAAAGGTAGGTAACGCGGATGTGTTGCAAATGCAAAGGCGGATGTCTATGGGCAGCGGTCGCTTCGCTACTTTGGCAAAAAAGAACTTGTAGTAGTTTCCTCATTACTAATACATTTTATTTAAAATACAGTATTCTGCAATGATATTTCATTGCTATGTTAGCATAGTTATGTTTTACAGACTAGGATTTAGCAGACTTCGATTTTATAGGCCTCAATTGGTCGCCTGTCAAAGTCAAAAAAATTAGATCCTTGTCATGTTTTAGTCATCCTAACTTATGCGTAACTTACTATGTGTAAGTAAATTTTGTGCGAGCTGGCGCGATGATAGCGCCACTCTTACCTACCTAAATAAGTAGTTTACCTTATACATTTAAATATTGACTTGTGTTGAGATAATAAAACACATCGTATCATATTTGGACAATAAGGAAAACTTCCTTAATTTCTAATTCTAACAGTTCTTTATTTTAAATTATACACAGATCTTCCAACGATTGCACTTATATCCGATCAGTACATAAAATTAAATCATAACAAATAATTATTACATAATATCTCATACATAAATTCATTAATTTATTTAACACATAGCTGTAAAAAGAAACCTCCTATCACTAATGCAAAAATTATTGATAAATGCGTGTAAAATTAAATAGCGTGCTCAAATTATCAACTTGTCCTGTCTGCGGTTTAAGTTTTTGCTCTAGGAAATCAGTTTATCGAGTATTTGCGCGTGTCTTGCTTTGTTCCTTCTTTTCTTTTATCGTTCACTTCCTAATTTACTTATTTACACGTCCATTTCGTCCGATAATTGGGAAATTACTGTCTTTTGACATAAAATACGTCGTAAAAATATAAGTATCACTTTTTAAATAAACAAACATTGTTATTATCATTATCTTATTTTTTTTTACATACCTATAACTGTTTTTATCTGCCTTCTCTTGTTTACACAACGCACGATGGATTAAATATTAAAAATTGCCATACACATTTTATTATAAATAATTGGAAAATCTACTGTTTATTTTTAATATTTTTCTTTTTTCATTACCTAAAACTAGCCTTTATCTCAACTTCTTTCAGACTAATATTGTAAACGCAAATATATGGATGGATGGATGTTTGTTTGAAGGTATTTCTAGAATAGCTGAAAGGGTCTTGATGAAGTTTAGACATAGAACAAAGACTGGAAGAAGACAAGCTACTTCTCAAGTTTTTTTACAATTGCGCGCGAACAGATTCGTAGGTTAAAGCTAGTATAAAAATATATTCTACAAGCAGATAAAATAATAGATTCGCATATACAAAACCTACGTACTTCTGTATGTATCTAATTTTGGGAAAAAGGCGAGAAAGGAGTACAAAGACCGTGACAAATGGAAGACTCTGCCTACACCCTTAGGTTTCGGAAGTAAGTTATGTTTTTTCATATTTGGTTTAGTTTTATAATAAAATATACAAGAATTAAACTATTATATATAACATTGAAACACTCTACAAATTGTAGACGTACCAATATAAACCCAGTTCAAAGTGACATTTGCGTCTAGGAATCCAATATCCGTCTAGCGTAACCTTCACAAACACAGTGGAAGCAAAATATTACTGAGTACGCGATGGTGTGTTAGTGAATTAAATCCCGTTCATTTCTGTTTATACTTTGGTTATATTACGATTGTAGAGTTAGCAAGACAAACTTGTAATTATTATTTTTGTATAATTTATATTATGTTATATTATAAAGCTACTAGCTGTCGCCCGCTACTCCGTCCGCACGGAATTAAAAAAGAACATAATAGCCTATGTGTTCTTCCAAGCTATATTCTCCATGCCTATTCAGAAGTTGAGCCGTTCAAAATATAGCTTTTAACAAACATCCGTCCACCAGTCCATCCATCCATCCATCTAACTATCTATCCATCCATCCATATCCATACACAAAATTACTAAGATTATATATGCGAATGATTTGATGGATGGACGAATGGATGCTTGTAGGCACAGGTATATTAAATAGTCTGTTCGTTTTTTTTAATTTTGTGGACTAAGCCACAGGCAAAACTTAGTTACTAACTTTAAACTTTTTACTAATTTAATAAAGATATTTAGAAGGTTTTTTGTTGTAATCTGTACAAATTCCTATAATAAATCAGTAGTTAATTAACTTAAGTTAAACCATAATTTGCTTTCTTGTCTTCTTTTATGAGCAGATGATGAAAGCACCACCTTCTTTCAAACCACATTTCTTCTAGCTTCAGCTGACTATATGTATCCACTGAAGGGGTCGAAGACTACCATAAGTTAGAGGTGACTAAGCCCAACCACGATAGAATTTTTTCGCAGTCATTTGTTTTTAAATTAGCAAATAAATATAAAAATTTATTAATTAGCGCTTCAGTAAAAACGGAACCCTAAAATTAACAGGATGAAAATGTATTTATATTTTAACGGAAGCTTTTAAAAGCATTTAAGATAAAAATTTGAATAGAAATACGGGTTCGAGATAATCTTTATTTCCTTTTGAATTACCTCGTGGTAAAGCTGAATAGAAATTCTGAATATAATTTTGGACAATCGTCTTAGACTTTTGTTTTAAATGTATTTTTTATCGACTATAATATCTTTTTGTGTATATTTCGATTATAATTTTGTAAAATATGGATGTTCTAATAATTTCCGAATATAAAATACGAAATAAAAACACCTTGCTAAAAGAAATCTTAAAATAAAAATATTCCAAATTAGATTTTCTATATTACTTCTTAGAAATAATAATAAGACGTTTAATATCATCAAAAACATTGTAATACTTACATATTATACAAATACAAATACGAATACAATTTTATTGGTAATATAAATTATAATAAATAAAAATATAAGTTATAATTTAAAACACTATAGTACAAAAATTTAAACCTTACAATAGTAATTAAATATGAAAAATACAGGAAATACAAGAATAAATCGAATATCGAAATAATCTTCTTAAGCTCAACAGACCTTTGTGGGCCTTAACCTCCATGGCCATTGGTCTCCAGTTCCCTGTGCCACCATTCTTTGCATCACGACTCACATCTACTTCTACTCATATCTTAATTTTTTTTTATATTACTACTAGCTATCACCCGCGGCCTTGTCCGAGCGGAATTTAAATAAAACTTAGTATCCAATGGGTTATCACAGACTATGTTCTATATATGTGCTAAATTTCGGTAAAATATGTTGAACCGTTACAGAATTATCAAGTAAATATGTCGATACCAAAAAAATACGTACCACTCGGGAACTGTAACTATTTCCGGGATCAAAAGTAGCCTATGTGTTCTTCCAGAGTGGATGAGATTTGGCATAGATCCATAATCCTCTACCTCTGTGTTAAATTTCATCGAGATCGGTTCAACACTTTAGGCGACAAAATCTAACAAACATCCATCCATTCATCTAAGCTTTCGCATTCATAATATTACTAGCTTTTGCCCGCGACTTCGTCCGCGTGAGACTTCAGGTGTCTTTGCTCTTTTGGATTAGAATCATCTAATACGGTATTTCTAAATCATTGACATAAAACGTTTCGTGCTACATTCGAACCCCCTCCCCCTTTTCAACCCTTTTTTCGCAACAAAAAGTAGCCTGTGTCCTCAAGCTTTAGGCTATCTACGTACCAAATTTAATTTTTGGTTCAGTAGTTTTGTTGTAAAAGCAAAACAGACAGACAGACAGACAGAGTTACTTCTGCATTTATAATAATAGTAAGGATTAACATTCTATTCTGATCCTAATCCACGTATGCTATCTGTACTTAAGAAAGTAAAATATCATTCCACCAAACTTTTTAATCGAAACCGTATAGTGCGTAACGCGTATTTTTTTTCGCCAGTAATATTTGCAACGAACAATGCACTCTATGCGGAAAACCGATGAAGGATTTTTAAATAAATCGATGTTTACTGGAAAGAAAAGTGGTATACTTAAATAAATAGGAACACATGCACACGAGGCGTTGGTGAATAAAAAAAAATAATACACACACGATCCGCTAAATGCAGTGCAGCGTGACGTAGAATAAAAATCATCTACGGAGCAAACAAAGTCTCACTAACGAATGAACCGTCAATGTAGGTGGTACGTAATTAGGTGACCTACAAATGGATTGGTGACGATAAGTGACATTGTGTTTGGTGATAATACAGTGCATCAAAATGACTGGAATATACATTATCGCTGTTCTACTGATCGGTCAAGTTAGCGCGGAGGTTGTCGAATTGAGTTGCACGGATAACGCGACATGTATAAACAATTTGGGTAGACAGTTGTATTCAAGTATCAAACAACGTAAAACTGTAAAGCTGTTCGATCTAATTACAATAGAGCCGATAAGAACGAGAGAATCGAGGTCGTATAAAGGACCATTGACAAGGTTACTAACAAGCCATGCAATAAGCTTTGATTGGAATGACTTCACCTTCAGATTATCAAATCCAGAAGATAAGGAAGAATCCATGGATTTAGAAGTGTTCGAGAATAGATCCAGTAAAGGTGAGGTTCACTATATTTTTGTTTAAAACCTATTTCCACTTAGCATTGCAACCACGCTAGTTGTAAATCCTTATAAAAACGATCAGCTAGTAAGTAGAATTAATTCGAAGCTTGATTAATCTTTATTATCAAACTAGCTGACGCACGCGACTCCGCCCGCGCGTTCTTTTTCTAAAATATAAGATTTCTTCTGATATAAACGTATCCTAAGTTACCCCTTATTACATCAGCTACCTACCAATGAAAGTCCCGTCAAAATCATTCCAGCCATTTCAGATATTAGGCGAAACAGACAGACAAAAATTGTAAAAAATGATATTTTAGGGTACGTGATATGTGGTAAAAAACGGATATTTCAATAATACAAACAGACACTCCAATTTTATTATATATATAGATAAATGCAAAAGATTATGACCGTAAACATAGGAATGCGTTTGTGATTAGATTAGTGACGTATTAAGTGTCGTTTAGTTTCGTACTTAGTAAAGTTTTGATTCATAAAAACATATTAAATATACACCAGTGTAAATCAAACGCGAAATCAGAATGGCCATTACTTATTATACATCCGCGCGGAGTTAAAAAAGTTTAAATTTGCCTATGTTCTTCCTTATGTTCTACATCTATACCAAATTTCATCTAAATCCCTTAAGTCATTTCAGAGATACCTTTAAACGAACATCCATCCATCCAAATATGCGCATTTATATTATAAGGAAATAATGTAAGTCCTTGCTCATCAGCAAAAAAACAGAAAATCACATTAAATTGATAATAATTAATCCAATGTACTTAACGTCGGAATATCTTCCTAAAAATAAAAATGTTATACCAATTGTAACGATCATCCAATATTGATTCATAAATTTAAACATTGGGTACTTAGTATTTCGAAAGAAACTTAAAAAAAATTAGGAAAGTATCAGCTCGTGAGGGAATTGAACCCCCGACCACCACTGTTAAATAAACGGGTGCTCTGACCGCTGAGCTAACGAGCTTATGCGCAGTGAGCAAGATAAACCATACCAATGAAATTATTACTACACATGGTTTATACTTTATCCGATAGATGGCGCTTTAACAGTATTCATGTCTAACAACACTTGAAACGCTTTAAAAAATATACCGATTATTATTCAATTACTGTAGTTATCTAGTACAAACGCGATCTTTCAGATCATTGATATGAATTATTCAGACGGGTTTCTTCGGCCGCACAATTCTATCACGCGATTCAGAACAAGTAGTCCATAAAAATTAGACAATGTGACGGTTTATCTTAACATCGGAGGTACAATAACGTATCCGGTATTAATTAGTACTAATTTAGCACTCTTTTTTATATTACAAGGTGGTAAATGAGCAGGCGGTCCCATGAAATGGCTGAAATAGCGAAGTGACCGCTGCCCATAGACATCCGCAATTGCAGATGCGTTACCTACCTTTAATCGACGTAAGAAGAGAAGCACTGAAATAGAACATTTCCTCTTCCTTTGCGTATCCTCATTTGTCAAGTCCACTGACCCTTTCACGTCCTTTCCTTGTAAAATAAGGGTGGGAAAGGAAAGAAGACTAAAATTAGGCCTCCGGCACCACACTCATCAGATGAAACGCGGAATAGCTTCCACTTCACGCCTGTCTTCTGTGTGGTTGTGGTATTACACAAGGCGAGCCGGCCTATTCGTGCGATGTTAAAGTGGGTTCTACCAATGTTAAAATATATTCTGTTCTTTCTGAGCGTAACATTTTCTGTATATTAAAGGTAGGCAACGCTTTAAAATCGGGTCACATCGCTATTTTGCCGAATTTAGGTGGCCTCTATGTTTTAGTCACTGAGCTGTCACTGTTTGCCTTGAGGAGCCATGCCGGGCTTGAGGTGGCGGAGCGCAGATGGATTAGTATAAACCTCTTTTAAGAGTAACTAAGCACGAGGGCTCCCTCAGAAACATCGGCTCGGGCGGTTACTTCGTTATTAATACCGGATTGTCGACGTGGTGAACGTTCCATGATTTTTATCTCCCTAACATTTTTAATGTTTAACCAATTGTACCGATGATTAAAAAAATTGAAAATGATTCATGTATTTAAACATCGGGTGCCTATTACGTCAAAGGAAACTAAAAAAAAAGGAAAGTTATCAGGTCGTTCAGTTCGTCGTTTAGTTCAGGTCGCTCTTACCACTGAGCTAACGAGCCTGTTGGATGCTTGGATGGATGTTTGGTTTGTTGCAATATGGCATAGATGTAGATGATAGCCTGGAAGTACACGTAGCCTACTTTGATCCCGGATACAGTAACGGTTCCCATGGGATACATAGTTTTGTCTTATTTACTCGATAATATCGCAACGGTTCAATATATCTTACTGAAATTTACCACAGATATATAACATACTCTGGAATAACGTATAGAAGTTTTTCAAGTTTCATTTTTTAAATCGCGCGAACAGAGTTGGGGGCGATAGCTAGTACATTATAAAACTATTTATGGGCACGTTACATCATTTAGATCGAATAAACTCTGTATCCAGTAACATAAATAGACACTTCAGGTAGTCGAGCTGAAGTATCTATAAAGTTGTTTAGTATGTAGATACAAACTTAAGTTATAAATAAGTTTGACGTCAAAATACATAGAATGTACAGTCGGGGTATCTGTCGATGTTCTAGGACTACAATAGGATAATAGGACACAGATTTTAAATATATCTGTAAAAAGTGTCGGTTAACGGTTAATTTTCATTGTTACCTCAACATTTGCGCAACACAAAGCTACCTTATTGATTACTTGTACCAACGGCAGACTTGGTATCGTTACAAGGAACGAGGCAATTTCCTTAACCGTACATAAGCATCGCTGCGATCAGAGGGTCTATCACTAATATTTGCGTAGCAATTCCAAGTACGTATTGGGAAAGTCATCGAAAAAATTTGTATGAGATTTGTTGGTGTAATTTACACCCTGTAAGGGCGCTACATAAATACAATATTAATTATCTCGATGACCTTCCAAACACGTTCAGCCAAATATTCGTGATAACCTTTTAGATTTGCAAATACCATCAGTTTCGGGTTGGATGGTTGGATAGATGATAAATTGATAGAATAAATCTTCCCCTTTCCACCATATTATGAATGGGGTACGTTTTTAATGGGAAAGAAAAACTTATTTTTCCATATCTTCTCTGTTCAAAACAGATAGGCAAAGTATCTCCTACCTTACTCACTTAATTTGTTACATCTATATTAGTAGTCTTTGTAGTGGGGTTAAGTTCGGTTATATCGACATATTTAAGCGTTATGGGGGTCGATTATTATTTTTTTAACCTTTTATTATAAAAAATCCCAGGTCGCTTACGCGGACGTTAAATACGTGACAACGAATCCTAAAAATACAAGTTATTAAATCAAAAATCAAAGTATTTTATTCATCAAATGATAATAACATATATACAATTATATTCCTTTCTTTTTCTAATATCACATTCATTACAAACTTGGCGCTACTCCCTCTCTCTCTCTCATGGCGCGCTCTCGCTCATACGCATTCAGACACGTAGTACATAGATCGTGAATGATCGGTTACTCTCGGCTCAAGCGCAGCGGGACCCGACCATAGCCTACATATTTACTAAATGCCACTGGTTATCACTTCAAAAAGTATACACATTTGGGTCACTAATGGTATCAAAAACCTTCTACGGACTGTAGATAACTTTATAATATTGTTACACATAGTTTTTAAGAGTCGGTTTACTCGTGTAGCTTCACATTGTTAAACCAATGGGATAAGTTTTTTATGTGTTCGTATTTCACTCCCGTTGTCTCATAAAGTTGTGCGATAAAAGCATTACGTTCCAACCCTTCCGCGTCTGATAAATGTGATAGCATACGGCTACCCACGTGTAATGTAAAACATCGACTATAAAAATTTATGACGTCATAAAATTTACGATCACGACTTTGGCAGGTAGATATATAAGAAGCTTCAGATAAAGAAGGTCTATGTTACTAAATAAGAAGTCTAAATATTTTCTATGCATATATTTCTTGAACGCTTGAACATTCAAATTCGATAATGGTTTCGGTGAAATACATTTTATTTTGGGTCCGTTTAAGTATTATGTAATATTTATTAAAATTTTTGACATCCGCCTCCCCATGTCATCAAAAGTAAGAAAAAATCTGAAAAATAGAGAAAAAAGGTATATAATATACGTAAAAATATAAATATAGGTAAAATATAGCTAAAATATGTGTAAAAATAATAAAGGTATTTTCAGCAAATGCCAAACACCTTCGACAATTGCACATTAAAACTTTACGGAATGAAAACAATAAAATACATGTTTTAAGAACTGAGTAATTTTAATCATTACTATGATATTGCACTACACACTATTACATGTGGCTGAATCCGTATGGGGACAGCTAGTTAATTGGTAAAATAAAATGGCCGCCATTTTGTTAGTTAATTTTTAGCTCAACGCCATCTATTGACTAGAGTCTTCATCATAACATTTTAAATCTTAAGAGTAATTTATTACCAGAAGTTATACAAAAAAAAAACTCCAAAAAATTGAGTTTAAACTTCTTAAATTAAATGTAATTGGAAAAACAATTAAATTAAATAATAATTAAAAAGTCCAGATCGCTAAACACAATATAAATTGGATAGGTACGTTGGTACAGAAGTGCGGTTTATGTTTGTACGCTAATTAATTTGCTATATCAGGATGCTTATTTCAATAAATGATTGCCAGATTCAATATTGATATGATTTAGAATTAATTAATAATGCTACTTACGTGGTTATTAAAGGGATTTATTACGGCACTATAGATACTGATAAAACTTGGTACGGAAGTCAGTTCGAAAAACCGCAAAGGCTACTTATGTATCTATTTTTATTCCGCGCGGATGAAGTCGTCGGACAAAAGCTAGTAATACTATAAATGCGAAAGTTTACATGGATGGATGGATGTTTGTTAGAGTTTGTAGCCTAAACTGCTGATTGGATCTCGATGAAATTTGGCATAGATGTAGAGGATAGTCTGAAAGAATACATAGGCTACTAATTAAGTTGTTTTTTTTTATTTCGCGCGGACTGTGTCGCCGTCAACAGCTGGTATTTCATAATCACGATTCCTGGTATTGCCTGACTGAGCTTGCGTCCCTTAGCCACACTATAAAATGTGTGATTTGTTTTTTATGTGTATTAATAAATGTTTGAGCTAGCTAACAATGAAGTTGCACTTACATTTTGATACCTTTTTACAGATGAACCTGAGACGGTCCCAAAGAAGACATCTATTAAAGCAGAAGACGAATCTGAAGACAAATTACCAAAGAGTCGTATCAGTAAGTAAATACTTAGACAAACTTCAAACTTCTTTCTCTCTGTCGCTCTCTCTATCTATACATATGATAAAATTGGAGCGTGTTTGTAATATAGAAATAACCGTTTTTTACTACATGTATATGAATATATATATATAAAATAAAAAAAAATAATAATAATAAAACCAAAATAAAAAAATTTACAATTTTTTTCTGTCTGTCTATCTGTCTGTTTGTTCCGGCTAATCTCTGAAATGGCCGGACCAATTGTGACGGGACTTTTAATGGCGGGTAGCTAATGTAATAAGGAGTAACTTAGGCTACGCTTATTTTAAAAAAAAATATTTAATTTCATAAAAAGAACTCGCGGACTGAGTCGCGAGCGACAGCTAGTAGCTAATAATTTTAAGTTCTAACGTAGTTATAGATCTTGTTACTTTCGCCAAGTATCGTAATCGGACCACACTATATACCGTCGGGTTTCATCCACACTACCTGGATGACTGGCATTTCTCAACAGTGCGGTTTTCGCGAAATTCCATCAACGCATAGCCACGTTATGGAATTATCTATCCTTGGCAGTATTTCCAAACCAGTACGACTTAGGGTCAAGATGCGACGCTAACCCTTTCCCAAAGGCTGGCAATGCAGTTCCTTCTGTGTTGCAGATGCCCATGGGCTTCGTTGATCGCTTCGGTGTTCTCGCTGTACAGTTAAACATAAAAATCTTTAGCAATATAAAAATCAGATTTTCCGTGTGACTTTTGAACTTTTTTTAACTAGTTTTTGAGAGAATTATGTTTAAAGTCCACTATTGTTTTGTGTCTATGTAATATAACATACGAAAAAAATAGCAACAACCAATAACCGTAATCTTCAAAATTTCATCAGTTATTTAGGCTATAGGACGTCATATTGGAATTGGAATACATTCAAACAGTCATACTAATGTATGTCTGTTTACATACACGTGTATAACACGTGAGCGTCACTCAATGACAAATCTTCATATGTGTGTTGATGACATATCTGTGACAAACTCCTTCTATTTTGCATATAGCAAATAAACTAAGCTACAACTTTTAATTAAAAAAATGTAAGTTCAAAGTGTAATATGACTAGCTGTCACTCGCGATCCGTCTGCTCAGAATGAAAATAAAAATTATTATATTAAGTGGTATTCCAGATTTAGTTCTATATCTACAAAATCTCAATTAGATATGTTAAGCCGTTGCGGAATTATCGAGTAAATTTGTAAATAACTAAAAACTAAATCCCTGGGAAACCTGACATATTTCGGGAATTAATCGTATTACATGTGTTACTCTAAACTTTGTTTTATATCTGAGCAATTACCAAGATTAATAAGATTTATTGAACCGTTGCAGAATTATAACACGAAAAATTAAATACCCGTAACTATTTCCGGGTACAAAAGTATCATATTTGTTCTTCCAGACTATCCTCTACATCTGTGCCAAATTTCATCGTGATCCCGTCAGCAGTTTGTGCAATAAACTCTAACAAACATCCATCCATCCAACCACCAACACTTTCGCAATTATGATAGTATATAAAGATTAGCTAGTAGTCGCCCGCGCGTTCTTTTTCTAAAATATAGGTAGCTTAAGTTACTCATTATTACATCAGCTACCAAAAAAAATTCCGTCAAAATCGGTCCACCCATTCCACAGATTAGCCGGAACAGACAGACTTGAAAAAATGTTATTTTGGTGTATGTACCGTATATGAATATATTCAAATACTAATAATGTAGTAAAAACGGTTATTTCAATATTACAAACAGACACTCCAATTTTATTATATGTATAGATTAAGATTCTTAATATTTGAATTAACAATTTAACAATCGTTCATGTAAATAAATTCGGTTCAGCTGTTCTTAGAATTGTTACCACAATACGCTCTGTTGGTATCAAAATAGACGCTAGAGGTCGCTGTTTACCTCAAATTGTTATGCTCCACTGAAGTGCATTTAGTGTCAAAGGTTAAGGAAATGTAATTAATAAGTAGAATTTTAATTCTAGAATATATTCATTTAATATAATAACAGTTTTATGTAACGTCCCACTAATATTATTAATGCAAAAGCTTGTAAGGATGTATGTATGTTTGTAACTCTTTAATGCAGAAGCTACTGAATGGATTTCGATCAAAATTTACAGTAATAATATAGTAATCATCATCAACCTGCCCTTGTCCCTACGGAGGGTGGCAAAGTATAACCTACTTTTCCACACATCCCTATCAACCGGCATATCTGAATTCACATATTTCTTACGCATATACTCTAGCACACAATCCATCCTAACTTTACTCGGTCTTTACCTCTACTTTTGTATCCATCCACATGTAACGCCATTACCTTATTAATGTGATCGTCTTCTCTCCGCAAAATATGTCCATACCACGCTAACCTTTTGTAATAATATAGTAATATATTCATGAGAATAACACATAAGCTATAATTTATAAATATATTGTGTGTAACACAAATATATGTAAGTGTCAAGTAAGTAAAACAAAAATGTTTGTTTGAAGATATCTCCAGAATCACTTATCGGATTTCGATTAAATTTGGCACAAACATAGAAAATAGTCTAGAAAAACACATACCATAAGCAAACTGTTAAGTTACGGTTGTCGACGAAACAAATTGTTAGTAATACAAAACAAATCTCCGATTTCCTTTTGATTTTACTAATTTTTTTCCTTCATAAAAGAGCAATATAAGCCATCAGCTTACGAACGTGACTCATGAAATTGTACACGTATACATGTGTTTGGGTGAAATTTTCATTTAAAACAAATGCAAAACGAGGTCACGCGCGTCTTTTGCTATTGTATAAATATTTAGTGATGGGTGGAGGAAATTCTACGTTGAATTTCACTAAGAAAATCACTGTACTAAACATATATCTGTCTCTGTTATTTTAGTGAGAATAAAAGGGATGACAATAGGTTTTGTATTTGTGTTTCTTATAGCGAAAACCCAAGGTATTATTCGTTTCTTTCTGGAAGGTCGCTCATGTATTGCAAATGTTTTAAGGCGATGTTTAATTTAAAATCAAATAAGTTTGTTTGTTTATTCAAATGCTAATTGTTTATTCAAAGAAATAAGAATCGGTTTCTATTATCTTTATCAAAATCTTAATTTAATATAATAATATAAATTCGCAAGTTTAGATGGATGTTTGTTAGAGTTTTTCGCCTAAAGTAATAAATGGATCTCGACGAAAATGGGATACATGTAAGGATAGTCTGGAAGAACAATTGCCGGAAATATTTACGGTTACCGAGAGATTCGTAGTTATTTGTTATTTTACTAACATGTTTATGTATGTTTATTTACATACTTGCTCGATAACTCCTCAACGGTTCAATATATCTCATTGAAATTTAACACAGTTATAGAACATAGTCTGGAATAACAGATAGGATACTAAGTTTTATTTTAATTTCGAGCGGACAGAGTCGCGGGCGACAGCTTGTAATATCGTGAACATGAAATATATCCTTGTTTGCAATACAAAATGCCTCCGAAACTATTGAACCGATGTGAAAAATATTTCACTGTTAGGAAACTACACGATCTCCGGATGCTAAAGGCTACATACCTTTTTTTAATTCTTCGCAGACGAAGTCGCGGGTAAACATTAGTCTCTACTATGTCATTGGATCATACATTTAAGCGTTATAAAACCATACACATATATTATGATTGATTCTGGATAAAATGAAAAAACTAACGAACATATTTAATTAATCAGTAGAAAGGTTATAAGCTAGTTTAGATTTTCTTTTAACTAGTTAGCTGAACAAACCTTGTTCAGATGAATACACTAAAGAAGATAATTTGGTCAGATAAATACATTTAAGTCCGCCATTTGTACTTGTTTTGTGCAATAAAGTGTTAGTTAAATAAACAAATAAGTAAAATCCAGCTATCAATATATGATTGATACATAATTCGTTTATATTACCAAAATTTTCAAGCAGCAACAAAATCTTTACACCATTTTCACGTAAGAATATCCGTTGATTCCTAGCTTAATGGTTTCTTAGAATCGATATTGGCATATATAATTTGAAACGATCTGAAAATACATTGGATTCCTTTCATGTAGCGAATTATTTATGCGTTTTCACCTTACGGTTCTCGGTAGCGATCTCTAAGTTTGCGTGTGTGATACACAAGTATTTACACGATCCGTTCACTTTCTTATATTTGTTTCCAACTACATTTTATCACGAATTCTAGCTAACGCGATGAGATTTATTATTAACTTGATTTTCTTTTTTTCACAAATCTTACTTAGCTTACTAATACAGCCGTGAGTAAAAATAAAGGGTCGATTAAGATAGTTTGAATATCTAGCTAGCGTCTTTATCTTCCGAGATGTTCAAACTTTCTTAACCGACCCTTTATTTTTGCTCACGGCTGTATTAATGCAAATGGTTAGATGGACGTTTGTTTAATGATATATCCAGAACAGCTCAATAGATATTGATGAAATTTGTCAAATATATAGAACATAGTCTGGAAGAATACACAGTCTACTAATTTTTTATTTTAATTCCGTGTGGACGAGTTTGCAAGCAAAACAAAGTAGTTTTCTCTGTCCCTATATCCCTATGTGTGCTTAAATCTTTAAAACTACGCAACGAATTTTGATCTGTTTTTTTAATAGATAGAGTGATTGAAAAGGAAGGTTTACATCCATTAAAAAGTGGAGTAATACTGTTATTTTTGAGGATTCTATTGTGATGTCGTAAATAATTACATATTTTTCCGCTTACATTGCAACAAACGCAGGCCGAACCCTACGAGATTTATCAGATTTATACCCGTGCGAAGCAGGAGCGGGCCACTAGTAATGTTACAAATGAGAATGTCTATATGGATGGAAGATCGTTTGAAGATAACTTCAAAACGGCTAAACAGATCCCGATTATATTTGACAAAGATATAGAACATAATCTGGAAGAACACATAGGAAACTTACTAAGATTTTCTTGAATTTTATTTTATGTACTAGCGTTTGCCGGCGACTTCGTCCGCGCAGAATTAAAAAGAGACATAGTCTATAGCACCCAGTTGTAATGTAGCCTCTCCACTAACGCTTAAACTATATGGAATGGTATTACAGTTCAAATTAACTTTTAAGTATTACGAATCGATTGAATGGGAAAAAGAAAGGGCAGTTTTTAGGGTTTTCCCGGCAATTATTCGAAATTTTCTCGCCGTAAAAATCATCCTTGGACTTAATCGAACATTAACAAAAAAAAATTGGCCAAATTGGTCGAGGCGTTGTTAAGTTATGCGCTTACCAACACATTTTGCGATTCATTTTTATATTATAGATATACGAATTTACTGTATTTATTTCGATGATATCAGTGATACATTACCAGGAATTTGTCGTAAAAAGGGATTCCTTGGTACAAATAGGAGTAAACACGAAATGTCGTAAAATGTACGACCACTTAAATCCAGTCATAAAATAGTTACCATATCTTATCTGACAATGTTAACATAGATTGTTCCAATGCTTCAAAATTGCTACTATCTTGTTCTACGATATAATTTTATGATAGTAGTTCTCAAGAACAATGGCATATATTTGATACAGTTGCAAAATGGAAGATATGACCATACTAGATTTTGCTCGTGACTTCGTCTGCACTGAAAACTGCTTGCTCGTTTGCCACCTTGTATTATAAAAAAACATTATATACACTAAAAATGTAATTTAATGAAATCGTTAAATTATTCACGATAAAATGCAAATAAATCTATGAATACATTTTTATCACCTTTATAGCATTCATGAAAATTCAATGTCTTCGAATTCGAATATTATAAATGCGAATGTTAACATAAATGTTTGCTTGAAGATATCTACAAAAGGACTTAACGGATATCGAGGAAATTTTGCATAGATGTAGAAATAAATCTGGAAGAACAAATACCATCCATACCATTTCGATGGCTGGCAATCCACTACCGTGCGGTTTCCACGAATTTTATTGCCTCGCACATCCGCTGTGAAATAGTCTGTCCGCGGTGGTGTTTCCAAATCCCTACGACTTAGGGTCCTTCAAGAAGCGAGCGTATCATCTTCTCAAAAGCCGGCAACGCATCTGCAGTTCCTTTGATATTGCAGATGTCCATGGGCGTCGATGATCACCTCGGTATTCACGTTGCTCGTTTGCTCCCCTCTTTTAATAAAAAAGTTGTTCTATTTTTTTTTAATTTTCGCGCGGATGGAGTCACGGACGACAGCTAGTATATCAATAAACATAATTTGTTTACAAAGAGAACAAAAGGCTTTAGTCAAATGGATTTATTGCCTCCTATCAACCCCTCTACCTCAACACCCTGCCTGCCGTATCAACAAACAAATAATATCTTTCGATCATAAATCTCAATGAATACAAATTTACAAGTAGTAGATGGCACTTAAAAACAACGACGTTCGCAAAATAGATTCGATAAGTCGTAAATTATTGTCTTTAATGTAAACAAAGTGATTACGCTTCTATAGTTTTATGATTTGTGCCGTAAAAAATATCAAACTAAATCTATTTGCATCAATTTATTTAATTCATTGACATTAAATACTGAATTATCAAGAACCAAGAGAATAAAGTTAAAATAAAAGTGATTCTTGCTAATGTAAAATTAAATTGAAAATATTAAAACAGTAGAGGACGGCAGCTAATGAGACGGGAGGACGATTTAAGGTTAGCCGGTCCAAATTGGATAACAGTTACGCGAGATAGAAGACAGTGGAAGAGTTTGGAAGAACTCACCTATGACACCAAACCTAATTTCAGAATAGAAGGCTACTTAATTCTAATACTATAAATGCGAAAGTTTAGGTAGATAGATGTTTGTTAGAGTTTGTCGCCTAAACTGCTGAATGTACCTCGATAAAATTTGGCTTAGATGTAGAGGATAATCTGGAAGAACACATAACTTTAGATCTCCGTAATAGTTGTTCCTGGTCTAAAAGCGATGAGTTTCGACCTACATCTTAAGAAGCTCTCGCTAAACAGTTGGGTTAAGGGCCCGATACAAAAGGCAGTCATTTTAGAAACAGCGCGCATTGTGAGGAGGTTCCTTTCTCTTTAGCTCTGACCACTGGTTGGATGAATCATTGAGTTCTACAAATTTATATAATTTATTATTATTTTACACTATTATTGTTGGTTTTTTTAAGCTACAATTTAAAGTATAGTAGATATAAATAAGTTAAATAAAGAAAGAAGGTTATATTTATATAACCTTCTTTCTTTGTTTTATATATTTTTATATTTAGCATTCTAAATAAGTAATATTTTTTAAAGAATTTTTCTGAAGCGATACAATTCAGTTGAAGATTAAAAATCTATTTACGTATAGTAAATACTATCAAGGAATTTAATAAGAGTAGAAAAAGAACAAAATTAAAAAAAATCGTATACCAATTGGGAATATAAATGCAAAATATTTTTCACGCATGCAAATTTCCGCACGAATTATTTTTTTGGTAGTCTCTCAACTTTCTACTTTTTACTAGAGCAATCCATGTTTAAAAGTATGCAAGTTTTTAATTTTCAAATTAATATAATAAGTATATTCAATCACCATCATTTATTTTAAGAAGAATAACAAATACACATCACAACATAGTATAAAACAAAGTCGCTTTCTC
Source organism: Papilio bianor (assembly GCA_011763625.2). Lineage (NCBI taxonomy): Eukaryota > Metazoa > Arthropoda > Insecta > Lepidoptera > Papilionidae > Papilio > Papilio bianor. The sequence goes on along the minus strand of JAAOEG020000017.1, from coordinate 3,989,939 downwards.
TGTCCCTATATCCCTGTGTACGCTTAAATCTTTAAAATTACGCAACGGATTTTGATGCGTTTTTTTAATAGATAAAGTGATTGAAGAGGAAGGCTTATATGTATAATAACATCCATTAAATAGTGGATAAACACTGTTATTTTTGGGGTTTCTAATGTGATGTAAATAATTATTTTTTTCCACTTACATTTCAACAAACGCAGGCTGAACACTACGATATTTATCAGATATATACCCGAAGCCGAATCGGGCCGCCAGTAACCTATAAATTGTTAAGATGACTAGTAAATCTGACTAATATTATAAATGCGAAAGTTTTAATGGATGGATATTAGAAGATATTTTCAAAACAGCTTATCGGGCTAAGCTGAAATTTAACATACATGTAGAACATAGTCTGGAAGAACACACAGGCTACTAATTACGTTTTTTTAATATACCGTGGTCGCAGTCGCGGACGACAACTAGTAAATAGATAACTAAATCAAGATTTAAGTCCACACTCTGATGAACAAGCGTCACTTTCCTAGATCCGGTTGTAAACGGATCCGACATAGAATTGAACTCGACCGTTACTAACAATCTTACAATTAAAATAGAAAACAGTGAAATGGTAGCTGATAGTGGTAATTAATAGAATTACTATCACTCGCCCGCGAATCAATCAGTCGTCCAGACTTTGTTTTATATTTGTGCCATATTTCAATAAGATATGTGTAACCGTTGCAGAATTATCTAGTGAACATGAAATAAAAAAATTTATGTATACAACGAAAACCGTAATTATTTTCTGGATCCAAAGTACCTTATGAGTTCTTCTAGACTATTCTCTAAATCTATGTCAAATATCCTTGAGATCCGTTCAGCAGTTTAGGCGAGAAACTCTAACAAACATCAATCCATCTAAACTTTCACATTTATAAGATCATTTTTTTTTTCTCTAATTCTGATTAAGGTCTTTGTGTCACTTAAATCATAGTTGGAATATTTTTTAAATAACTATCGGCTCCGGCTTCGCATATGTAGGTATAAATCTGATAAAACTGGTAGGGCTCAAACTGCGTTTGTTGCAATGTAAGCGGAAAAAATGTAATTATTTACGACATCACATTAGAAACTCTAAAAATAATAATATTTCTCCGCTATTTAATGAATGTAATTATACATATAAACCTTCCTTTTAAATCACTCTATCTATTAAAAAAAACCGCATCAAAATCCGCTGCGTAGTCTTAAAGATTTAAGCTTACATAGGGATATAGGGACAGTGAAAGCGAGTTTGTTTTATACTATATGTATAGTGAATTGAAATTCTAATTCAAGATCAAAAAAGGAAAGACTTCCAAATGCAGATTAATACGATTTATATATTAATATTAAGTTAACGATAAACGTATTTTAAGAGCTTTTAAAATTTTCTTCGGCACGTACATTTTATCTCTGTCATAATAATTCTCATACATTATAATGCCACGCTTATTTCCTCGTACGTAACCGGTAATGTAGGCTACACAAGTTAGGTTCTGTATTATTAATCAACAGTCAAAACCGACATTAAACACTAGTTTCGTAGTACACACAATTGCACAGTTTAGTCACAGTTCCCACTGAGGGGCTGGGAGCTTAACCTAACTTTTTTTTTTTTTTTTTTATTTAACAAGGTGGCAAACGAGCAAACGACCACCTAAAATCACTGAAATAGCGAAGTGACCGTTGCCCATAGACATCCGCAACTGCAGATGCGTTGCCTACCTGTA
>JAAOEG020000017.1:3102188-3135405 GCA_011763625.2 Papilio bianor | reverse complement strand
GGCGTCCCTCCAAGGTCAGTAGGCCGTCGCCATAGGAAGAGGAAATTCAGTTTTGATGATTTTAGAGGGCAAGAAGGTAGGGATTATCCCCTGGGTGGTGCGAAAACCCAGTGTACTCCCGGTGGGTTCCTTTGGAGATTTCCGGACATTCCAGTTGACTTTGAAGATGGGCTTCGAGAGGTTTATAGTCAATCAAGTCTCACATAACTCTGTTTTTACCCAAGAAGCTTACCTATGAAGATTTCCCTCCGACAACAAAAAAGACATATTTTATGTGTATTTTTAATTTCAATTACAGTGATAAAATTACTGACTGCGCTTATAAAAATGTTGAAATGAGAGGATTGACGATATGTTGTTAAACAAGTTGTTTGATGGAAATAGTAGATTCAAGATAAACATTTTGGATAAAAATATTAAACTTATTCCTTTAAGTTTACTAATGGACAAAAATCTATGCTTTTTATGTGTACTCTTTTAAAAGTCCTTCTGTATCTAAATTAATTAAATTAATCGTGTAAGAAAAAAAACAAATAATCAAAGATATGGGTCTTAAGTCGTAACGTTTTCTTAGACTTCCCTTTACAAATTGCGTCCCGGTCAAGTTTATAGGTCATAAAAATAATGTGAGATGATCGGCTGAATATAATTAACTTTAATGGACCAAAACTATTAGCGGCTACCGGAAAAATGCCGAATAGAGACATAAAAATAAATAAATATGCAAACTAACCGATAGACGTTTATACGGAATAAAGTGTTAGAGGTTTTTTGAACGGTATTCGTCTTAAGGGCAGGCTACCTTTGATCTTACATAATTAATCTATACATATAATGAAATTGGAGTGTAAGTTTGTAATATTGAAATAACCGTTTTTTACAACATGAATATGAATATATATACGGTACACACACCAAAATATTTTTTTTTACAATTTGTCTGTTTTTTCCGGCTAATCTCTGAAATGGTTAGACCGATTTTGACGGGACTTTTATTGGTAGGTAGCTGATGTAATAAGGAGTAACTTGGATACGTTCATTTTAGAAAAAGAACGCGCGGACGGAGTCGCGGGTGACAGCTAGTTTATCTATACATATAATAAAATTAGAGTGTCTGTTTGTAATATTAAAATAACCGGTTTTTACTACATGTATATGAATATATACATATACGGTACGTACACCAAAAAAACATTCGTTCCGGCTAATCTCTGAAATGGCTGGACCGATTTTAACGGGACTTTTATTAGTAGGTAGCTGATGTATTAAGGAGTAAACTCAGGCTACGTTTATTTCAGAAAAAGAACACGAAGAAGAGTCGCGAGCGACAACTAATACTTCCAAACAAAAACCGAAAAAAAAGTAATGGAACTTTTTGCTTGTACTATGACATTTGATGTTTTTATAATTGTTACTTTGACATTGTTTGATTTACGCAAACACAATTGTTCAGTTGGTACAGATCCGAAACTCGTCTGGCCCTGTTGAGAGTAGCGCCCTTATAGAGGTAATGCAATACTCGTAAAATGTGAAAACAACAAGCGACAATCGTATAAGCTCACATACGGTAAGACTCTTTTTTTACTTCAAAGGCTTTCGTACACACACATATTTGTGTTGCTTATATCGAAAAATCATCATTTATCAACCTGTCCTTATCCCGACGGAGGGTCGGCACAGTACTACTTTTCCACACATCTCTATCAGCCGTTATATCTGAAATCACACCTTTCTTACACATCTCTCACACAATCCAAAGTTTCTTTGGTCTTCTACCTTTGTAGCCACATTTAATGTCATTACCCTCTTCTTTATGTGGTCATCATCTTTCCGCATATGTCCATATCACGCTAACCTTTGTAACGTCTGTCTGTTCCTCGTAATCCCTGAAACATTCAGCTTTATGGGATTGTGACGGGAAGGTAGCCGAAGTGTGTGGAAATATTATTATACATTTTGCAATTCCGCACTCACAAAAGTAGCGGGTAATCCCTAGTTAATATTTTTGGTCTATCAAAAACATAATCTTCTTAGGAACCCACAGAACCCAAAAGCAAAGCTTCCTCTTAAATCTAAACGAAAGATAAGACTTTTCGGGTATATTTCTTGGTTAATTGCTTTAACGATGCGGCTCGTTTACTAGGAAACGTATATTTCTTTGGGTGGCCACAATTTAATAGGATATAAGGTTTATGTCATGCAGCTACCGTCGGTAATAGTGAATCAAGTGTGGACTTGTTAGACGCGTCGTGCGGTGCCTACTCTAATGCTTTATAAATTTTTAATCTGTCTGACGTTACTTTTATAAAGTATCTCTGTTCATGTCAAACGAAACGTTTCTATTAAGCCAGTTTACTGGACTTAGTTTCTTCTTTAATATAATGTAACTTTAAGTAAGATTTTTATTGAAGAAAAAACTTAATTTTTTACACATGCTATCTGTAATCTATCGCTGTTACTAGTGCCATATTTTGACGTGAAACTATATTGTACTCACAATACTGGACTTTAATATAGATTTATAACGCAATACGACCGTCAGCATGGAAGTCTTGTCACGATATTTGTTAAGAAACCAAATGTGTCACATCGTTATCAACATCTATTTATATAATTTAAATAAAAATTCAAATTTGTATCCTGTATGTTATTCCAGACTATATTCTATATCTGTGTATATTTCAGTAGGATATGTTGTAACCATTACCAGGATCAAAAGTAGCCTATGTGTTCTTCCAGACTATCCTCTATATTAATGCCAAATTTAATGGAGATCCATTCAGTTCCAAAAACTCCTACAAACATCCATCCGTCTATCTAAACTTTGGCATTTATAATATTACTAAGATTAAGATAGTCAATAAGGCGACAGTATCCATTAGTTATTCTGCAACACCCTTGCATTTTGGGTACACCGGTGAGCGACAACACATATGATAATATGTGATAAAGATATTAAATGAGAGAGAAGGAAAATGTAAAAGGGAGATTGATAGATATCAACTTGGAAAGTAGAGACAAATAATGACCTACGTTTAGTTTAACAACACTTCGGAATTAAAATTGTCCGTCAATAAATTTATAGAAAAACAAATTAAAAGATGCATTCGAATTGTTTATTACTGTTATACAATTAAATGTCTTCGTGCAACTTGTCGTCTAATCTAATCATTCAGAATTACCTTCGGTTAAGTACCTTACAAAGATTGTTATGGCTTTATAAAAGAAATCAGTTCGATGGTAACTGGTAGGGATATAGTTCACAGTCACCACTAAATCGGTGCTCGTAAAATTTTACTATCCATTTTTATGTTTGTTTGAGGTCCAATATCAGTTAACCCTCAGAGGGATTCGATTTGTAGACCGAGGATTGTAGCACAGTGAAAGATATAATAATATAAAGTGATTTATTTAACAGTGGTAGAGCCGTTCGCACTAATGGGCCGGGTCGCCCTCCGCAATATCACTACACAGAAGACAGGTATCAAGTGGAAGCAATTCCGCGTTTCATCTGATGAGTGTGCGTTCCGGAGGCCTAATACTAGTCGTCTTCCCCTTCCCACCCCTTTCTTAAGGGAAGGATGGGGAGAGGAAGTGTACTTCACGAAGGAGACGACGCATAGGAAGAGGAATATTCTCCTCCTCAGTCGAAAAAAGGTAAGCAACGGTTTTAGGTGCCCTTTTGTTCGTTTGCCACCTTGTAATATAAGAAAAATGAATATTTGAATTCGAATTTTATTTTTTTTATATAAACTTAAATAAGACCGAAAAACAATACCTGAAACGGCGATATAAAATCGACAACCTCGATTTGTTATTGACGAGATTATTTTGATAACGCTACTAAAGCTGTGGTGTGAGCGAATCTTATTTTTTATTACGTCACCAGGCTAAAACCAGAAAGTATGGTTTTATTTAATCTATCTTAAACCTCTTTTGTACTAAATTCGTTTTTTTGTAAACTTCTTTAAGACTTGTTACGTCAATTCTATCTAAGGTTTACATGAAGTGCTATACTTCTTTGCTTTTTATAGCATAGCTGTTAGTGTAGTTCCAGCTTTCGTTCCCTATATGCCCGTTCGTCCGCGGGGGCACAAAGGAGCCGCTCACGTAATTATCAATACGTGTTAGGACGTGCCGAGGTTCTTAATGTGGAACGTAAAGTTTCAACCCTGTTTAATGACTCCACGTATTAATATGGTGTGTTTTTTCTTTTTTATTTGCTTTTAAAATTTCTACATTGTGTATTCCAGCCAGTTAATTTTAATTGATATATTGTTTGTTGAACTTTATTATTGTTTTAATTAATTTTCCTTTGTTTTTTAAACTTATTAGTTGCGAAATAATGCTTTTTGTAAAGCTTGTCTGTTGACTATTTTCCTAGTATATATGTTACTAGCGTCCCGCTTCGGCTTCGCACGGGTATAAATCTGATAAATCTCGTAGGGTTCAGCCTGCGTTTGTTGCAATGTAAGCAGATAAATATAATTATTTACGACATCACATTAGAAACCTCGAAAATAACAGTATTTCTCCACTATTTAATGGATGTTATTATACATATAAAGCTTCCTCTTCAATCACTCTATCTATTAAAAAAAACACATCAAAATCCGTTGCGTAGTTTAAAGATTTAAGCATACACATGGATATAGGATCAGAGAAAGCGACTTTGCTTTATACTATGTAGTGATACAACAACACTCATGTCGGTAACCAAGGGAGGTACGCAAAGACAACGGTCTCCATTTGGTGCGGTCCTAACACAGCTCCCTCACTCTACATTCATACATTCAGTTTCGAGTGCTCATAATACCACCCTGCTTGAGTATCTCAGGAAATTGGACAGTATAAATCTGAAGCTGTCCTTCGCATCATACATCTCATTTTTTACTGTCTTTTCATTCATAATTTTAACGTATCCAAGCCATCTAAAGACGACTTTCTCGACTCGACTCATAACATCCTCTTTTAAGCTTCATTCTTCCCTAATAGCACACATCATTCTCAGTCACTCCTGAGACACTTCTTAAAGATCGCATCGTCAACTGTATGTATTATACTTGCTGTCTCCCGCGACTCCGTCCGCGCGAAATTAAAATCAAACTCAGTATGCAAAGTGTTACACCAGACTTTTTTTAATGAGGTTTTCTGAACCGTTGTAGAATTACCGAGTAACAAGCAAATAACAAAATGTATATATCACACGGGAACTGTAACTATTCCCGTAATCAAAAGTATCCTATGTGTTCTTCCAGACTATCCTCTACATTTTCACAAAATTTCATCTAGATTCGTTCTGCAGTTTAGGCGACAAACTCTAACAAACATCCATCTACTCTTTCGCATTTGTAATATTGGTAAGATTAATAGATGTTATAGGTTTTTTTGTAACTAAAACATCGAATCAAATCAAAGGGATTTTCGTATCAAGGCATGTATCTCTAGACATGTAGTCGTCATGATTAAATATTTCAGACAAGCATATTAAATCTGAATAATAATAGAGCGTCGATGGCTCAGAGGCTAAGCACTTGACTTGTAATCTGCAGGTCCTGGTTAAAATCCCACCATGTAAAAATGTGTTTTTCGATTTTCATATTTCATATGTGCATTCACCCGTCGTTCTTACGCTGAAGGAAAGCATCGTGATGCAACCTGCACATATCAGCGAAAAATTTAAAGATGTATATAAAGTCAAACAACCATCATTATTATTTTTTATTAACACATTATTAACTTGGGGGTAGGTTCCGAGCCCCTCAATGGAGACGTATAGTGAGCTGATGATAAATATTAAAATCTGAAATGTTACGATTAATACTATGTTTAATGGAATACAACAATATTATTATATATTAGAACGTAACTTAGTACAGTCATAGATAAGGATGACCTTTCCTTAATAGAAACGTTTTCTAATAAACAATAATCATAAATAACAGCTGCGGTGATAAACAAGTGATTTCACACAAAAGCATGCAACGATAAGGGACATTTGTACGAACGTCAGACGAATGATCATTCATTACGATCCATTCATGCGTTCATTCATTGCGGAGTGAAAATAGCTCGTTTATCTATCCGTCTGTACGGGAAGTCATAAAGCAATCACTACTATCACTCGTCTCGGTTTTACTTTTCTATATCGAAGTCATTCATTTTAAAGACTCAATAAGATTGTTGCCTACAGGGATGAACTGAAAGAAAACACATTTATTGCCACACAGATTCAATAAAAACACACGAAGCTCAGATATGCAACAATTGAAATAAAGTGTGGCATTAGAAGAAAGCTCAGTCCCAGCGCTGGGTCAGCTGGCTCCTTTGAATTCATTTGAACACGTCGCCACTGGAACCTCAGCCTAGTTAGCCTAATATAGTTATCTATACCTACATATAATGAATTTGGAGTGTCTCTTTGTAACATTGCAATAACCGTTTTTAACAACATACATATAGTATATACGAATAGGGTACATACACCAAAATATATTTTTTTTAATTTTTGACTGTCTATCTTTCTGTTTGTTCCGGTTAATCTGCGAAATGGCGGGACCGATTTTGACAGTGACTTTTATTGGCTGGTAGCTGATGTAAAAAGGAGTAACTTAGGCTACGTTTATTTTAGAAAAAGAACGCGCGGACGGAGTCGCGGGCCACAGCTAGTAGTTAATATTTGCGCAAGAGGGCATTACAAATAACAAATACTAATATAGTTAAAAATATATAACGAACTGCTTTTATAATTATGTTAACAAAAAAGAGAAAAAACACGTACTAAAATTGCTGTCTCTTTCATTTCCTTTGATTGAATAAAGATGGCAATAAGTTTAATATACGTGTATCGGCAGTGTAAACACTTTTGTTGTGTCAGTTTTGAAACAAAACCCAAGATAAGTCGTGTAACAAACAACTTCAAGACTAATTGATTTAATTAATTTCAAGACAATTAAATCCGTATTTCCCAAAATACAAACTGCATGACATTTTCCGCATCCTATGACCTCAATTTCTACATATATTACTTTTGCTTTTCCGCTGATTCGTCGTCGCATAATTGAAAAAAAAAACAATTCTAGTAATAAATATAGGCACGCTACTACGAAAAATATTGTTTTGAAATTGGTTCAGTAGTTTTTTAGTTTACAGACCCCCATTTGGAAGACGATCGGCCGGCACAGATATGGGGTAGAGACGCCGTGGAGCTGGACCTGCGTGAGCTAAGAGTTTATTTATCGCCATGACCAACCTGCCCTTGTCCCTACGGAGGGTCGGCACAGTATGTACAACTTTTCCACGCATCTCTATCAGCTGTCATATCTGAATACACACTTTTCTTACGCGTATCCTCATTCACACAATCAATCAATACTTTATTCGATCTTCGTTAGCCAACTACATTTTTCTAAGCGGAGATTAATCATTACACACAAACATAAAAATCTTTTTTCTTTATAATATTAATATGGATATCTCAACAATCATAATATTTTACGCAAAAATCGAAGATATTTTAGCATATTAAAGTTTGTAATAACTTGTGTGTTGCATTGTCCATGTTCAATATACACGCTATCTTAATGTCTCCTTTACGGAACAATAATGGTTACATTATAATTATTATGACCGGACCAATAAATTATTATGTCGATCATTAATTATATGTGATTGAGAAATGTCTGCTGATAAAGGTGCGCGTTCGTCACCGCGTTGTAGATTAAAAACTTAATTCAGAGAATTATAATTACTAACAACATTTATAAAGCTATCATTATCATTGCTCAATAAACATGCTTTTGATTGAAAGTTATTCGATTTTAGTTTATAAACCAAATATGTTGTAACTGTTACCGCTACAAGTTAGGGTCCATCAAGCGAGTGTACCTTCTCAAAGGCCGGCCGTTGCTCTGGTAATGTGAATGACCATGGCCGTCGATGATCACCTCGGTGTTCATGATGTTTGTATGCTCCCTTCTTTTATAAAAATAACTAACATTTATAAAACACTAGTTTTTGCTCGCGAACTCGTCCACACGGATTAAGAATAAATTAGTTACTAGCGTATGTTCTGGAGATACCTTCAAACATCCATCTACACATTACACTTATGTTGTTATATTATGAATAATTCATACAATATCTTTTTAAATTATAGCCTACGTGTTGTTCTAATATATATTTTTTTATTTCACTAAACTTCTGCTAAACGGCTGGAGTGATTTTAATGAAATCTGTTATGTACCTTCAGTTGGATTCGAGAATGGTTTAGATTCACAATTTAGAGCACATATCATGTTTAAATGGATGGATGGATTTTTGTTAGAAGATATCCGCAGAACGACTCAACACAGCTCGATGAAATTTGACACAGATATAAAATATAGTCTGGAAGAAAACATAGGCTACAATTTAAGTTTTATTTAAATTTCCCACAGACGAAGTCGATGGTGCCAGCTTATTATAAAATTTGATCAAAATCCAATCAGTTGTTTTTGCGTGAACGAGCAACAAACATACATATCGTCTTAGTTTACACGCAGTCGATTGGACATCAAATAAACAATTACCACAGATTAAAATAGCAATAATAAATAGATCACTACACATGTGGATAATCTGTTCCGCTTATTTGAATTTGGAACGCAGAATAAGCTGGCAAAATGACAGATCGCGTTCCCGCCAACCTATCTCCCTCCGCCTCGCTCGAGCTCCTCCTAATGAGCGTGCCTTGAATCTAGAACTTAACCATAGTGTATGCATGCAGTAGAACAATTTGAAACAAAATGTATGAAAACGTACCGTAAATTATTAATGAATTAACACGAAATGTTTCATCACTATATAACAACATTGTAACGTTCGGAGCTAAAGCACAGACGGAAAGCATGCTTGCTGACCATCCCCAGGAAGTAATACCTGACGGTAGTCCAGTGGGGATACAAAAAGTCCATGGAGACGGTAGTTTTAGTCAGTATAGGATTCAAGTTAGGCGAAGACTAAAGAGCCAGAGACGGACACACCATACATGTAGCTCCCATATCTGACTGTCCCCCAAGGCATTTTTTCCCCTTATAAAAAATCTCTATAAAATATGTAATTTTTTATACTGGTACTTTTTTAATGTATTAAGCTTATTTATTTTTCGCTATTATGCTCAAGTATTCATTGATTATCTTAACCTGACTGAGGTAGTTTACTAACAAAAAGCACATACTTTATTTAAAGTTTCATTGAAATAAGAAATTATTAGGATCAATAAAGGAATGAAAAAACTAAGTTGTAATAAATAATTAATTAGAGCAAGATTTCTTTAGTCTAGGATTATTAATAAACATTTATAATTGTAATATTAAATATTATAATTGATGCTAAAAAAGTATTATAACATCTGTATTTTTTAGCCTGTAACATCCTCGCAACTAGCAACTTCAAATACAAAGCTGGCCCCTATACCCTGAAAATTAACAGCCACGCAACATTAAAATGATTAATTTGGACAATTAGGAGCGAGAGAGCGCTTAGTACGAAAATTAATAAGTTATTTTTAATTACGGGTTAATTGTGCACAAGCTGCTTCAATTAGCTCGGAACGATTGAGCGAGTGCGCTGAATGTATCGCTTTGCTTGTAAATGAGACGTATACGAGTGCCCGAGTTAAGACTGGCCGCAAATGACAATGATAAACATGTTCTTTGGTTAAAAAAAAAACTGAACGCAGTGATCCATACTGAAACATAGTTCTTAATCGGAGTTTAAACATTTTTTTAATACAATCAAGAAAGCTGTCATCTAAATTCGCCATAATAGCGAAGCAATCGCTGTCCACAGACATTCCCATTTACAGATACGGTACCTGCCTTTAATCTAGAGAAGGGGGACGGACAGAAAAATGATATTTGCAATGGATTCCATGCGTCTTCTTCCGCCAAATCTACTTCCCCTTACCATACCTTCCTTAATAGAAGAGGGTGAGTAAGAAGATGACCAATATTAGGTCTCCGGTAATTACACTTACCAGAAAATACCCTGCGTGCCTCCCGTGATACCCGTATACCGAGAGATGGGCAGGAGAATGGGATGGTGATGGGTAACCAGTATGTACGCGGAATTGCTTCCACTTGTCGCCTTTCTTGTGTGGTCGTGTATCACCTATCGAGCCGTTTATTTCGTGCAAAAGATGTAATTGACTCTACCACTGTTCAAATTCACAATGTACTGATTTTTAACGATAGTTATTGAGACAGATATAGTATTATTTTTGGTTAATTGTTGGATAGATTTACGCGCATTCTTCCACTCTTACTTTCAGCCAACACCGCCCGTATCACTAACTTTTTTGTGACTGGATTGTCTCTGTTTCCCTTGAAGAGCCATTTATAGATTCACCGGGCCTGAGGTGGTCGAGCGCAGATGGCGTTTAGCCGAAACCTCGTTTATGAGTAACTAAGCTCGAGGGCTCCCTCAGGAACCTGGGCTCGGGGTACTTCGTTATTATTACCGGATTGGGCAAGTCGATCGCTCAACGACGCTTCGCCAACCGCACATCAATAGTGCGTCGGAGAATAATGCTTAACTTTACTGACAAAATATCTTTATTCCGTTCTATTGACGATTTGATGTGTGAACGTCGCGATAATCATGGGTATCGGCTTTACTGAGTGCACGAGCAGTGGACAAATGTGCTTTAACCTTTACTAGTTTATTATTTATACTTATTGCCTTTATAGGCATGAAAATATTATTAAAAGTACAAACTTCGATGTAGGTAACTGATAAGTCGCAAATTACGATAAGTTTTGTTTACACAATGCTCGAAAAACTCAATCGTCATGATTACAGATATTTTGTGATGACGTGCGTAAAGTTTATTTTTTACGACTTGGTCTTTGTCTTTTATTAAAAAAACTCTAGTTTACTACTTACGTTTAGAGAGAAAGAAAAGACATGTATAACAATACAAAAACGCCAAAATAACTTAGACACAAAGTTGATACAAAGTATGTAAAATGAAAGACAGCTGAGCGAAGCAAGGACAGATTAAACTGTCTCTGCGCTGGTTTTCAGCAGCTACCTTTACAATGAAATAAGATAAAGATTTAGCAGGTTAAAACGACAGAGTAGTTCTCTTTTTTTTTCATTATTGTCTTTTTACTACGTCTGTTGTGTCCGTTCCAAACGGGCTTATACTCTCCAGATTGTTGAAGTACTCAAGAAGGGTGGTATTAAGAGCACACTAAACCGTAGATTGTGTAGATGTATGAATGTAGAAGCTAGGGAGGTGTGTCAGGACCACGCAAATTAGCGATCCGTGAATTACATTTACTGCCTGACAGAATTGTTTAATTAATTACCCCATAGCAACAAAATTAAGCCGTATTAGTCAGTCGCAATAATTAAGCGTTTTCAACAACACAGAAATTGCACACTCAGTTGGGTGCTACTTAGTGCAAAGTTGAGATTAAGAAGCCGTTTATCGATTTTGAGTCAGAGTAAAATGCGTAATTTGACTAGCTGTCTTCCGCGACTACTTACGGACAGAATACTAATATTAGTAGCCTATGTGCAGATTATGTTCTTTATCTGTACCAAATTTCATCGAGATTCGTTTAAACATTCTGGAGTTATCTTCAAACCTTTACGTTTGTAAGAAGTGACATTTCATAATGATGCTACTAGTGAAGTTAACTAACTGAGTAATTTAACTTGATACATATTTGAGTAGTCTATACATATTTACCCCCTGTGTAAGTATATTATATAGTCCATATCACGCGACCCGACCTCACTTATCGCACAATTAACTATAATGGATATATTTAAATTAGTGCTCGACACAGCACGCATATTGTTATTAACATTAAAATCGTCATTATGTTATCTCTGATTGTTTTAAATAAGTGGCAATAGGCCGGCCTGATAGCTGGCAACACTGATAAGCGAAGTATCTTAAGTAGGTTCCGAATGATATTTTCAAAACAATATTTTATAAGACAAATGTTTTTAAATAAACAATCTTTACCCAACGTCAGTTTTACAAAGATTTTAGTTAGAACATAAGTCCTGTTTAACCCTCTGAATATCAATATAGAATATGACAACGCATCTTTGACTTAAGGTAGTATAAGTGTTGAAATAACTGTATAAGTTATCTTCAACCCTGGGGAGTATGTTGCGGCTCTGTCGGTGGAACTGGCTTTGCAGACGCCTTGTGCTGACGCCAATGCCGAGACCAGTACCGTCGATGCTGGACACGGCCTCGCAGACGCCTTATGTCGATGCCAATGCAAAGGTCACCTTCAGTATAGATTCTGGGCACGTAACCCCAGAGCCGCAACATCAGCTTTTATTTCGCTTGTTCGTTTGTGTTTTTTTAATTTATTCTACAATCATCATCAGCTCACTATAGTCCCCATTATAGTGTTCGGAGCCTATTCTAAGAGGTGGTGAATGCGTCTACTTCACACATATCTTTGAATTTCTTCGCATATATGTGCAGCATCACGATGTTTTCCTTCACTGTACGAACGTCGGATAAATGTGGACGTGAAATTTGAAAATCGGAAGCGGAATTTGAAACTAGGATCTGCAGATTACAAGTCAAATAACCCTGGAGCCACCGACGCCTTTACTGATTGATCTTTAATCCAGCTAGTTGTAATTTAGAATCATGGCAATTGTTTTATTTAAGGCTGTGAATATTAAAACAACACTTTTCGTTTGCGAAATTGATATATTTTTACTACATAAGTACAAATAACATGCTATGGTCATTTATATTTACATAAAATGTGTATATGTCATATAATACACTTCGCATAGTTTTTTTGTACTGGGAAAATTATAAACATAATGTAGGAATTAAAAATTTGGTTGACTTCTAACGATATTTTACAATAATTAATTAATAATTAAATTAATAGAAACGATTTCGGTAATATTTAATACTTATTTATTCTAATATTTACAAAATAATTTACAATATCTAAAATTCATAATATTATTTCTATCAAATACATTCCATTCGTAAATAATGCAGACTTCACAATCCAATTTGACAAATTATTTGGCAATTTTAAAAATCATTTACTTTTTACTATACGGTTTTGTTGTAATTTTAAAAATTAATATCGTAGGTATAATATATCTTACTGACCATTAAGAAATTTCTCAAATGCAAAAAAATAAAAGAAACATTTTAATTCGAAAGTCAAAACTTAAAATACCGTATACAAGTTCACAACATGACAGATTCGTTCCATAGACAATTAAAAAGATCACTGTTGACCGCTAGTTTGAGTGCTCGGGGAGGAGGTGCCCGATACTGGGGATTGCACCATAGAGAGGTGAGGCGGTAATCCCATGTGCGGCATAGGGCGGCCACCCCCCATCAAGGGGTGAGGGTGGAAATACTGCTGAAGCGCGGGATGCGGGTACAAATGGTGGGGATGGCGGGAAAACTGCGCCATCTTGAGTTTTTCGATCTCCGCCTCTTGAACTCGTTTCGCTTTCGCACGTCGGTTTTGGAACCATATTTTGACCTGTTGAAGAAGATAAATTTACATTAATTTTTCATCAAATCAGAAACTTTGGTTAGGAAAGTAAGTAATAGCTTAATCTTTGGACTTATAACCCGTATATTAAGTTTCATCGTGCCAATACAACTAAACCGTGGACTTATAACGAGTATTGGTTTAAACGTTTGCTTGACGACAAAATTTGTATTAGATTTGTACCGGGCGCAAAGTACAGCAACCAATATCATACTTATTTACGAATTAGTTACGAATACGTTCTCGCAACTGTCACACAAATATTCGTGATAGATCCTCTGATTTATAGCCCCCGCAGCTAGAGACTTTTAGTCGCACGATAGTTGGATTGGGCGCTTTATGTACAAGAGCATGTATGGGAGTGCGCACATTACTACGATTTGGTATCGACCGACTAAAACATTGAATGTGCTCTACCATTATTCTAGGATCTAGTGTACTCACAACCAACCCGACTATTTAGTCGTGCCAGTGTGCGTACAGCCCAACCCGATCAATCTATTGGGCGACTAAAACGCCTTAGGGCTGCGGTGGCTCTTATCGTGATACAATTCATGCGGGTTTCTTGGTTTAATCAACTTATAATGATATTTTATTAACAACTGCAATTCATACCTGTGTTTCAGATAGTCCTAACGATGAGGAGAATTCAGCTCGTTCGGCAATACTAAGGTACTGTTTGTCGACGAATTTGCTCTCGAGCGCGCGAAGCTGCTGTGCTGTGAAGGGCGTGCGTGGCTTGCGGTTGGGTTTGTGCTTCCTTAAGTTGCATTTCAACTTAGGCGGCTCACCATTTGCATCTGTTTAACAAAATTAAACCTTATTAACAATCGATGAAGTGTATTTTACTATGTATCATTGGTATAATGGTATATTGTTGCAATTGGAGTTGAATACCGAATTTGATTTTAAGAATAATTAACTCTAAGTATATTTCATTAAGGTACAAATTTAATTGTGTCGAAATTATGATTAACGCATGTAGTAAACGGATGCCGAATTATTTTTTTAATTAACGAGCTGTATCAGATTACTGGCCTGTTGATAACAATGTTGTTATTCATATGTTTCCGAGAATAAAGTAAAAATATAGTTTTAATTGCTTTTCCGTATGCACTAAAAAGGGTTTATGTGATAAAAAGTTTATATTACAATCTCCAATGAATTATACATGAATATGTCACTATGACAGTAGCGCTGCTATCGCAACTAGTTCTGTCAAATAATATACTCGTATAAAACCCTTTTCACAAAGTATTGATAAAGTGGCGCTAGTGAGCCGTCATAATTAGGTTTGACTCATGCCCTGTGCTCATGCTCAATATTGTTGCCAGTCTCTAAAAGTAATTGCAAAAAATATTCGAAACAAAATGACAAAGAATAAATAGCTTAAAAACACAATAAAATAGAGTACAAAAGGTACCGAATGACCATTGGTATGTCATTCCTTGTTCGATAAATCGCATTTAAAAGAAAAATAAAAAACATTCGAAGGTTAAAACTCGCGGTCCAGTACCGATACGATCTATACGACGGTAATTTTTAAATTATTTAGCGGTGAACGGAATTAGTAAGCAAATTGTTCGCTTAATCGTTGCGAGCCGGTTATCAGGTATTTTGTGTAGCAAAGATGTCTTGTTAAAGGCATTTCTATAAGTGTCTGTCTCAATACATCTTTACTATGGTATCTAAGATTACAAATAAAAGAAAATCGAGTAATATTTTGAGATAAATAAAGAGCTTTTCCAGCATTATACGATTTTTAACGGAGATTTGAACTAATTTAGTTGCTTACCTTCTAAAACATTTCGTATCACATTAAGAATGGTTTTTATTTGAATCTATTATATTTACGTGGTTTAGAACACTTTGTCTTTTAATTTTATTAATGCTATTATCTACTTTAAACTATTTTAAGCAATTTCATGATTTTTTTTATGTTCATGATATTTTAAACCTAACCACACTAATAATAAGGTACAAAATAGCTTTATGACAAATTGTGAATACATTTTCGCGGTTTAGTATATTAGCATCATTTGTTATTGAAATATTAAACTTGTCACGGCGCTAAGAAAAGTAACATATTAATTCCCGTGTCAAACGTACGAGCATCGCTTAATAGTTAATGGGCCACACAAAAAAACTTTAGGAACGAAAAAAAAGTAAATTATGTGACAGAGAAGAAAAAAGTCATAGTGTATTAATGTCGTGTTTAGACGTCAAAGCGAGCGCCGACGACAAGGGAGACTAAAATAATATAAGGGCGGATACACACGAGAAATTACGAGGCAAAGACCGCAAAGACATTCAGCCAACTTACTTTTGATTAATTACGTAAAACGGAACGTATTAACCAAACAAAAGGCGCTTAACAAGTCTTTAAGGATATGTCATTTTGACAGTTTTGATATCAATTTGAAACAAGCACGTGTTCTTTGAATTCTGATTATCTTTTTTAAACATCCGATTGTCGTGTAATTTATCCAAATGAAAAATGATGACAAAAATACTTTTTTTTTACAAAAAGAACTTAATTAATTCAGGAACCATAAGATATTGCGATAGATTGGACAATAGTCTTATTATTTTATTCAAATATATTAATTATTTATGCATATGTATGTATGTATGTTTTAACCGCCTCACAAGCATTAAGTAACAGAAAATTTTGAAAGAAATGTTGTTGATTACAAAAAACTAAAGAAAAATCTAAAAAAATCCCCTCTTTTCTTTAAAGCCGATAGTGTGTACTGGCCGATGTAATCCCCTCCAAATAATACACATTAAAAATACATGCACTCGCGTCTTCCTTCGTTTTCTTGTTAATTGTTCAAGAGATATCGTCTGCAGATGTTTAAACTTCTGAATTACACGCGTGTTGTGACTTTGGACGCGTCGAAAGAAATATGAGACGTTTAAAATACTCTTAAGTACATTTACCATTGTTCGTTTGTTTAAAAAAACGTATTAAACGAGAGAATGAATTATGGAAGATTTTTGGCGTGAATACTTTTTAGTTTAACTAGTGATATTGTGTGGATCTGTCTGTTATTTACGTCATACCGAGACATTTCTAAATGATTTATAAAAATACTAGCTGTGCTCTTGACTTGACTTTTTATATTCTATTCTATCGATTTCTGTCCGTCCGTTCGAATTATTAAACCTAGGCATATTTAAAACCCTTACAACCCAATTTTTTGCATTAAAAAATAGCCTATTTCCTTTCTAAGTAACAAATTTCATTGAAATCGGTCTATTAGTTTTGGAGTGAAATAGAGACAGACAGACAGAGTTACTTTCGCATTTATAATATTAGTAAGGATTTAAAATAACTTATTTTTTTCAAAATGGCATACCTGAGTGGAACTTAAGTAAAAGATATCTACACTAAGGTACTCTTATAGTCACTTAAGGGCACAGCGGCAATTAACCATTACAGTTAAATTAATAGGTCTGTGGTTCAATCAATGTATCTTCAAGTAGACGGACGCTTTAACTGATCAAGTATCAAGATGAATTGCGCACGGTACATCCCTTGATTGTTCAGACTGTACCCGACTAAAAGGACACTTGATATATTAATGAGTGTGTTTGCTTTTTGTACGCGTATCACCATTAATCGTGCGAGGCGTGGTATGTCATTCATTCCAATATTTTAAACGTTCACAGCATTCGTCTGACGTTTTTGTTGTCTGTACAAGATTCTTTGATAGTTAGTGATTTAGTATTTATATACATACATACATATACTATTTACATACTTACATATGTATGTATATAAATAGTATATGTTTTAAACAACGAAATACGAAGATCAGTCATTATAAAAAACCTATTTACACGTCATATACAAAACATACAAATGAAACAACAATACGAGATATATTTTAGAGCGTCACTGGCTCAGGGATTAAGCAATTGACTTATAATCTGAAGGTCCAGGTTCGAAACCCACCATATACCAATGTGTTTTTAAATTCTCGAGTTTCGTATGGACATTTATCCGACGTTCTTACGGTGAAGAATGTGAAATACATCGTGATGCAACTAGTGAAAAATTCAAGGATGTGTGTGAAATCAACCCAGACCCAGCGTAGTTGACTAAGGCCTAGTCACCCCTAACATAGAGTATGCTCTGAGGTTCAATGGGGATTGAAGCTATTGATATATTTTAAAACAATTTAGTTCATTCAAAGTCTTTATATTTCCTTTGAAACATTAACAAGATAACCGATAAGTGCAGATAAAATTTATTACAAACAGAATATAAGTTAAACGTCCATAAATCAGTAACATCCTCACCGATATTTGAACAAATAATTAACTGTACGTCTGCTGAATATTTTACGTCGCATCTAAACTTTGTGCCGTGAATAACTGCCTAACTCTTGCAAGGAGACTATTAAGAGTCGTTCTCGAATTCCTTTCGACTACACCCACAATATTTATAAGACGATCAAACGAACTCTTCTCACTTCGACCATTCATCACTGAACTCAATCGTTTCCTAAATGTAAGCCACGAAGTGAGCGTATAGCTACCGCTTTGTTGACAGTTTTTTATTTTTATTTTCTTATCGTATTGGAAATTTATTTAATCGAACCTTACTAACATTATAAATGCGTTTTAAATAGACAGATGGAATTTTATAAGGTATCTCCTGAACGGCTCAACTGATCTGGCAATTTGGCACAGATATAAAACATAGTCTGGAAAAATACGTAGGCTAGTAATTACGTTTTTTTTATTTCGCGCGAATGAAGTCGCGGGCGACAGCTAGTGTGGAAAACAAATGAGATATAAAACAAAAAAAAACGAAAATTATATTATGCCCAAAAATTTAAAAACGGCTTATACTTTTTTCTATTTTTTTTTTGTTTATAAATATGCATTTCATGAATCTCCTAGCCCTTAACATAACAATTTCAAACATTAAAATCATCACAAAGAAAAAACAAATTTAGAGAGCTACAAAGAAATATAGCATTATAACAAACAAAAATAGCTAACTCACGTATATTTAATCCGGTGTCAGCACCGACTAGTTTCGAACCCACAGTGAGAGCAGCCGCGACCGCGAAATAATACCAGGTCCCACTCACCCTGAAGAACAGCCCCCGGAACTAGTCGGTGCAGACACCGGATTAAATATACGTGAGTTAGTCGTTTCTATTTCGTTATAATAATGTCTCACGAAAGTTTAAACAGTATAAATATAGCATTTTAAAATGTACCATAGTTTAAATTGATTAAATATTTCAATATCGTATCAAATTGAAACGTCTCACACAATTTGATATATTACAATATTTTATTTGTCGCCACGTTTTAATTCTCACTAACCGTGTCGCGTATTAGTTTTTACATTTTAATATTATTTTTGCACGCCATATATTTAATGTTGAATCGATAAGAATTTGTTACAGCGTTAAGTAAAACAAACAGATTTATAAGGCGTGTCATATCTTTCTTTAATATTAAATATAAGCTATTGCCCGAGAAGTCCGCTAGGAATAATGTTTTTGAATTTGTTTTTTTCATTTTGAATAACCTAAAACACGGACAGTCTGACTTCAGGTATCTGCACGTTCGGATTAAAACACTCATGCGTATCCTAAATATGGCGATACTTCCAACCTAGTTTCCCTACCCCATATCAACCCCTTACAACACTTCTTTCGCATTAAGAAGTAGCCTATAACCTTTCTCAGGCTCTAGGCTATCTTCGTACCCAATGTCACTGAAATCGGTTCAATAGTTTTGGAATGAAAGCGAGACATAAAGACAGACAGAGTTACTTTCTCATTTGTAATATTAGTTAGAGTTTGCGTGTTTATATTACACGGAACGCGGTGTTTTATATTGATAAATTTAATTTAAAATAATGCGTCCCGAACATTCATGCACACGTCTCGTGCTCCGACACGAGAGGTTTAAGTTGCTACAGCTAGTAATCACAGCCAAGTTGAAAGGGAAGAGACACGCTGGTTCCGGAACAAAATCATGAGTATATAACATCGGGGATGGGACTGGGATAAAATCTGTAAGAATTGTTGCACCTCGCTATAAACCGGGACACACAATGTAACGGCCAACCTTCCGATTGAAAAGGAACTTCAAGAAGAAGATGTTCTAGAGTTTGTAGCCCAAAAGAACTGCACGGAACTTGATGAAATTTGGCACAGATGTAGAGGATAGTCTGGAAGAACACATAGGCTACTGTTGATACAATAATTTTGTTTTACTTTTTATAATTTTATGCAACTGTTCAACATATCTTACTACAATTTAGTATAGATATAGAACAAATAATGGAATAAAATATAGGATACTAAGTTTTATTTTAATTCCGCGCGGACAGTGTAGTAGCGGTAGTTAGTATTTTATAGGTATGAAATCGCTTGTTCTATAGCCCAATAATTAACGAGCGAAGGAGCGTCTATACGTGTGTACAGTATTCGGTCTCGCTCGGGCCACTTTACAAATAGCACTATTCAATGGGACATTAGTATTTTGGCTCCAAGCCAGCGAGAGCGTTTGACAGCTCCTCACTTGTACAGTACCCTTGTTATAGTCCGACAAACGTATTCAGCCCGGGGGAGGAGATTGATACCTATGGAAATATGACATGACAAAGATGCAATATGACTAGGATCACGTGACAATTTTTAGGTATTTATAGATATTTTTAGTGACACATATTTCAACCGGGTCAGTTAAGTTTGACTGTTATGTATAATTGCTATACTCATTGGTATCGTAACAGAATGCTTGCCAATTTTCATTTCGGAAATAATACTGTTAACAGAATTATGATGGTTACTGTTTGATATCAATGTTGTGCAGTGAGTAATCTACGCGTAATGACGCATTAATGACTCTGAGTATGGCAATAAGTAATTTAAATAAACAATATATACCTAAGTACTGCGATTATATTTTTTTCCAAATTTATTCATCAATCTGTTAGTCAAAAATAAACAAAACGATGATAGTGTTCCTTTTTTTACTATTTTTAAGTCAATTTAAAAGAGTTATATTTTAATTTTATCTTTTTATACTACACACTGACCGTTTACTAAGACTTACTTTTGCCCGTGACTCTGTTCGGAATGAAAAACATGTAAGTTGTCTGCGTTTTTCCAGTGTTCTACATCTATTCCAAATTTCATACAGATCCATGTAGCCGTTAAACATCCATCGCTCCATTCAAACTTTTGTATTTTTATTATTCAAAACAAACGAATCAAGCCAACATTGTACAGTCAAATGAAGTAGTAATCTTATTGCTCGCTCGGTAATTGATTGGGAGTTCTTCTATAATTAGTTGCACAACTTTTGTTGCTCTCCGTACGCGCATAGTGTGGGTAGGTGCAATTACTGCGTCTCAACTATGCTTTGAATTCGACTTCACAGCTAAGTGAGCTATTCGAATTGCCTCTAAACGTTGCTCGGATGTCTGGTATTTATCTGAACGGCTTATCTATGCATATTAATTAAATTGTAAAGACTGTACAAGTACATTTATTAATTATTTTTAACAAGGTGACAAACGAGCAGGCACCGTAATTCGCCAAAGTAGCGAAGCAACCGCTATCCAAAGACATTTTCAGAAAAGCAATTTCAGACGCATTACCTTTAATCAACAGACAAGGGGACGCACGGAAAGAGAAAGATATCCAAACCTTTCCATTCCATCTTCCGCCAAGTTCTCTTCCTTTTCCCATCCTTTGCGGTTGGAAGGGGGGAGGTAACTAATTTTAGGCCTACGGAACGCAGACTTATCAGACGAAACGCAGAATTGCTTACACTGGAAGGCTGTTTTCTGTGTTTTTATAGTATAAAAAGCCAAGTCCGGTAATAATAACGAAGCAACGGCCCGAGCCGAAGTTTCTGAAGGAGCCCTCGAGCTAAGTTACTCTTAAACGAGGTTTAAGTTAACCGACATCTGCTCTCGCCCACCTCAAGCCTACATATAAAATTCTAAAGTGGAAAAACACATTGTTACATGGCAGGATTCGAATCAGTACCTACAGATTACAAGTCAAGTGCTTAGCCCATGAGCCACCGACGCTCATTTAAGAACGTATAGTAGTTTAAAGTAAAGCGATGATAGAGCATATAAAAGAATGAGATTGAATGCATTGATTGAAAGAGCGTAAGAGATGTAAAGAAGAATAATCCATATGTTGGGCAAATACAAATAAATGGATGGAATTTATGTGGCCAACACTATAGTGTTTATACTCCTTTTTATAATTTGTATACAGCCTTGAGCAAAAAAAAGAATCGGTTAAGAAAGTTTGAATATATCGGAAGATAAAGACGCTAGCTAACTGAAATAAATGTGCATGATAGAAAATTAAATATTCTTTAAAAAAAAATATTTATTTTTCATTAAAAAGACATAAAGTTAAACGAAAAATGATATCTTACGTAAACTTGGATAATCCAGTATTTTTATATAAATTTAATTTTTATTAAGATTTTAGTACTTAGTGTCTTATTAAGTCTTTAGCGTCATTATCTTCCGAGAAATTCAAACTTTCTTAACCGACGCTTTATTTTTGCTCACGGCTATCTTTCTTTAAGCAATAAAATATCTATCCCACACTAATACTAGATCAGTATTTTGTGCGTGTAGATATCTCGTGGTTAAGTAATACGGTACAGACTGCCCACGTTATAATGTTGTACCTTAAGTCCACGATCGCCGCAGGACGTCTCCGACTGGCCTTATAAAGTAGACAAGATTACGTTTAAAGAAGTAATTAATAAAATCAATTATGTGTTTTTATTAGGAATTAATATTTTATTTTGGAAGTACAAATTAGAAACGAAATAAAATAAAGAATAATGGAATAAAATAATTTTTAATTAGAATTTGAACAAATATTAAGCATTTAAATGGCAACCCAGCTAGTACACATATTATTTCTTTTTTGTTGCTGCAAAATTTTAATCATTACTATAATTTTCTTTCATTTTGTTTTGTGAACAATTTTAGTTCAGTTAAAATAGATTTTAATTAATTTAGAAGCTCGTATTTTTATACGAACCACCGGCATGGATAAGGACAAAGCCTTGAGAAGAAGTCTTGTGTATGACCAGCCTTTAAAAAAAATCGCTGTAAAGTTACATCGTTAGATTTAAACTTATTTTTTTGCTTGTACTAGCCAAACGGACTCTGTCTGCGTAGAATTTAAAAAATTGTCTATATGTTCTTCCAGACTACGATCTACGTCTATGGCAAATTTCAGCGAGATCCGTTTAGCTGTTCTTGAAATACCTTCTAATAAACATCCATCTAAACTTTCGCATTTATAATGATACGATTCTATTTACACTAACATAAAAATATAAATATATTTTAATAATTAATTGACAATAAATATTATAATGATCAAAATAAATATTGATCGGTGTCGAGTTATTACATTGGAATAGCTTTATTAATAAATGAACATGTTAATACGCGTGCGCCGATCGCGACGGGGCGCTCTCCGGACTCCCACGCCGCGGCCTCTCTCTTACAAATACATACAACTACATTACACTTTTATAAAACATGTATATTATAACAACGATCTCAATACAATATTTAAGGCTACCACGGTTTTGTAATGCTTCCAGAAGTCGGCAACTTTTTCGCTATAATGCGGTTCAGAATTGTTTCGTTAATGGATAGTGCATTTGCGAGGCGATTGAATTACTTACACTGCAAGTCCCATCTGTAGATTGTAATTACTAATAATTTATAAAATTTTACTTTTAATAATTATGGTTACAAACATTATGAAATAAAACTTTTAACAAGTTTATGAGAATCTTTTCTTGAAACAAAGTTTTATTATTGTTATAATAATCACGTCCTGATTTAAATTTACTGTGTCTGGAATCTAAAGTTTACGGTTTTACGGTGAAGAAAAACGCCGTATTGCAACCTACACATATCTGCAATTATATTTAAAGATGTGTGAAGTCACGCACTGGTCCAGTCTGGTTGACTCTGGTCTAGTTACATTCATCTGAGGGTAGGCTCTAACCTGGTTGACTATGACTTAGTCATATTTATCTGAGGAAAGGGTCCAGCCCATTAGTGTCATATATGTAGGATTGGAGAGTAAGACGAGTGTGAAACGGAACTGATGGTAAAGCCCGCTTCAACATTTTCGCAGGAATAGGCCGACTCGCGGCAATACCACGACCACACAGAAAACAGGTGTCAAGAGGAAGCAATTTAGTCCTCTTTCCCATCCCTACCTTTTTTATAATGAAAGGATGGGGAAGCGAAATGGATTTGGCAGAAACGAGGACACATACGGTGTGCGTCTCTTCCTCCGTCCATAACAGGTAGGCAACGTACCTATCCGGATGACTATGGGCAGCGGTTGCATCCATATTTAAGCGAATTATGCCACTGGCTTGGTTGCCGCCAATCCGGTAATAATAACGAAGTAATGGCCCGAGCCGAGGTTCCTGAGGGAGCCCTCGAGCTAAGTTACTCATAAACGAGGTTTAAGCTAAGCGCCATCTGCGCTCGGCCACCTCAAGCCCGGTGAAGCTGTAAATACCTCTTCAAGGCAAACAGTAACAAGTCAGTCACAAAAAAAATGGCTTGTTTGCGGATGGGACATTGATAGATCGTCAAGGGATTCAACTGGTGTGAGCGTGACCTTGAAGAGTAATTAAATGAAAGTCTTAATAATGGAAAAATTAAAGATATATTTTACGGACTTTTATTCAAAGAGACACGATAAGAATCTCATTATGTTGCTAATATTATTTTGAAAATGTTGCTGGTATTCCTTATAATAATAAAGCTTAATTTAATTAAATATTTTATTATATACATAGAATAAATAAGTCATTGGATTTTTATATTTTAGATATGACCAGTTCTATCATAGAATAATATCGAAATTTTCTTCATCAAAAAGCAGTAAAAGTCACATCTCAATAAATTTGTATCGCAAAATGGTCTGCTAATGATTGCTTCAAATTAAAATTTTTATACAATTCATTCAAATCCACACAAAAACGTTTAATAAAACATGTGTAGATATAATGTTATGCAAAAATGTTGTTTATAGGTTCACAAAAATAGTTTCACTTATTGAATAATAGATGGCGCTATTTCATTAAGTACGTGATTTCATAATAATCTCAACAGATGTTAGAACTTACAATAAACCCAGATATAAGTAATTAACTGCTACTAAAAACCATTTAATGGCTATTTAAACAATCGCTAAGTGTAGATTCATTAAATTATACTTTAATTACAAATACATTAATAAAATTGGAGTGTCTGTTTGAAATATTTAAATAACCGTTTTTTACTACATGTATATGAATATATATACAGTACATATACCAAAATGTAATTTTTACAATTTTTGTCCGTCTGTTCCGGCTATTGTCTGATATGGCTAGACCGATTTCGATGGGACTTTTATTGGCAGGTAGCTGATGTAATAAGGAGTAACTTAGCATACGTTTGTTTTAGAAAAATACTTTTACTTTAGAATAAGGAACGCGGACTGATTCGCGGGCGACAGCTAGTCTGCAATAAAAGTATTCCGACTAATTTAGGAGTCGTACTACTGTAGTTCCAATACTAAACTCTTACTTAAGTGGCATTTAAATAACTCTGAGTATTTATGTATATAATTAAAACAATGATAAAACAACTTAAACTTTATTAGAATTTAGCGTTGCGAATTAAATCATATTTGTCATCGAGCGCCGCACGATTCTGTTCAAAGAACGTAAATTATAACCCGATGGACCTTTCGTGGAACTTCATACATTAAAATATTTCCATTTAGAAAACGACCTTCTGATGCTAGTCGCACACACAAGTACAGTCACATAGAGCAGTAGATACTACAGTACATCTATTACACTATTAAAACTTTCGTGAGACATTGTTATCTATACATAAATATTAAAATTGGTGTGACTGTAATATAGAAATAACCGTTTTTTAGTACATGTATATTAATTTATATACGGTACACACACTAAAATAACATTTATTACAATTTTTGTCTGTCTGTCTGTTTGTTCCAGCTAATCTCTGAAATGACAGGACCGATATTGTTAGGATTTTTATTGGCAGGTAGCTGATGTAATAAGGACTAACTTAGGCTACGTTTATTTTAGAAAAAATCACTTATTTTAGATAAAGAACGCACGGACGGAGTCGCAGGCGACAGCTAGTAAGAAAATAAAAACGGTTAACTCGTTTCGACCTCATCGGAGGCTCTTCTTCAGGGTGAATGGGACTGGTATAATTTTGCGGTCGCATCTCTCCCTGATCGCCCAATGGGCTCGAAACTAGTCGGTGCCGACACCTGATTAGTACGTGAGTTAGCCGTTTTCATTTTGTTGTAGTACTTCTATAGTTTTAAAACACTAAAAATAATTTTAAAAATAAATTCTGTATACAAAGATTCATTCAATTAGCGATTAAACTAGTATAATCGTCATTATGTGACAAAATGACGAAAACACGTGACAATCACGTGACATTATTTATTAGAAATATAAGCATTGTAATAAATGCTTCAACTTCAATAAATAAGGTGATCACTCAAATGTCATGTTAAAAAAATTTTAAGCTGAATCAAGATATTCCTAATTTAGTTAAATTAATTTAAAAATCTTACATTTCCTATTTCATATTACTATAATAAACAACAATTAATGTGCAAATTTAATAACCAATTTATTTTCATTTATTTCAAAAATAAATTTCCAATTAGTATTAACATATATTTAAATGAACTCATTTGAGACATTCGCGCTTCGCTAATTATTATACAATAATATAAATTTTGTATTTTAATAAATAATTCGATTTTTTTATTAAATTTTATAGTAAAATCGAATTAATTAACTTTATTATTGATTTTTAAGAAATTATCTATTCTTTAAAAACTGATCTTAACACCTCATTTGGGTTACTTTTAAAAAAATAATTAAATCATAACTTGTTTTATATTTGGACACCCTTTTAAGTACGTAGCATTTTGTATTTTACTAGCTGTCAGCCGCGACTCCGTGTGCACGGATTTCAAATAAAACTTAGTGTCTTAAGTGACAAGTAAGTAAGTAAGTAAGTAAGTCTTAAGTGACAGTTCAGACTATCTTCTATATCTTTGTTAAAATTCAGCGAGATATGTTAAACCGTAACGAAATCATCGAGTAAACATGTAAATAGCAAAAAAATACGCTTTGGGTACCGTAACTATTTCCGGTATCAAAAGTAGCCTATGTGTTCGTCCAAACTGTACTCTCTAAGTCTATGCCAAATTTAATCGAGATCCGTCGAAGAGTTTAGGTCTCAAACTATAACAAACATCCATCCATCTACCTAAGATTTACCGTTTAAAATATTATAAATATTAATTTATCTGTGTAATAGATTTTTAAAAGAAAAATCTATTCTCTCCTAGTCGTAGCCAAAGTACAAATATAAGTTCGTCAAATCCATTCGTGTGCGGGTTCTATGCCTCATTTGTTAAATAGTCAAGACCGCTTAACTTCGCGTTCTAACCATAAAGACACTACTAACTAGGGTACTAAAACAGTACACTTCTGTTCATTGTGTCCATCGTTAGAAGTCGCTGTTTTCTGCGAACTACTAAAAATATACATCGAGTGTTACACCACCTTTATTTACTGTCAACTTTATGTGGTTATTCGATTTTCAATCTTATTATCATGGCAGTAAAGTGCACGCATTTTAAGGTTATTAGCTAATACATTCTGCGAGAGCCTTACTAATTTGCTTGTGCAGGAAGCACGGATGGCGTGATGGGGATCCCAGTACCGTATAATCTTCACCTCTGATGTTATCCGAAGATTTATTATTTGCTGTCAACGGCCAAGAGATGGCAGCACGCGTCACTGAAGACGCTACTGGAATTATCTACGTGAAAATATAAGACTTTAGTCTTTATATCAAGGGTGTTAAAGCACATATTATAGAGTTCGGGTCCAGTTAAATCTTAAAAGACCTCCCATAATGCAATACTGATGTTAATAGAGAATTTTCTTTGTATTTCAGAATCTTATTGCATTAATTGATTTTGTCAACAATTAAACATTAGAGAAATATTAAAGAAAACATAGTAGCAGTAATTTTATTAATTCGATTAAACGGAATGGCGTACGAAAATGCATCCGATTCGAATAATCGAACAATTAAGTCGGATTCCGGACGACCAATCGAGCGAATAGCAAGCAAACGAATCGATTAATCGATGTTACGCCATCCAGCGGCCAGAGGGAGCCACGCGTCAATAAAATACTTGTAAAACTATCGCAGAAATGAATTAAAACAGATGGAGAACCAATTAGGAGAGGCAATCGTGCGAGTATCGGTTCGAAAAAAGACCTTAAACTGCATTTAAAGCATTTTCACACTTACTTCGTCTTGATAAGGTTCAATTTTGTTTATTATAATGTTTAGTAATAGGGTTTCAGGTTACATGGGCTAACGAGACCGCATTGACGCGATAAGCTTTTACAGTTATTCTGATAGACAAATATGGACGTATTTATCTTCCAGTTTGCACTTAAGGTACATTTTAGGGCCGCGTTATGTCATTACTGGCCGCTAATTAGTTAAATAAAATCCGTATAATACTGTGAGACAAATTTGCAACGGCTTCGGCCTAATTGTCCAACAGATTTACACTTATAACATACCGTGGTTTTACTTATGGTATATTTAATGTTTTAATTAATTATTAAAAATTAAGTAGAGACGTGCTACATATATAGGCAAAAGTAAATAGTCGCCATGTCAACACTGTCCCGCTGAAATAATCAGACCGTCAAACCTTTCGAATCGAGTTGAAATCGATTCGCGCTACATCGACTTTATTTACAAGTCTGTTCGGAATCGGAAAATCGATTTTAGTTAATTTTATTAAAATTAGTACTATTTATGTTTAGATTTGTTCTAAATTGATATAAATACCAAATCAATAAACTCAATTTTTTCCAAACAATATTCATAAGACATCCTTCGATCAGTTCCTTATAAGGCCTTAGAAGTAAAGTCATTTCACTTAATTGGTTTTGAAATTCATTTTTATAAGCCAATGTTAGGCAGTTTCTGAATATATTAGACTAACTTTTGCCCGCGGTTTCGTCCGCACAGAATTTAATAAAAAATGCCATTAGCACCCGGAGATAGTATAGCTTCCCAATAGTGAAAGAATTTTTCAAATCGCTTCAGTAGTTTCAGAGTCTATTCAATACAAACAAACAATCAAATCTTTCCTGTTTATAGTATATTGGCGGCCCGCTCGGGCTTCGCATGAGCATAAATCTGATAAATCTCGTAGGTTACAGCCTGCGTTTGTTGCAATGTAAGCGGCAAAAATGTAATTATTTACGATATCACATTAGACACCTCAAAAATAACAATATTTCTCAGCTATTTAATGGATGTTATTTTACATTTAAACCTTCCTCTTCAATCACTCTATTAAAAAAACCGCATCAAAATCCGTTGTGTAGTTTTAAAGATTTAAGCTTACATAGGGATATAGGGACAGAGAAAGCGACTTTGTTTTATACTATGTAGTGAAGTAGAGTTAACTACGAATAGATACAGAATCGTATCAGTAATCCATATCTTATCATCAAATTTGCGAATGCAACCAACCAACAGAATATCATAGGTAAGTTTTCCCCCAATTAAATATTGCGATTAACATCGACCATTAGAAACGGCGTGTCGGCAAAAATAATTATTTGTTAATCAATACCTGGTCACAGCGTAACGTTCGTTCGTTCAGTAATTTAACATTCGTAATAGACCATTATGCCGGATCATAAACAAATAGGAAAATGCTGGTAATAATGGTATTAACGCGTATTACGCTGAGTTTGAATGTGGCGATTGTTGCGACAGGGCTGTCGCCAGTCTGTCACTTGCGCTTTTACAAAGAATTACATCTTTGACAAAGATCTTTAAATTAACTAATTAATATTATCTATCTATACATATAATAAAATTGGAATGTCTGTTTATAATATTGAAATAACCATTTTTTACTACATGTATTATATATGAATATATATTATATATGGTACATACACCAAAATAACGTTTTATACAATTGTTGTCTGTCTATTCCGAATAATCTCGGCTGGACTGATTTTGACGGGACATTTAGAGGCAGGTAGCTTATGTAATAAGGAGTAACTTAGGCTACGTTTACTGTAGAAAAAGAACGCGCGGACGGAGTCGCAGGCGACAGCTAGTATATGCCAATGTTTGGGTGAAGAGATGGAAGGATATTTGTATAAAGATATCTCCTCTGCGGTTCAACGGATCTTGATGAAATTTGGCACAGATATAGAACATAGTATGGAAGAACACATAAGCTATTAACTAAATTTTATTTATCCGCACGGACGGAGTCGCAAGAGACAGCAAATATCTAATAAACTGCTATATTGACATTGATTTTATATTTAATAGCCACCAATTTAAAAACCAACAGTAAACTGCGAAAATAAAATATTGTAGATCGGTAAAAATAAAATATTCTAAAGGGGTCGACTGCGCACTGGCCACATAATCCAGGGGCCGCAACAGTAATGTCAGAAAATATATATAAAACCTACATGGACTTAAAAATGACATAAAAAGATGGCGCTGCTGAGCTTCTCTAATTCATGTATCATTTGTCAGACTTTGACACTTTTTAACTGTTTTGGTTTATATTTAACTATATTATTTTTATTTATTTACACCCCTATGAGCCCTAGATACATAAAATATTTAACGATATACAATAGCTGTCACTTTGACACTTATTTTTGCATCGCCTAGTAATTTATTAAGGTTTCTATAAATATTGAAATACCTACAGCAAATGTAACAAATGCTGGCATTTTACGATTTAAATAAAATCTTTAAAATAATTTTGTGGACGTAGGAATATGGGAAGGGGAAGATATTTGCCAGAAGCGCCAAATGGGAATGCGTTTAAGCATCCTACTAGGTCAGAAAGTGGTAGAGCCCGCTTTAATATCTTCGCACGAATTGGCCGGCTCACCCGGTGTAATGCCACGTCCACACAGAAGACAGGCGTCAAGTGGAAGTTATTCCTCGTTTCGTCTGATGAATGTGGTGCCGGAGGGCTAATTTTAGTCTTCTTTCCCTTCCCACCCTTATCTTACAAGGAAAGAATGTGAAGGGGAAGTGGCCTTGACGGAGGAGGACACGCATAGGAAGATGAAATATCCTCTTTCAGTGCGTCTCCTCCTCCGTTGATTAAAGGTAGGCAATGCATCTGCAATTGTCTATGGGCAGCGGTCACTTCAGTATTTAAGCGATTTCAGGTGGCCGCTTGCTCGTTTGCCACCTTGTAATATATACAATGAGAAACATATATAATGGTGTAAGAAATAACACACATAAAAAATAAAATTTTAATTATCATAAGAAGACTCGATAAAATAATTAAACGCTAAAATCCCTGCCTCCATTATAAATAAGGGCTGTAAGGGCAGCCCTACACAAAGCGCTATTGTGCGTCCCGATAAGAGAACTGGTTATATGATTTTTTATTTTTCAGTGGTTAGGGCACACCTTTTGTCCGAGGCTGATTTCTACAGAGATATAGGCCAAAGGACCTTGTTATTACGTTTTTTTGTATGATCTTGTATGGTATTGTCTACTTGTAGTTGTAACTTGAAGTGTTTGAACTTTTTTATTAAGTGTATGAAAGTAAATAACACAAATTTGTAAATAATTAGACTGAATCTATACATATAATAAAATTGGAGTGTCTTCTGTCTGTCTGAATATTCTGACTAATCTCGGAAATGGCTGGATCGATTTTGACGGGACTTTTATTGGCAGGTAGCTAATGTAATGAGGAGTAACTTAGGCTACGTTTATTTTACAAAAAATATTTTATCTTAAAAAAAGGACGCGCGGATGGAGTCGCGGGCGACAGTTAGTTAGTACATAACCCTTATAGTATACGCTATATAGAAATAAGTTGGAAAATCTAGTTTTTTTTAGCAAGTTCGTCCCTTTCTCTGACCATATTTGTATTTTAGTTTTCATAGTATATGCAAATAAACTTTGGAAGGTTTTGGAGATATTAAATGCTAAAAACACAGCACGAGTGGAGGTTCAGGTTATGCCAGGTGAAGGTGTAAATGCCTCTTCGAGGCAAACAGTGACAACGCAGTCACAAAAAAAACAGCACGAGTGTAGACTTTGTATCTCGCCAACGCGTATCGGTTTGCATTAATAGATTTTGTAAAACACAAATATAAAATGTATTACTTTTTAAAAAACTATTTAATCTGTTGAAAAGTTAAATTAATTAATATGAATCGGTTCGTGCGAGGCGGCCATTACGCCGGGCCTTCGCGCGCTTGGCGCGTCGCTTTTTATACTTCGCGATTTTCACAATTCCAATGGCCGGTCACTTATACTCAATAATTGATTACAACATTACAATATATTTATAATTGTAGCTAGCAATTAGCAAAGGACGTTTAAGAAGGCTCGAGAAGATTCTACCTCGTCATAGTTAGTAAGAAATAATCTATACATGTAATAAAATTGGAGTGTCTGTTTGTAATATTGAAATAACCGTGTTTTACTAAATGTATATGAATATGAACAGTACACTCATCAAAATGACAATATTTAACAACTTTTGTCTTTCTGTCTGTTTGTTCCGGCTAATCTCTGAAATGGCTGGACAAATTTTGACGGGACTTTTATTGGCAGGTAGCTAATGTAATAAAGAGTAACTTAGGCTCCGTGTATTATAGAAAAAGAACACACCGACGGAGTCGCGGGCGACAGTTAGTTTTTAATATTTAGAGACTCTAGCTGCTAAAAAAGATGTAATTTACTAATTGCCTATGATATGCCTATGCCTATGATATTCTTCCAAACTATTTTCTACATCTATGCCAAATTTTATCGAAATCCGTAGAGCGGTTCTGGAGATACCTTTGAAGAAACATCCATACATCCATCTAAACTTTCGAATTGATATTAGGAAGATTATATTAGTATTACAATCCTCTAACAGATGGCGTTAGAAACACAATAAAATTCTAATGAATCAAAATCCTATATTTTTTAGTATAAAATAGGAGTTTTACGATAGATACCGGCGGGGTTCGAACCTAGGACCTATAGATTACAATTCAAGAGATTAACCAACCAACTCTTTAAGTAAAATGATTACACGAAGTTAATTCAATGGAATTGTTGAAGCATTAACAAGATTGAAATTAATTTCCTTGTAGTTGAATGTTTGAATAATTTGGATGGAGAAACAATTGAATGACGGACAATTATACATTCTAATTATTTTAATTGAACTGCAATTGATTTAAAAAAGTAAGACGAGTATCAACCCGTTTAATATCAATTAAACTTTAATTATAACTTACGTTACATTTTTATATTTACAACATATTTTAATTAGAAAAATACTAACTATGCGACTAATATACAATATTATTGTAATGTTGTTTTTAAATAATTTTATTGTATGTATGTATATATTATTAAAACTAGCGGCCCGCTCCGGCTTCGCACGGGTATAAATCTGATAAATCTCGTAGGGTTCAGCCTGCGTTTGTTG
>JAAOEG020000017.1:2854611-2878117 GCA_011763625.2 Papilio bianor | reverse complement strand
ATATGAGGCATTTGAAATACGATTTTATAAAATCGTTATATCACCCTTGTAATTCGTTCACGGGGATATAATATGAATGACATTTTGGCTTGATGCGGGTACGGTGAGCGAATTTTATTGGAAATTGCTAAAAATATTTATCATAAGCGTTTTACCTCCTTTGACATGAATTTCGGATTGAAAAGGCTAAAGTACCGCGCTAAAATGTGGGTTTTCAAAGATTAGTGTCGAGGCCGTACTGTCACAAAAAATGTTTGTCATAGATTAATATTATTTTTTACTAAACGTCAAATATTACTGGCTGGTCAGTTAGCTTTTGCAAAAAGTTATTTTAAAGATGGTGGTTACTGGCAATAAAATGTGGGTCTTTTTAAGATAATTTAAATTCTTGCTTGTTGGTGGTATTATTATTTATTTTTGCCCTTTTTATCTCTACGTGTTGAAAATACGAAAATCCGAACGGACATTTTAATCGTAAAGAAAATTTATTCTCTTTAGGCCTGCTGTTTTAATTAAGACAACGACCGCAAAATTACGGCTACGAATAAAATTAAGTTGTTATTTTGTTCGTAATAAAAATATTAATACTTCTGTAAAATCTGTGTACACAGGCCGATTATAAGAATTATTTTTTAAAAGAATAATCAGTTTATACGAGTAAAAGTTCAACTAACTTTACACAAAATAAATTACTAATTAAGTTCTACTTTTTTATTGAATAAACTAGAAGGTCGAGACAGGAATGATTTATTAATAAAATCTGTATCTGTAGTTATAACAGATAGATGTAGAGTTAATTGTCAGTAACATAAACTGACGCGTTTAAGACGGAATAAAGTCATCATCATCAGCTCACTATACGTCCCCACTGAGGGACTCGGAGCCTACCCTAAGTAAGGGGTGACTAGGCCTTAGTCAGCCACGCGGGTCCAATGCGGATTGACTTCACACATATCTTTGAATTTCTTCTCCGATATGTGCAGCAACACGATGTTTTCCTTCACCGTATGAATGTCGGGTAAATGTACATATGAAATTCTAAAAACATTTTAGTACGTAGCGGGATTCGAACCAGGACCTACAGATTACAAGTCAAGTGCTTAGCCACTGAGCCATCGAGGCTCTCTCGGAACAAATTAAAAGCTGTAATTTTCAAGCAACAACTTATTCTTTAATAGAGATAGAATAGAGTATGTAATGCATAATAAATTCTTTGTTCCTTGTATTCCTCAGTTGTCAGTTAACCTTTTCACTGCCGTGAACAAATTAATACAGCCGTGTACGTTTGACGTGACCTGATTTCTACCCTTTGACCTGACGCGTTTAAAACGCTCTGTAATGCGTTTAGGCTTATCGACGGTGTTTCAAAACGATAGTATGGTTTTTCAGAAAAGCCACGTTTAGAATTATGAAACAAACGCTTTTCATTTAATATCTTAGTGAACGCCAGCAAACTAAAAAAAGGAAGGTTTGAAAGATTTATGAAGTTGAAAAATTTATCACATGTCAACCTTTTGCGATCGTAAAGTTTTTTATCGTCTTACTAAAAATATGGTTGGTTTAATTGTTAATAGATCATGTTTATTTAAACTTTCGTGAGACATTACTTCAAATTAATTATAACTTACGTTTGATATGACTAGTTTCGAACCCTGCGAGACGCTACGCGACCGCGAAGAAAACGCAATAAGTTCGAAACTAGTCGGTGCCGACACCGGAATATCAAACGTGAGTTAGAGCCGTATTATAATTAATTTGAAATAGATCATGTTTTTTATTATTAACTAGCTGCTGCCAATGACTCCGTCTGTGGGGAAAAAATACTTAATTAGCCTATGTATTCTTTCAGAGTATGTTCTAAATCAGTGCCAAATTTCAGCGTGATCCGTTGAGCCGTTCTGGAGATACCGTTATACAAACATCCATCCATCCAAACTTTTGCATTTGTAATGGTAAAATTGACCTCAAATTTGTTGACTAATAGTTAACTTGTAGAGTTCCGTCGTCAAAAAAAAATCAGAACAGAACTCAAATCATACCTTAGTACATCATTTTCGTTATTTCTTTAACTTTGTTCATTTCCGCAAAGTTAAGTTAACGATAAGTTAAGTTATGAATACAAAAGAAGGCTTAAGAAACTTAGATTTAAAAGAAAATTTATCTATGGTGTTAAAGGTGTTATATTTAATATCAACAATAAGGAAAAGTTAGGGGCTGTATTGAAAACGCCATGAAAGAGGCTCTCGTTTCAAAATTGATAAGGGGAATATCTGACCGAGACGGCTCGTTCATAATCCGCCCGGGGCTTTCGAGAGCACGAACATTATTTTGATTTTACCATTGAAGGAAGGTGCCTCTTGAAATTATTTGAAACTAGCTTTTGCCCGCGACTCCGTTCGCGCGGAATTAAAAAAAAACTACAGATTACGTTCCATCATCATCATCATCGGGCTTTATCTGCCCACTGCTGGACATAGGCCTTCCCTAATGCCTCACACAGAATACGATGCTCAATCTTCCATATCCAACGTACAAATACATATTATACGTACATCCAAATTACGTTTTATAGGTGTGCTAAATTTTATCGAGATCCGTTGAACCATTCTTTAGATACTTTTTAACAAACATACATCTGTACATTCACATTTAAATTCTTAGTAAGATTTTTTAATCCAATGAGCCTTATATTGGTATTGAAATAGATTCATATTGATACTCTATACTGCGAACTTAGTGCAGTCTGCGGGATCAAATGGAAAGCATTCTAAATTCAAATGAAAAAACAAAGAACAAATAAAAAAAAAACTAATTAATATAATATAAAAAGAATTGAAATTGCTCTGATTTGTATATAAACCATTGTCAAGTCCACTTGAAGGCGTACAACAAATTTCATTTAAATCGATTCAGCCGTTTAGGAGGTGTTTAGTGACAAGAACGAACGGAACTAATATATAAAAATATTAACAGTTAATGTGTAATAAATGTGTTAATTCAAATATGACGGGTGATAGAAATGTATGGAGGGAAAAAAACTCTTTAAAATTATGTTGTTTTTATTGCTAAATTAATTTTTATCATATCATAAAACTGACAACTTGAAAGTATTTGCTAAATTTCTATTTAATATTAAATTTTCCTTTAATTTGACAAAAACCTTTCTAGACTCTAAAAACAGAGTAATTTAATTATTCAAAGTGGACTCTTTTAAGATCCCTATCGTTAAAGAATCGTCTTTTTTAAAGAGCACCCAGGGGCTTAATAAATTAGTTGGGACCCTGTTTTGGGTAAACATAATTTACGTATGTGGAGCACCCTTCTTTACAAAGAAAAATATTCACAATGCTACAAAAGAGTAAGTTAAGTACGATATATCTGATTTCTTACTTATTATATACGCGAATGTTTAAATGGATGGATGGATGTTTGTTTAAAGTTATTTCCAAAACGTCTTAATGGATTTGGATGAAATTTGGCTTATATATAGAACTTACTGTGGAAGAACACATAGACTACTTTCGAAGATTCATTTAAATTCAGCGCGGAAGCAGTAGAGGGCAAAATCTAATGTGAGGTAGAGCCCGCTTTAACATCTTAGCACGAATGGGCCGGCTCGCCCAGTGGAATACCAAGACCACACAAAAGACAGACCTCAAGTGGAAGCAATTCCGTGTTTCGTCTGATGAGAGTGAGTGCCGGAGGCCTAATTTTAGTCCTTTTTCCATTTCCAACCCCAAAGGATGGGAAAGGGAATTTGGCGTAAGATGGAATGCACATGTTTGAAAAAAAATATCTTTCTGTGTGCCCCCTCCTCTGTCGATTAAAGGTAGGCAACGCATCTGCAAATGCGGATGTCTATGGGCAACGGTTGTTTCACTATTTTGGTGAATCCCGGTCACCGCTTTCTCGTTTGTCACCTTGTACTGTAAAAAAAATATCGGTGTTATAAACATACCACTGTTTTATGCAAAATCGACTGAATTGATATTGATTTAAATAACAGTTTATTTTATAAAGAACAGATTTTAAACGTATCTTCATGTGCGAATAACTCTTATGACATTTTTCTATAACTAAAACTGTATAAGTACCGACGTCAGAATTAGAGAATAATCGTATCGAGGAATTATGTCTCTTAAACAATTCAGAAAATGCAATATAATTTAATGGATGTCATATCTCTCGCGTTTGACTGCATTCCTTTATATTGCACATTTCAATGATTATTTAATATATTCGAACCACGTTCGTGCAATTCTTTACATTTCAATAGAGACATTCAATGTTCCTAGTTTTTCTTTTTGTAATACAGTGACTTCTCTACATAGACATGAACTGGAAGTCAATACATATTCTTGTCCGAGAAATTCTCTTCAATTACCTATCCCTTACATCAGTGCTTCGCAACTTTTTCTAACTACGAGGCGCCAAAATTCTTTCTAGACTTCCGTGGCACACCAAAAGCTAAAAGTATCATTATTTATTTTCAATTGTATAATAATATGTTTGGTCTTTTTGTACATTTCCAAACATCCTTCTTGTAACTCTTGTATTTGACCACAGCTCACCTATATCTGGGTCCATGGCACACCAGTGTGCCGCGGCACTCCGGTCCGGAGCACTTCTTTACATGCCTTATTTCCAAAGACCAATGCTTTGTGTAACACAAGGCTAGGAAGAGTTTCAAAATTGAATCTTTGATTTAAGTTTTATTTATCGGACGAATTGTAAAAAAATTACACCCTATTTATCTTTTTGCTGACACTACCATTGTTTTATAATTTATTCTGATAGCAACGTACTGGAAGATAATAAAAAAACTGAATCCGAGTGCTGCAAAGAGGCGTTGAATAAAAGTATTATATTTATCTCAGTGATCTTTCTAAAGCATGTAATGGAACGTCTTTTGTTTTAAGAGTGATGGATATGTGAAACATAGGACAAAAACATCGACACATCCTTTAATGGTGAAGCCGTAATATCAATTTTTTTGTGTAACATTTCAAATTAAGTTAAATGTGCCCCGTTATTTTTCTTTTGTTGTATAAAGCGGAAAACGAGCAAACGGCTACCTTAATTCGTCGAAATAGCAAAGCAATCGCTTCCCATAGACGTCCGCATTTGCAGATACATTGCCTTACTTTAATCGACGGAGGACGAGACGCATAGAAAGATAATTTCTCTTTTCTATGCTTCTCCTTTCCCACGTGTGTGGGGACACGTAGGAACATATTATAACAATAGTGACAATTTAAATTATTGTGATGTAATGACCTTATGGTAGTCTCATACGCCTACTTCCCGGTCGTGGTATAAGTCCGATTCACTCGACTGTCGGAATACGACTGACTCGTTTGTCACGGGAAATAGGAGCTTGAGATTACCAATAGGGTAGTCAACACTACAGTTATATAGCGTTAATATAATTATTTAAATTTAAAACAATATGTCACAAATGTCGTTCTTCCTCTTGATGTAGTGATGTGCTCTTTCGCTGATGCGCCGATCTTCCGTGAGTGGGATAAGGACATGTAGATTATGATGATTACATGCTATTTCGTCCCTTTTTTATTTTCAACTAGCTGTCGCTCGCGACTCCGTCCGCGCGATCTTTTTCTAAAATAAAAGTAGCCTAAGTTACTCCTTGTTACATCAGCAACCTGCCAATAAAAGTCCCGTCGAAAT
Source organism: Papilio bianor (assembly GCA_011763625.2). Taxonomy (NCBI): domain Eukaryota; kingdom Metazoa; phylum Arthropoda; class Insecta; order Lepidoptera; family Papilionidae; genus Papilio; species Papilio bianor. Next base: position 2,872,429 of record JAAOEG020000017.1, on the reverse strand, counting down.
CGGTCCAGCCATTTCAGAGATTAGCCGGAACAAACAGACAGACAGACAGACAGACAATAATTGTATAAAATGTTGTTTTGATATATATACCGTATACACATATATACATGTAGTAAAAAACAGTTATTTTTACTTATAATAATATAGCCTTTTATTTCCGAAAATTTAAAATTAATAACAAAAAAATAAAACTTATAACTATTATCATGCAGTTACAGAATGTCTCTGATTTCGGTGTGCCTTACGGCAAAGGCCTCCTCCAACTCTTTCCATTGTTTCCTATCCCCTGCTACTCTAATCCAATGAGCTCCAATAGTGAGTATCATGTCATCCTCCCTATTTTTACTTAGTTACTAGTAATTTAGCAGTTTTAATAATACAGTTATACATATAATAGGTACCACTAATTAATTATAAACAAATGTACTTATTTAAATGTTAAGTGTTAAGTAAAAGATACTACATTGAGTCGGTCAGTTGTGCTTTTTTTAAATTAATTTGTTTTAATCTGGGATTGAATAAATAAGAAGGTAATGACGTTAACAACGGTGTTGTAATATTAGCGATAGTAATAAATTTGATCGTTGTGGTTTCCTTTGATGACAAAGTAAACATTAAATTAATCATAGTCGTGACGTTTTGGTAAAGTAATTACTTTATCGACTTAGCAAGCCAATCCAAAGTTTTCATTAATTACAGCCAAGTGTAGAGAACTTCAAGAAACTTAAGATTAATAGTTTCAATCTTTTTAACCGATCGGAGTGGGTGAGAGATGTTTTTTTACAAGCATGTTTGTATGTATGTGTGTGTTCGTTTCATGGTAATTTTATTTATTACTAGCTTTCGCCCGCGACTTTGTCCGCGAGGAATAAAGAAAAACTTAGTAGATTATTACTGATTATTGATTTCTGAAAAAATTTACTATTATCAAATTTTCATTCATACTTAACCATCTACAATATTACGTTTACCTGTCATTTGTGTTTTGTTATTCCGTCAGATGCGTTTTTGTAATACTACGTTTAATAGAAACTGACTATATTTATTTTTGACGAAACCGTATAAATATTAGTAATAAAGTAGTTTAAAAATGGGGTAAAAAGTATATAGATATAGATATAGAAGACAGTCGTGTTAGTTACACTTTTTATAACTCAAGAATTGTTGTAGCGTTTTGGCTAAAAATTGGTGAAGAGGTAGCTTAGAACCAGGAGACGGCCATAGGACACTTATTATCCCATTTTGACCGTGTTCTCGTGTAACGTGACATAAAACGAGTAAGAAAATTCAAGTCAGTATAAAACGTGGGATAACATAAACGCATCTGACATGGATTAACAAACCCTTGACAGCTAATTTTGTCTAAGGTTAAATATGATTGAAAATTTGATAATAATGAATTTTGTCAGAATCGATTCGACAATCGGTAATAATATATCAAAAATTTATTTATTTCCGTGCGGAAAAATCGCGGGCTATACGAGTAGCTAGTTCTTTGTAGACTGAACTGTTTAGTCAATTTTAAATTCAGTCGGTCTGTATGGTTTTCTAAATTCTTTTAGCTTAAGATGAAATGCAAAACTCAGTACAAAATTAAGTACAAGCTTAAGTATTCGTATAAATGAAAAAATACAGCCTAGTTCACTTGATGCAGTAGTATTTGACTTGATTATGTCCAAACAAACATTTTTTATTACTTTATTATTATAACAGGGCTAAAATTACATTTTTCGTGACCTAAAAAATTCACTGAAGATGTCATCCATTTTAGATTCATTTAATCCAGTTTGCAGATTTCTTTTCCCGAAGCTTCTTAAACATTAAAAATACAATAAAGTTCTCTGTATAAATTATTCATTTTATTTTGACTTACTTTCAAGTTGAATTTCCTCTTTTCTTGCATACTAACTTTTCCATTATTCCTTTGGGATTTAAACGCACTGGTTTAGCGGAGCGAGATCGCTTGCGATATCTCCATAAAACTGTTTTTATTTATCTATTTTTATGACGATATTGATAGAGTTTATACTACAGTATTTACGTTTGTTCGTCTATTTATATAATGTTTATACAATACATTCATCTAACTATTAGAAAATTATAAGTATACGTATTCTATATTAGACGGAGTCGACACAGTGTCAAATTTCACCGTTACCACATTGATGGCTGGCGTTCCACGACGATGAGGTTTTCAAGAAATATTTTACCTCGTACTGCCACGTTGTGGAATACTCTGTCCTCAGCGGTATTTCTGCACAGTTACGATTTAGAGGCCTTTAATAAAAGAGTGTAACCTGCCTTAAAGGCAACGTATGGCGTTGCGGATGTCCATGGGCATCTACACAAATGATTTAAGTCGGGATACTGTTCTTTTGCCTCTTTCTCCTATAAAAAAACTTATATACTTATATAATACTACAAGCTTATAGTTTAAATATAGTTGTAATCCCATAGTTGAATTATAAATAATATGATTTTATGGGAATAAGTATCTATTATGTACTAATAATACAAAAAACGTAGCTTAATATTCAATGTGGAGGCATTGAATATTAATTATTTAATTTAAGTTTATAGATAAACTTTTTTCTTTTTCTTCTCAGCCATATGCGCCCACTGCTGGACATAGGCCTCCCCCAAAGATCGCCGCCATGGTCAGTCCTGTGCCATCCGCAACCATGTCACTTTAGATATTTTAAACTTTTTTTTTACATGGACATAATAAAGTGTTATATGGACAAGAAAATGAATACATCTTAAGTGAAATTATTTGGATGTATGCAGCAATGAATAACTAAATTTCATTTCGATTTACCATTAAAAAGGTGACGGCGAGGCGACAATATGTTTTTAAATGCTTCTGTATTGAAAACTTACACTTAAACCTCATTTCTGAAACAGTAACCGAACCTCTAGCATGTGCACTTTTCCTTAAACATTTAATTTATAAGGTAACCGATTGAAAAAATCATTTACGTTGTCCAATAAATGAAAAATGTAACGCACCGTTGACGTGACCTGATTCCAACCCTCTCGTTTGACCTGACGGGGCTCGTTTAAAATGCTTCGTAATGCGTTTAAGGTTCTCGTTCGAATGTTACGAGGTAACGAGGTAAATGTACAGCAAAAACCATATACCATAGTTACACATTAATTTCGATAACAATAATTATAAAGCTTACTGAACTCGGAGTCGTTGAGTAATCACTAAGTGATCTCCTTAGCGTAGAAATATTTTTTTACACTTATCTGAAGGATTGCTATTTACTTACCAAAGGCGACTCGCCCGAGGGGCAAAGGATATGTAAATTTAAACAATATTTTAGCGTAGGGGTTCAGAATTATGCAACTTAATAATGTCCATTAAACTTAAGTTATCATGATGTATATAGCCTATGTTACTTGGTGATAAAGTGACTTTCAAATGGAGAATAATTTTTTGTTATCGGTTCGGTAGTTTCGGAGCCTATTCAATGCAAACAAACAATCAAATCTTTCCTCTGCAAAATATTATTATAGACTAGTTGTCGCCCGCGACTCCGTCCGCCCGTTCTTTTTATAAAATAAAATGATTTTTCTAAAATAAACGTAACCTAAGTTACTTCTTATTACATCGGCTACCTGCTAATTAAATTCCCGTCAAAATCGGTCCAGCCATTTCAGAGATTAGCCGGAACAAACAGACAGACAGAAGACACTCCAATTTTAGTATATGTATAGATTTCTTGACGGTCCACGACTATATGGGAAATAATAGAAACTGAATAGTAGGCCTTCAAATGTAGCCAAGAGTATATTTCTAATGCATTACATACATACATACATACATACAAAAACTATACATATAATGTTTATTAATTAGGTTAAGCAAGATTAAGAAGCGATAAGTACAAACCCCCATGAGACGAGAAACTCAAGTTTGAAGTTGCAAACTGTCTGTGGTTAAGGGTCTCATGTATGTAAAACTTAATTATTAAATAAGGGATAGTTTAGCAAGTTTTAATGGTAACATTTAATTATATATAGAAAATAACATAACCCAAATTAACGTTAAGTAGTTACAAAGAAAGTTAATTCATACATAGTAAAATAAATAAACGATTTTATTTAAAATATCCGTCAAGTAAAATAATAGATAAAAAAAATATTACGTGTGTAAAAAGATCTAATTTAAAACATCCTTATTAAGCAAAATGTCGTAATAAATGCTGGCACATTCTATGCGAGAAAAAAAAATCGAAGTTTAAAAAAAAACTGTCAACATTAATAAAATAATGCCAATCGCTTTATACAATCGCAAATTTCTCCGCTTAACATATGCACGGAGGCTTCGTGACAACCCAAAATGCTTAGATAAAAATCTCTGTTTTAGTATAAGGTTTGTAACGTGATACATAACACAAAAAGATCATTTTATAGAAAATATATTAACGACTCTTTGGTGAACTTTAATAAAAGGAACCATTTAAAATACAAACGAACACTTAACTGCCTTTGGTTTTGCGACCTTTATAAGTCTGTAACAAAGGACAATACTAAGTATATTGTCGGTTCAAACAGTTTTATAAAGTTGGAAATGCTCGGATACCGCAGCCAGCCCGGAGGTATTTACCTGACAAGTCACTTTTAATATACACATAAAATCAATTTACTGTTAACAGTATTGTTAAAGTAGTGTTTATAACATTAGTCTGTATAAAATGCAGGCAAGGGCAAGTGAAAATGTGACAACAACGAGAAAAAACGAAAAAAAATTGGGGGTTAAATCGGTATAAGAAGAGATACATGGATTGCATAAAATGTCATATGATCAAGAAGGGACCACTGAGAAGACGGAAAACCTGATACATCGACACTAGCAAGTACCCCGCGTGCCTCCCGTGATTCGCTCCGTATACCGAGAGGTGGGCAGGAGCATGGGATGGCTATTAGTAATCTTCCCCATCCGATCATTTTCGTGTGTGGTAAGGGTGGGAAGGGGAAGTGGGTTTAACCGAGGAGGGCGCAGAGGAAGAGGAAATATTCTCTTTCAGCACGTCTACTCTTCTGTATGTTAAAGGTAGGCAAATCATCTGCAATTGCGCATGTCTATAGGCAGCGGTCATTTCGCTATTTTAGCGATTTCAAGTGACTGCTTGCTCGTTTGACGCCTTGTGATATTTAAAGGAACAATATTTTTCTTATATCATTCGATTTCTATTGTTTCACGCAGTTACATGAGAATAGTCAGTAATTTATCGGTTTAATGTAACGTTTATTTCAATACAGAGGTTGGCAGTGGTAAGAATGTTATAGTTAATTGAATAATCAGTGGTTTATAGAATTATCAAATAGAATGCCTACATGTATCGTGTTAGGGTTCGTGCGAAATATATAAGGTACAATTACTGGTGTAGTAAACTAATTAAATATGATAGTGTTGAAAATAAAATAGTAGCAGAATATGCCGAAGCTGTATTGGAAGAAAAAAGCAGTGTTGCCAAGTTATAAACTGGTTCCAAAATTGACATGTTGCCATAATTTAATTTAAAATTTACTTTAAATGTTAGTTATACAATCGGTGCGACTTTCTCAATTGTAACTTAAGTTAAAAAGTTGTAGAGGAAACATTCTTATGTTGAATAATTAAATTGTTATTACGTAACTTAGATGGTAAAGTTATCTTAAAGTTACACTGTTGTCAGACTTACAAAGTTAACACATTTCATTATACTAACTCGAGTTGGTTTAATGGCGTTCAACGCCATTTGTTTTAAGTTGAAGAAGAATCTAGCATTTGCTGGATTTTATGTGTTTACGATTTTGTTTTATTTCTTAATTAAGATTTTAAACATTGACATAAGGAACATAAGAACAATCTTATAAAGGTAATATAGGTAAAGTGGCTTAACAGCCCTCACAGACTAGATAATTTTAGTCGCACGATAGTTTGGGGCGCTTAATGTGCAAGAGCATGTATGGGAGCGCCCACATTACAACAGTTTGGTAGCGGCTGACCAAAAAGTTGAACGTGTTCTACAATAACTCTACGATCTAGTGTATCCACATCAACCCGATACAGTCGTGCCAGTGTGCACACTTACAACCCGATCCGATCAATCTAACAGATGGCTAAAAAGTCTCCGGTATCTCTTATACTTACATTCCATTGCTGAAAAACTCACTATTAACAGATTTTTTTCTCTTTGAATAAAACAGTAATAGCAATACATTTTAGTACTCGTATTTTGTATTTCAAACACACGATCGTTATTTTTTTTGTTATATTGTAGTCTTTTTATGATTTGATCTGTGGTGTTGTAACTGGCAGGTGTGAACTGGACTACGCGTGTCACATACTTTGACAGTGAAAATAAAAGAAGACAAAGCTCGGAACTAGACAGTGAAACGATATAGACGTAAATAAAGAGTTAATATAGTAAATAAAAATAAATCTTTAAATTAGTTGCAGAGCACTGCAATATATTTGAAAGTTCGTTAGTGCAGTTAATCTGTATACAAATGGCTTGCATTTGGATGCCCGTTGCATTTGCAGTGCAATTTATATGCCAACTTCAGTTCTGTGCATTGTCCATCGTATAATAAAGAAGTGAACTCAACAAACAAGATTTATACAAGAATTTTGAAGTAAATAATAAGAATTAATTTGTTGTACTTGTACTGACATATTATTACAAACTAACTATCTGTCACCTGCGACTCTGTTCGCGAGGGATTACAAGAGAACTGTATTACTAACTTTTGTGTTCTTCCAGACCATGTTCTATATGTAAAATTTCAGCGAGATCATTAGAGCCGTTATGGAGATACCTTCTAACAAAAATCCTTTCATATAAACATTCGCAATTATAATATTAATAAGATTATTATACTGATAATGACGTCTAATAGTCTGGTAGCGGCATCAACTAGTTTCGGACCTTCTATGAATACAGTACGAGATGCGACATAACAGTGAATAAAGTCAATTAACTATCGCCCTGATGATGAACCTCTGACGGTTCCTAAACTAGTTGGAGCTATCACCGGAATATTAGACGTGGGTGTTATTTATATAATAATAAATTAACTTCTTAAAAATAATAAAAACAAGCTTTTATTACTGTATTATTACCGAAGTTACGAAGACATACCAAATTTCAGCTAAATCGGTCCACAAGAACCGAAGTTTCTATGGTCACCTTCCAAACTCATCATCAGACCAGCTCCATGGTACCATATTATTGTATTGTTATCCAAGTTACGTAGGTATACCAAGTTTCAGCTCAATCGGTCTACTGGAAGTGGTTCAAATCTTCCTTGCAAGATTTGTAAACATACAAGCATACATATCTACAAAAGTGAAGTTAAATAAAAGCTTGTAATTAGTAGAGAACAGATGAGTATACATAGAATAGATACGAATGTATTATTTATTACGAAGAAAGTTAATTGTTCGACTTGTTATACAATTAGGAAGAAGATGTAAATCTTATTAAAATCTTGTCTTAATTTTGTATTAAAGAGAGTATCTGCTTTCGCAAAAAGGCACAATTTATCAGTTTTTGTTCAGTACAAAACCAACAAAGAATAAGATAAACTACACCACAATTCTTGCTAATTTAAAACAACCAAAATTAATAAAATAAAATATGGTATATTTCCACGAAGACACTTTAAAATGGAATTACATGTATTGTTAGGAGAATTATAGATTGATGTTCATTGACAGATACGACTATATTTTATGGATATGATAGTTCAGAGTGACTTGTATATATATTTATAGATTACCTATATATATATACCTAAATATTTATTTTGATCCTTGATAACAATATATTCGTTCAGTAGTTTTTGGAAATACGGAATGGTAAAATAACAAAAGGTTCATCGAAAGATACGTCTTGGATGTTACAGAAATGTATTCGAAGTTTTATGTCTTCCTTTCACACGGAGTAGGAAATAATGTAGTCAACGGGCGTGAAATACGAATAAGCTGTAATGAAATCTTTTCGACTCAGCAACGAATTGCAAACTTGTCGGAGCTCGGGAGTTATGTTGGTTTCATGTTCGTGGAATAAATTATTCTCTTCCAAAGAAAACTTTACCGGAAATAAAAATAAAAGATACCACTATGTTTGATTACTCATTGTATTTCCGATATTTTAATTACGATAGGACGGTTAAATATTATATTAAAAAAATCTCTACTTGTTTATTCATTACTGTTGAAGATACTTTATCGCTTCTCTATTATTTCTTAAGATACAGTTACATATTTGTAAATCAAAATTATTATAAAAAAATACTATCCGTACATGATCAAATAAAAAACAAAAAAAAATAAGTTGTCTGTACAGTCTAACGACGACAATTTTATGTGTTAAATTTTTAAGTTGAACGTCTAATCCGATCGTGCCTCTCTATCACTTGTTCCACGCTCTCGCTTGCACTCTCGGCTCGGCACGGTGACTTGCCACGCTGTTACGCGAGCAGCCAGAGTTCATCGATTCAGACAGAACCGAAGTTGTCAATTACTATTATCTTTTTGTGAAATTATAATGTTGTGGTTTGGCTGTACTAATTAATATTTCCCAAGTCAGTGTACACGATCATAATTTCATCGGGGAATTCCGAACAGAGCCTTATCAGTCGCCGTGACAAGCCTCTTGAACCTCTTTACACAGATTGTAACAACCAAGGAACAAGTGAATAAATTATAAAAGTTATTTTTGGTTTTGAAACATTATTTCTTTTAAAAAAGAGAGAAACGCAATTTTGTAGCTCATTTACTCTTTCGTGAACTTTTTACTTTATAATCATTAACTCTGTTTAATAAATATTAAACACTAAAATGGCAACACAGCTAGAACTTATTTAAGTTTTTTGTTGTTGCAATATTGCTTTTCTTTACATTTTGTGTAATGCACAACTTAAGTTAAATTAAAACAAATGTTAAATAAATGTAAAGACGCTTGCACTTTTATTAAACATGAGAAACAAGTGGTCCTTCGAGCCGGATATAAGCCAGCGACCTAAGGGCTGCCTCTTTTTCTGAATGGCTTCGGTGTTTTTATATACATTTATAAGATGCAGAGAAAACTAAACAAATTCAAATTAGGCTTAAGGTTGTAGCAAATTTTTATTTTATATTATTTTTATTTCTTTTCATTGTTCGTATGCACCCTACTGATTTGGTTTACTTAGCTAAATTTCTACCCAAAGCTTGTCTGGCAGAGATCGCTGCTTAGCGATAAGATCGCCTTTTGTGAAAATCCTGATGTACTTTATTTATTGTTATTCCATGATAGTGCACATTAAAGTATATTTGTATTTGTATTTGCAAATTGAATTTGCTGTGATTAGAATGTTTTAATTGGAGATTTGTTTGAAAGATACAGTGTACTAAGATTACATAATAATGGAGTGGTGTCCGAAAGAAGAAAAACAAGCATCATAAATAAAGTTGGTAATAAAGCTAGTAATATAAATTGCGAGATAACTCACCGAATGGCCGGTGTTGCGGCCACCATTTGTTAGTGACAGCGTCTATCCCTCTGCTGACCCGTGCCTAATGATTTCATCGAGGTCTGACGCGGGAACGGGGTCAAAACATCACGAACATTCGCAGCCCTATGAATAATGTCTCTCATTTATTAATACTAATGGACTACGATGTTTTAGACATACAGACTAGTGGAACTTAAATATTACTAGTTAATTTCTATTCGACGGACTCGGGAGGGCGTGTATTCTTTTGGTCGCCTGTAAAAGAGTACATCCTGAATGACTGAACCGGCTTTAAGAAGTAAGTTGTGTTTTGATTTGTCTTGTTCGGTGTTCGGAATTCAGTTGGGGATGTGTATGGGCAGCTGTCATTTAGCTATTTTAGCTATTTTAGGTGGCCACTTGCTCATTTGCTACATTGTAATATAAAAAAATATTATTGTAACCAATATAGCCTAAACTAAACATTTGAAGTCTGAACCATTTTTTGAAGTGTGAGTTATTATTCGATTTGTGTAAGAAAAAGTAAGATTCATTGTCACGTTCCAATTCAGCCAAGCGAGCTGAATCGTTTGGGTTGTAACGTTATCGCGTTAAATTTTCGTCACCATGTCTCTTTAAAGTAATTTTATTGTAAATGCAACGGATTAATCATCTATTTTACCGCTTCCACTGCTGAAGCATACGTTTAAAAAAATAACGTCATCCTTCTCATTATCTTTACAAAAATAGAGACAAAATGTTGTACCGGGATAATAGCAGTTGGAGCCCATTGTTATACTACAATAGTTAAAACTGAAGTTTGTAGAGATCTTAAATTACTTTTTAGCCAATTAGTAAAATATTTAATCACAAGTTAAAAAGACTTTGTACAAAAAACTCACATTTTTCATTCGCGCTGTTTCAAATTTATTAAGCAAGATTTACAGGAGGGATGAAGTAAATTGAATTTATTTTTCTCAAGGAAAGCATGACTTAAGCCAAAAGGAAATTAAGTCGTTACATTCTTTGCTTATTGCATCTGATGTTACTTGGTTTTAGGAAAGGAACGTCTTAGTTTCATATTATCATTTTCCATTTAATAGTTTTGCTGTATTTTTTTGGACAATTTACTCTTTTTTTTACGTTTGATAACCCAGCGCTTGATCACGATCCCACCTGGTGTAAGTGAAGATTTGGTCGCAAGATGGTACGAGCTAGCTTAGCAAGTGCCTATTTACTCTACTTTTGAAGGTTCCAACATCATATTTTGACGGAAAAATAAACGCTAGCAACTTATTCGTCTTTTGCGGTACGCACAAGGAACGATGCTTCAAATCGCTTCGTTCGGACCCGCGGTATTTCGACCACAAAAGGATGGATGCCCGCCGTATGCCTGAACGTCCGGTGGTTAAACGGTGACAGTGGTATTATTTCGTGTAATTTCTGCGCATACTCTCCAAAATGAAGCCTATAAAACACCGAGAGACTGGCCACTTTACGTCTATGCTCAAGACTGATTAAATTTAGGTCTTGGTCACCAATTAATTTTTTGCCTCGTTTCTCCACCGAATTTAGTGTCGCGAGTTGGTACTTGGCTGCGCTTGCCCAGATGTGACAGCAGTACTCCATACGCTGTCTTAAAAACCAATAGTGTAAAGATTTTAGCGTTTTAAAAATGTAGTCTCTGTATTTTAATAATAAAAAAACATATTAAAAAGATCAACACTTTTTTCAAAGAAGCGTTTTATACACTAACAAAAGTTATATTTCGTAATATTAATGTTATATCTTATATCTTGCTCCTATTCGGATATAACAATTCAAATTCGTATATAAACTCTTGAAATTTAAAATAATAGGATCCCTGTTATCGCGAACACTCATTACGAAAGGCTACCTGAGCTAATTAACCGCAGGGTTGTTACGCTAAATGTTAACAGACAGAAGTGCCGTACTTTATACATTCTCCTTTTTAATTACCTACAACGAAAAGGCAAATATTACGTTTGAAATTAAATTTGGAGGCACAAAACATTTTAGTATATTTTAGTGTAAATGATTAGGAAGGTGTAAAGCTGGTTATATTGTATAAAAGGTAATAAAAAGGTAATGTTTTAGTATTTTAAAATTGATATAGAATAATCAAAGTTCTAAAAATTGGTATTTCGTAATCAGCAACGTACACTACAATTTTACTAATATAATAAATGCGAAAGTTTAGATGGATGTATATATGTTTGGATGGATGGATGGATGGATAGCTGGATGGATGGATGGGTGGATGGATGGATGGATAGCTGGATGGATGGATAGCTGGATGGATGGATAGCTGGATGGATGGATGGATGAAAGGATGGATGTTTGTTGGAAGGTATCTCCAGAACGGCTTAACAGATCTCGCAGAATTTGGCATGGATGTAGAACATAGTCTGGAAGAACACATAGGCTAATAATTAAGTTTTTTCATTTCGCACCGATAGAGACACGGGCGACAGCTAGTTATTCTACAAATACGTATGTATACTAAGTTATAATGCCAAATTCCGCCCTTTCTGGTTCGAGTAGCGAAAATAGTCGATAAATTCTTAATACGTAAGGAACGTAAACGGTCGGTTCCACAAAAGGTGTCAATTTGGAAAACTGCCCTTGGCTGCAAAATTCACCAGTAGATTTACTCTTTAGAAACTTTGTTTCGGTAACACGTTACACGACAGAAAAAAAAACTGCAAAAACTACCATGTAACGTAACTTGTAACATGATATTACGTTTGTCGAACCTACTTTATAATTTTTAATAGTATGCTTATGTTATACTAGAATGTTGCCACAATTCTACTTATGTCTTGAGTTCAATTTATTAGAGTTTTCTTAACACATTAAACATATTTAATTTTACTGTATTGTTAAATTATAATGAAGAGTCTGACTCGTCTGTAACTTTGATTATTCATATGGATGATGATTCTCACTCATTAAATGTATCCAAAGAAATGTCGAATTTCTTTCTAGATTCTTTCCTTCAAGCTACAGCGATTCGAATCGACAACGACCGAGCTCTTACTGATCCGGTCGACTCTCTGGCCTTGCGGAGTGATGTTAGTTCGATCTGCATTTTCTACAGTGTATACCACGGGGACTGCTCCGAAGAATTGCTTGGAACAATACCCGCCGCCGAATTTCGTCACAGGACTCGACAGACCGCCAGGTACCATCCACACTATCTCGATGGCTTGCAATCCACTACCGTGCGGTTTTCGCTAAATTTTCTTTCTAAACTCGCACAGCCGCATTGTGGAATGGTCTGTCCTCGGCGGTGTTTCCAAACCGCTACAACTTAAGGTCCTTCAAGAAGCGAGCGTAACATCTTCTCAAAGGCCGGCAACGCATCTGCAGTTCCCCTGGTATTGCTGATGTCCATGGGCGTCAATGATCATCTCGGTGTTCACTCTGCTCGTTTCTTATATAAAAAAAGATTCGTCAATAATACTTTCATAGAGTATTATTTATTAAGTCAAGTTTGAAATCGATATGAAATAACAAGAAACGAGCTGTAATAGTCTTGGTTGTCGGTTCCAGATACGCTTTAAACTTTTTATTTTCAATATAAAAGCTTTGTAAAGTAGAAAGACTTAAGCTACTCAGATTGTTATATAATTCTTTTAGCTTTTGATAGATAATAAGTATCAAAGTATGGTTGGATTCTGTGAAAGAGAATAGGAGTAGGTAAGAAGAGAGTTTATTCAGATATGACTTTTGATAGACATGTATAGTCCATACTGTGCAGACCCTCCGTTAGGAAAAGGGCAGTCTGCAAAGAAAATACATCAAGGGTATATCCAAAACGTTTATTAGACATACAATTTTTTTTTGTATTATAAGATGGCAAACGAGCAAGAGGCCACCTGAAATCGCTGAAATAGCGAAGTGACCGCTCCCCATAGACATCCGCAAGTGCAGATGCGTTACCTTTATTCGACGGAGGCGGAGACGCATAGAAAGGGACTATTTCCTCTTCCTATGCGTATCACCCCCGTCAAGTCCACTTCCCCTTCCTATCCTTTCATTGTAAGATAAGGGTGGGAAGGGAAAGAAGACTAAATTAGGGCTCCGACACCACACTCATCAGACGAAACGCGGAATTGCTTCCACTTCACGCCTGTCTTCTGTGTGGTCTTGGTGTTACGCCGGGCGCACCGGCCCATTCATGCGAAGATGTGAAAAAGAGCTCTACCACTGTTAAATTGAAATATTTCCAAAGAAAAATTCCTTATTTAACACCCTAATTTTAATCCTATTTTCCTTATTTTTTTATTTATTTACACTCAAAGGATGAGACTATAAAACATGCACAAAAGCTAGTTACAATGATAATTCAGAACTGATAATTTAACCAAATAATAGGTGTATACAACTTGCAACCACGATGATGCTAATATAAAAAAAAAGATTACAGAAACAAAAAATCATTTTGAATTTTAACTATGAACGAGATATATATAAAAGCAAAAGGATAGATAGTCATTGTATTACTTCTAGAAGATAATTTTTGTTTTTTTCCATTCCAACCTTTTCCCACAAGGAGAGTATAGGAATGGGGAATTGGATTTGAGACAGTGGGGACGAATAGGAAGGGGAAAATTTTCTTATTTGTGCATTCCTTTCTCCGCCGATTAATGGTTGCCTATCTTTGCTTACGCATCTGCAATTGCGGATGTTTATGGGCACTTCGCTATTTCCACGAATCCATGTGGCCACTTGTTAGTATGCTACCTTTTCATATAAAAAACACTCTCTAAAAACAGCCTCTAAGCCTAGTCCACAGTAATTAACACAATTTTAACTTTACAAATCTTAGAATGCCTCTGAGTTGTATTTTTGTAGCTTGTATTTTCGTCTGTATGATTATTTTTCATTTCAACGTTAACAGAAAGGCATTTAGCGTGTGAGGAAATTCTCAAATTAGCGGAACTGCTGGCGCCACGGCTTGTTATTTCCCGTCGGCAACAACTTGCATACATAACTTTGCGGTTTCAGAACCCCTGATTGTGTGTACATAACTTTTACGTGCTATTTTACTATTATTTTAAATGAGATTTTAAGATTTTAAATAAGAGTCGTCTTTAGTTAATCTGTATATATTTATCTGAATAACTAAGACATCGAATATGAGACATATTCTCTATGTATGTTTGTTACTCTGTCATGTAAAAACTAAAGCCGTGAGCAAAAATTAAGGGTCGGTTAAGAAAGTTTGAATATCTCGGAAGATAAAGACGCTAGCTAACTGAAATAAATTGTGCATAATAGACAATTAAATATCCTTAAAATTAAATAGTATACACATTAAATTGATATGAAACACAATATATTTCGGTTAGATAGCGTTTTTTTTCCGAGTTATTCTGAAAAAGTAACCGGGTTACTTTCTTAAGCGACCCTTTACTTTTGCTCACGAGTATAGTAAATGGATTTCGATCAAACTATATTATAATTATACTTATACATTTGACTAATACATAGGCTATAATTTAAAAACATATTGTGTGTATAATCCGAAATATGGTGGATGTTTGTATGAAGGTATCTCCAGAACGGTTCAACGGATCTCAATTAAATTTGGTACAGTCTGGAAAAAAGAAGAGCGTCGGTGGCTCAGGGGTTAAGCTCTTGACTTGTAATATCCAGGTTCTGGGTTCGAATCCCGGCAACGTGTTTTTGATTATCAAATTTCAAATTCGAAGGTAAAGATCGTGATGCAACCTGCACATATCAGAGGATAAATAAAAATATATGTGTGAAGTCAACCACCCGCATTGGCCCTGCGTGGTTGACTAAGGCCTCGTCACTCCTAACTTAGGGTAGGCTCCGAGCTCCTGAATGGGTAGAGCCCGCTTTAATATCATCACACGAATTGGCCGGCTCGCCCGGTGTAATACTACGACCACGCAGAAGACAGGCGTGAAGTGGAAGCAATTCCGCGTTTCGTCTGATGAGTGTGGTGCCGCAGGCCTAATTTTAGTCTTCTTCCCCTTTCCACCCCTTACTTACAAGGAAAGAATGGGAATGGGAAGTGAACTGGGCGGAGGAGGGTACGCATAGGAAGTGGAAATGGTTTCTTTCGGTGCGTCTCCTTCTCCTCCGTCGATTGAAGGTAGGCAACGCGCCTGCAACTGCGGATGCGCTATTCGTCGCGCTCGTCGCTTCGCTATTTCGGCGATTTCACGTTGCCGCTTGCTCGTTTGCCACCTTGTAATATAAAAAAAAAATGGGGACGCATAATGAGCTGATGATGATGATGGAAAAAGACATAGACTTACTGTGTGACTTTTAGTTTCTCACGGACATATTCGCAGGTAAATGCTAGTTTTTGATACACACACTTCTTATTAGCGACTTTATTTGAAACAATGTATGTTTCTACGTCGGTGTTACCAAAAAAAGCCTTGAAATTTCCCTTTCGTTATTCTAATTATCAAGCTAATCTAAATATTAGGCAAACAAAACAGTGTTCTACAATAAAATACTGTAACCCGGCAAGTTAATTATGGCAGCTATCGTGTCTCGAACTATACATAAATATAAATTTCGTATAAACAGCCATCCGTGCATTCAGAGGCTCACCCGTATTGAGTTAAATCATTCACTATAAAGAAATGGACTAGGCAAAGATCCGACGCTATTGTGCTAAATAAATTGTGCCAATTTTAATGACGAAGATATGTTAAAGATAACAATCAATTCATATAGAAATGTGCTATACATTTCTATATGAACGGTAACTGTCTTAAAAATTTACTTGCACTAAACGGTAACACAAGCAAACAAGTTTAGACCATAACCTAATTCTCACGGGTATTTATTAACTTTGTGTTAAAATTCGGCGATGGCGGCTCCCGATAAATGGCGGATACTTCAAATTCGCTCGTCTTGCGTACAAAAATGTTCAAAACACTGCGCTATAAAAAAGCGTATCTTATTTGACAGATCCTGTCTCTTAAAAGTCAAAGTTTAATATACCTCTCTTTATTGGATACATTCAAATATGAATATAATTCCCGTATTCATGAGTTAACTGCGAGCAATAAATACTATTGAAATTCGTATCTTTCACGATTACTTTTCATATATAAATATATTGGACGATTACGTGATTTTTAACACAGAATACATTTTATATTGGTGTTTATATTTATTTTGTAATATAAGATGGCAAACGAGCAAGCGGCCAACTAGATTCGAGGAAATAGCTAAACGATCGCAGTCCATAGACATTGTAGATGCGTTGGCTAAGGTATTCAACGAAGGACACACAGTTATAGTAACATTCTCCTTCCTCTTCGTCCCCTCCTTCGCCAAATACGTATATTTCCCCTTTCCATCCTTTCCTCATAAGAAAACGAAGAGGAAATTGGGCATCCGGCACTACTTTTTCACAGAATTTAAAAAAAAAATAACCTATGCATACCCGGGCATTATGTATACTTTTCCAACAGCGAAATAATTTTTAAAACGATTCAGTAGTTTCGGAGCCCATTCAATGTAATCAATAAAATTTTTACTCTTTGTAATATTAATATAAGCAAACAACAAATCTTACGCCTTACGGCACAGTACCAGTCGTTAGTGTCCGTATGTGTTGCGAGAAATTTCCCGTTCACGCATGCCATAGCGCCCGCATAGGAAAACATTAAGCGACAGTCCTTACTTTTCTTTACCGCGCATTAGAATCGTCAACTGTGTTTCTCAACGACGCTTGCTTTACATTGCCCCATCACTTTTAGTAGATGTTACCCCGTATGCGGGGATTCCCCGTACTCTGAAAAACAATCAAAAAGCAAATAAAAAAAAATATATAACTTCTTAAAAAGAATAAAAAAAAGCTTATTATTGTATTGTTACGAAGAAATACCAAATTTCAGCTGAATCGGTCCACAAGAACCAAAGTTTCTATGGTCACCTTTCAATCTCATCATCAGACCAGATCCATGGTACCATATTATTGTATTGTCATACAAGTTACGAAGGTATACCAAGTTTCAGCTTAATCGGTCTTTTGGAAGTGGTTCAAATCTTCCTTGCAAGATTTGTAAGCATACAAACATACATGTCTATTCTCGAACATGTCAGTGTATATGGTAATTGTTAATCAGAATATACAATACCAATATTAATAAATAACTTACCCCCTAGACATTAAAATTACTTA
The DNA here is from genome assembly GCA_011763625.2 of Papilio bianor. Lineage (NCBI taxonomy): Eukaryota > Metazoa > Arthropoda > Insecta > Lepidoptera > Papilionidae > Papilio > Papilio bianor. The sequence continues at coordinate 2,854,749 of JAAOEG020000017.1, read as the reverse complement.
ATTATAAAAAAATAATCTAATATATAAAATTCTCCTGTCACAGTGTTAGTAACCATACGCTTCCGAAACAGCTTGACCGATTTTTATGAAATTTTATATGCATATTCAGTAGGTCTGAGAATCGGACATCTATTTTTC
>JAAOEG020000017.1:2805503-2816594 GCA_011763625.2 Papilio bianor | reverse complement strand
CATAGGCTATGTTTTTTCTAGATTTTTTTTAAACTTCGCGATAACGAAGTCGCAGGCTAACCCTATTTTTCATTAATAAGGGGCTGCACTTGGACTGCTCTCCTGAATTTAAGTTTGGCTCATTTAAACTATCTTTCTTATATTATTAATCCCAATGTTTAGATGGATGAATGGATGTTTCAAGGCATCACTAGAACAGTTCAACAAATTTCAAAGAAATTTGGCGTAAGTATAGTCTGGAAGAATTACACTGGAACCAAGTCGCGGGATAAAGTTAGTTATAGATAAATCCATGTTTTTTAAATTAGCTGAAATCTCTTAAACAAACTTACTGCCGTTATGATAGTTTTTATAATTAATTAAGCAGAGTCAAAGTGTAGATATTTTATACTTAATACGGGTGTTATTTTATAATTATCAAATCTGTGGTGATTATTTCGCATTCCATTATCATAAAACGCTACCGCTTCATTGAACAAAAGTACAGAAATATGTGAAATTCCGATAAAAAAATTCAATTCCCATTGCTCCATAAAGCGATTTTCATACTTTGTTGTTTTACTGTGTATAATAAATAACGTGTGCAGCAATAAAACACCACTGTTATCTGCAACGGGCACGCAAATGTTGACTTACTGAAAGCACGTCGTGTAGAAAATAAATTCATTGATTTGAACAAAGGGTAACAAAGCAAGGCTATTTTAACAGACACAATAAAATTCTAATGTAAAAGTTATTATGGACTTCAAAATATCAATAATTGTACAATATTGACATAATACTAAAAACTACTCTACAGTGGTAGAACCCGCTTTAACATCTTCGCACGAATGGGCCGGCTCGTCCGGTGCAATACCACGACCACACAGAAGACAGGCGTGAAGTGGAAGTAATTCCGCGTTTCGTCTGATGAGTGTGGTGCCGAAGGCCTTATTGTCATTCTCTTTCCCTTCCCGCACTTTTCTTATAAGAAAAGGATGGGAAGGGAAAGTGGATTTGACGAAAAAGGAGACCCATAGGATAGAGGGAAATACTCTTTTCGTGTGTCTTCTTCTCCTTCAATTAAAGGTAGGCAACGTATCTGCAATAGCAGATGTCTACGGGTAGTGGGCGCTTCGCTATTATAGCGAATTCAGGTGGCCGCTTGCTCGTTTGCCGCCTTATAATATAGAAAAATACTAAAAAGAAGATAGTTTACTTTTTCTTCAGGGATTCATGACATTATTTACTTTTTAGTGCATTTTGTTCAGAACATTTGTTCGATGTACATTTTAAGCGTTAAATTTTTAACTGTTTTATTATCTCTAGAGCAAAAGTCATACGAGTACCCTTTAATACCTTGAAGAAACATTTTACTTGTAATAAAAACTATATTAATCATGAGTAACTTAAATATTTGTTACATTTTAATAAAATGAATGCCAATGTTTAGATGGATGGATGGAATGATGTTTGTTACCATATATCTCCAGAAATGCTGGATGGATCTCGCTGAAATTTGGCATAGAACATAATCTGGAAGAACACATAGACTAATAATGTTTTAAGTCGCTAAGAGTCATCTTGAGCTAAAATGTTTTCATAATCTGTTTAATTTTTGACCGACTTCTCAAAATAAGGAGGTACTCAATTCGTCTGTATGTTTTTTTTATGTGTGTTACCGCGTATCTCCGCCGTACGTGATCCGATTTTGATAATTCTTTTCTTACACGACAGGAAATGCTTGCAGGTGGGTCCCATTGTCACTTCAAAATATCATTAATTGTACAATATTGACATGAATCTAGAAATAAGAGCTTTCTCTCGAGGGTGGTATTCATGACATTATTTTATTACGTTTTAGTGCATTTTGTTGAGAGTTTTTTAGGAAGTCGGTTTTGTTTTTTTCTTAATTTTTTTACTTAATATTTAATGATTATTTATACTGTTATTTTTTCCAATGCATTTTTTTGAGATTCGAATTTCATGTGTACATTTATCCGACGTCGACGGCGAAGGAGAACATGGCGATGCAAACTGCGAAGAAATTTTAAGATGTGGGAAGTCAAGTACGCCGCATTGTGCCACTTAAGTCTACTCAACCTTAACATGGGTAAAGCATTGGTTGGAACGCATACATAGGTGTCATTGAAAAAATAGCGAACGTTCTCATTACGTAAATATGTAATACGACTTAATAATTGCAACTAAGAGATATAAGGTAAAGCCAGCGTTGTAGGATTATTTTTAATAATAAATGATTATAGTGAACGTCATGTATACTGTTCTGTTTTCATATTTTATGAACAAGACTTTCTGTGAAGTGAGGTCGTTACGAAACTCTTGTGAATTGTAGCGTACATTTTTAATTGGTTATCTTTCTTTGAATTGGCCGTTGCTAGGGATTTATGTTAAGAATGTTAAGAGGTTTCTTATATCTGATTATGTACATAAAGTCATATGGGCGAGCGAAGAGAGTCCTCTAATATAGTTTTTTGGTACACTTTACTATTCAATTATTACTCTTTCTCAGATTTAGCACAGTAATGTAAATTTTAAACATTCCACTTATATCGTTATATTTTGGACTACCTGTTGCCCGCGACTCCGTCCGCGCTTTATTTTTCTAAAATAAACGCCTAAGTTACTCCTTATTACATCAGCTACCTGCCAATAAAAGTCCCGTCAAAATTGGTACGGCCATTTCTGAGATTAGCCGGAATAAACAGACAGACAGAGAGACGGACAGACAGACAAAAATGGTTAAAAATGTTATTTTGGTGTATTACTACTGGTATATGAATATATATACGATATATTCATATACCAGTAGAAAAAAACCGTTATATCAATATTACAGACACTCCAATTTTATTATATGTATAGATAATTCACACAATATCTTCATAAACTATATATATATATACCAATGTATAAGCAGCCTCAGCATGTATAAGAACTTATAAGTTATATTATTGTAAAGTTTGATCGAAATCCATTCAGTAGTTTTTATACGAAAGAGTCACAAACATACATACATACTCGCTTACAAACTATCGCTTTTATATAAGTAGGATACGATAAGCTTCGTAGTTTTGCCGATATTTGAGTCTTCAGCATAAATTTAATGCTTCCCGTTGTTTCGTAAACGAGCGAACATAGAGTATTAACATTTTACGTATCTCATTTCCATATCTCTTACGAGATAAACGTACGTACACCTATATATTATCTACTCCATTATAGTTTATTATACATTTTACAAAAAGTGATTTTGTTAACCTATTTAATAAAATAAAGCGTTACTAATAATAGTATTTTAAATGTGAAAGTTTAGATGGATGGACGCTTGTTAGAGTTTGTCGCCTAAACTGCTAAACGGATCTCGACGAAATAGCACAGATGTAGAGGATAGTCTGCAAGAACACATAAGCTACTTTTAATCTCGGAAATAGTTACGGTTTTCAAGGAAATGTAGTTTTTTGTTATTTACATATTTATTCGATAATTCCACACTGGATCAACATGCCTTACTGAAATTTACTACAGATATAGAACATAGTCTGGAATAACATATGGAATGCTAAGTTATATTTTAAGCTAATACTTAAATCGTAATTAATTGTAAGAAGTTTCTTAAATAGAATATCGCCTAATATTATAATTTGCTCAAATAAATGAAAAAAACGGTACGTAATATAATTATTGGCTTCATATTTTATTCGCTGTAAGCTTAGCTTCAATTAATCCTAGCAATTTAAGTAATTAAATATGCTTTGAGGCATTGTTAAATATGCCTTTTAAAACGTTAATAACACCAACCGCAATAAAAGGTAGCGCATTACAATTTCAGTGGCAAAATTTGCACCTCGAAAATGAGAAATGGTTTTACCTCCTTGTAAATTAACATAGGACAAAGATATAGAAAAGTAGACTATGAGAAACGTGTTGTAATATTTTTGGTATGATTTGTTTATGATTTTGTAATTGTTTTAATTGTAATTCCAAAGATAAAAAATAAATTAAGTCATGAAAGAGAGAACAATAATTTAGCAGTGGTAGAGCCCACCTTAATATCTTCACACGAATTAGCCGTTTCACCAGGTGCAATACCACGTCCACACAGAAGACAGTGTGAAATGGAACCAATTCCGCGTTTCGTCTGATGAGTATGGTGCCGGAGGCTTAATTTTAATCCTTTTTCTCTTCCTACCCTTTCCTTATAAGGTAAGGAAAGGAAGGGGAATAGGATTTTACGGGGGATGGGGTGCATATGTTTGGGAATTTTTGTGCGTCCCCACCTCTGTTCATTAAAGGTAGGCAACACGTCTGCAAATGTAGATGTCTATGGCCAGCTTTTGCTTTTTCGCTATTTCAGCGAATTCCAATAACCACTTGCTTGTTCATCACCTTGAATTAAAAATATAATTTTCAGTATGCAATTTTAAAAAGTGACAGAATGAACGGTGATGACAAGAAGTTTTTAAACAAATTTTGTTAGTGCAAAATCACGGTTTCGAATATAAATTAAAAGCTTTACGAAGGTTATCAAAATAAAAATTATAAAAGAATATAAAAGTATGAAAGAGGAAAGGGCGTGCTTCATAAATATTAATAAATGTGAGTCCAATAAAAGTATTTCCTTGGTGATCTAACAAAGGCTTAGGGAGCGTTCGCTATTTTAGGTATAATGGATACGTACAATAGGGGAAGAGTAACGACACGCTTGTGGAAGTAATGATGACATTACAGTATTGCTCCTTTGTCTTTTAAGGCGATCGTAATAGCTTTTTCTGTATGTACTCGAAGTAAACATAAAAAATGTGTTTTGTATTAAATGAATCCAGATTATTTAAACTTGTAAATTTTTTATTGCACTAATTTAGACTTGATTGTGTGTTTATTATTTAATTAACTTTTGTACTTTATTTAAGTATATCGTAGCTTTTTCTAAAATATTATTGACGAGTGAAAATTAAAAAAAATGGAAATGATTGGTACATTTAACTATTTTTATTTACCTTCACTTTTGTATGTATGTATATTTGTATATACATGTGTTTGTATATGTACATGTATGTTTGTATATTTACAAATCTTGCAAGGAAGATTTGAACCACTTCCAATAGACCGATTGAGCTAAAACTTGGTATACCTACGTAACTTGGATGACAATACAATAATATGGTACCATGGAGCTGGTCTGATGATGAGGTTTGACCATAGAAACTTCGGTTCTTGTTGACCGATTGAGCTGAAATTTGGTATGTCTTCGTAACTTCGATAACAATACAAAAAAGCTTGTTTTTAAAATATTTTTAAATTTACAATTATTTTAATTAAATATAAACGTAACGGTATTTGAAAATAACACGATTACACATCAGCAGGCAAGAATAGTTCTTTGTTAAAATATATTGGTCCTGTTAAAAATAATTAATTTAGTGGTACAATTTGACATTGAAATGTAGATTAAACAAGTCGTAAGACTGTCGAATCTTTTAAATCCAAACCCTCGTCAATTACTCAGACATCGTAATACCAATTCGTCGACGGTTGTGACAAATGCTTCATTTGATTGCGTGTTAATCGTAAAATGTATAACTTTTATTCGAAGGATTTTTATTTAGAAATTACCTAAATAAACTTTCTCGACACAAAACTAACTACGTTATGAACAGTTGTCACTAGAGAAAGTAGTGATGGAATAATTTTATATTTTTTATAACAGAAGGGGGAAAACGGGCTTTGGGAACACCAAGATGGTCATCGACGCCCATGGACTTAGAAAGGACTCAAGAAAATTTAGTTATCGTCCTCTTTGTTATGTCAATAATGTATCCGATCTCTTTGGTAGAGAAGATGTTCGCATTCTGCCAAAGAGACGTCATACTGGCCACTAAGACCTTTGCCTTTTTTTAATTAAAAACGAATAAAACGATAGCAGAGAATCGCGCGGGAAGTTAAAGTGTGCGCGTCAAAATGGCGGATAGAGCAGACGTTTAACAACGAAATGTAGTCGTAACGAATAGTTTTTGTAAATATGTATGTTCGTAATAAAGTGTTTGTAACAAAGAAATAAAAAAGCATCTTGGCTGCGGTATTAGATTTATACACTCTTAAATCTGTTAATACTTTTCTTAATTTAAAAATTAAATGAATTGTTTAGTGTTCAATTATTTTAATATATATCCCCATAGCAACCACACAATCCGTCATAAACTATGCAAACACTATAAATATGGAATTCCATACTTCCATACTGTTTAAACTTTCAGGAGACATTATTAAAACAAAATAAAAGACTAGTTTCAAGCCTAGGGCTCGAAACTAGTCGGTGCCGACACTGGATTGGATATACGTGTGTTAACCGTTTTTATTTTGTTTTGTTACTATAAATATGAGTATATGGCACCATATAAAACCAGATATATATATCAGAATATAGATATATATATATATAGAACAGGCCAGCGTGGTTGACTAAGGCCTTGTCATCCCTATCTTGGGGTAGTCTCCGAGCTCCTCAGTGGGGACGTATAGTGAGCTGATGGTGATATAACAATACACGTTACAAAAAGATTATAGTAGAATTTTATTCCTTACATCAATTACGTAAAAGATATTTTAAATGCTACTTTATTCCATAAAATATAGGCTGACACTCTGAATAGAGGAATATTGGAGCGATTCATTTATTCTGTGTGGGTCGTGAATCATCCATCACGGTAAAGACAGCTAACGTTTTTCATTGATGTGGTTGAGATATAAGTTTGTATAAATTAATGTACGGCTGAACGTATAAAATGAAATATAATCGATGTTTCTAAGCGAAGATTTATGTATTTTTTTTTTGGAATATTGATTCGAGATTGTTTATACAGTTTGATTATTTATGTTAACATTTTAATTATCTCAAACATATTATTAGCATCTCATTTAAACCGTAACAGAGTCGCGGTTTGAGCTTAACAAGGTATAATCCGTATAAATCAATATGCAGATTGTAATATTTGAATGTTAATCAAACGTAATGTGCTATACAAATATGTTTCGTTATATGTAAAAGCACTGATCACTCGATAAATTAACAAGAGGCGTGTACGATTTATTTGAACTTACTAATTATGCGTTCTGAGTCGAATTTTAATCTAATACATGTATACGAGTATATACATGTATATACAATTCTCGTGTCACAGTTTTCGTTGCCATACTCCTCCGGACCGGCTTGACCGATTTTGATTAATTTTTTTGTGCTTATCCGGTATCTATGAGAATCGGTAGTCATATTTTTTTTTTTTTTTTTAGACAAAATTTTTAATTTCTATTTTTTATGATACAACATACAAAAATACATACAATCCTCAATTTTCAACCCTCTACGATAATAATATACATAGCAAAACAACGTTTGCCGGGACAGCTAGTATTAAAATAATATTGGAATAATTCGAAATTTTACCCCTTTTTCAATCAATCAATCAATTTTGAATTTTCGGCAGAGAATGTATTTGTTCATTCAGTATACTAGCTGTCGCCCGCGACTTCGTCATCGCGTTCTTTTTCTAAAATAAACGTAGCCTAAGTTTCTCCTTATTACATCAACTATCTGCCAATAAAAGTCCCGTCAAAATTGGTCTAGCCATTTCAGAGATCCGATACAAACATACAGACAGACAGAAGATTCTCCAATTTTATTATGTGTATGTATAGATAAGGTCGCAAACAAGCAATCGATTATTTGAATTTGCCAAATAGCGAAGTGAAGCTGCCATACTCATCCGCAATTGTAGATGCGTTGCTTACCTTTAATCAAGGGACTCGTATACGCACAGACATCCCAACATAGTCTGAAAGAACATAGGCTACTTTAAGTTACAATTAAGTTTTTTTTTAATTATACGCGGATGGAGTCACCGGCAATAGCTAGAGTTAAACTTCTTAGAGCGTAGACTATTTTTGATGATTTTATATCCCAAGGTTATTTTCAGAAAAATAATACAATTAACAATTTACTCTGATCTTTGTCTCTTTACATCAGTAGATCTTCTTTTTAAATTATAATTTCTTTGATTTATTTCTACTTTGAATTATTTCGCACTGATCGAATTTCGACAGCCATAAGAGAGCAATAAATCCAAATTGCGTTCTGCGTTTGGTTACGATTTGCACGACTCAATCAAACGGGTATCGATTTACAGGGGCTTTGCAAATTTGTAATACATTATCAAAGTGAAATTCATTAGTAACACCCGCTTCCTTTTTTCATTGTTCAGTGAATATTTGATATCAAATAGATGACAATCTCATCAATGCGTTCATAGACATTGTTGTGTCCCACCTTGGCACAGGTGGTTTAGAATAATATAGCTTGCCTGGATACCACGATATGAACACTGTCGTGGTACACAACCGCTCCACTCGAGTCTCGGAATACGACTCACTCAGCTGCCACGGGAAGTGATACCAAGACTACCAAGTCAGATTTTCTACCGCAGACATGTTGTTTAATTTAAATTAAATGTTCATACTATTTTACCTTACTGAAATAAACATTGTGTAAAAGAGGATATGTAAGAAGGCAGTGTTGTAGATATGACTGATAGAATGAAATGATATGTGACACAGGTTGATGATGAGGAATTAATGAAGTATTTGACACTATTATGTCGAATTAATTAAATCATCATATTTTTTACGTTCGATAAGCCAGCGCGTGACCACGGTCGCGGCTGACGTTAGTGGAGATTTGATATGTTTACATACTTTTAATATGTTTTATTGTTAAACATTTTCTTTTTTTTGTTTATATAAATAAACTAGCTTTTGCTCGCGACTTCGTCTGCAGGAAATTTAATATAAACTTAGTAAGTAGCCTATGTGTTCTTCTAGGCTATGTTCTATATCCGTGCTAAATTTCATCCAGATCCGTTCAGCCGTTCTGGAGATATCTTGAAACAAATATCCATCCGGATGGATCTTATGCATGTACTAGCTATCGCCCGCGACTCCGTCCGCGCGTACTTTTTGTAAAGTAAAAGAATTTTTCTAAAATAAACGTAGCCTAAGTTACTCCTTGTTACATCAGCTACCTGCCAATTAAAGTACCGTCAAAATCGGTCCTGCCAGTTCAAAGATTTGCAGGAACAAACACACAGACGGACAGAAGGCACTCCAATTTTATTATATGTCTAGATATTCGCATTTATTATATTTAGTTGTAGTTTTAATTTGAAACAATTTTGCCTGATCATTAAATTGCGTGAGATCAACTTAAGATGTTTTAATTTATTCGAAGTTATATGTTATTTAATTAGTGTACGTCTACGATTTCAAAGATATCTCAGGCGTTCCACGATACGAAATTTGAGTATTGAGCCTTGTTTGAAGTTATTGATTTCATATTTAGTGTGTAATCTTGTATAGTAAAAATTGGAAATGGTAAATTACATATAATAAACCTACCTGGCGACCACGTGAACCCTACGAGATTTATCAGATTTATACCCGTGCGAAACCGGAGCGGGTTGCTAATTACCAATAAAACAATGCTCTGTTACACGAAGACAAAGAAAATTTAATAATAAAAACAAATGACGACACCACTTTAGAAGTCCACTATTAAAAATTAAACAATCTAAGGAGGTTGACTGCCACACCCACATAACCCAGGAGCCGCAATAAGTGATTGTTGTAATGCACCGGACAAGCCGCCTCATTCGTGCTGTTTTATTGGTTAAATTTTTCATGTATACTCGATAATTCTGTAACAGTTCAAATTGTCTTATTGAAATTTAGTACACGTATAAAACAAAGTATAAAATAGCAGATAGTCTAGGGTCTAGGTCTAGGGTCTTAGAAAGTTTTCTTTTAATTCAGTGCGGATAGATTCGACACGACATCCGAAAAATCATCAAAATAAAAGGTATAAAAGCAAAAGAGGACTTAAGACAGTTAAAGTTTCAGAGGAGCCAAGTGCTGTTGTTATTGTGTATAATCTAATTAGAGAGAATTGTAAACAAAATTCAATTAAAGCATTCGCTTACAAGAGTTCGTGATTAAGCAAACTCTGGACACTTTCCAAAGAATCGCAGATTTTAAAATAAACATTCAGTTCACGTTGTACTAGTGAAAACATTTAAGCTTTCACAAAATAAATATTTGAAGTATATTAATAAATAATTATTTTATAATGTACTAGCGGCCCGCTCTGGCTTCGCACGGGTATTAATCTGATAAATCTCGTAGGGTTTAGCCTGCGTTTGTTGCAATGTAAGCAGAAAAAATGTAATTATTTACGACAGCACATTAGAAACCTCAAAAATATAATAACAGTATTTCTCCACTATTTAATGGATATGATTTTACATATAAACTTTGCTCTTCAATCACTCTATCTATAATATTAAAAAAAAACCGCAACAAATCCGTTGCGTAGTTTTAAAGATGTAAGCATACATAGGGATATAAGGACAGAGAAAGCGACTTTGTTTTATACTATGTAGTGATTTAATTTTACTTTTCTCTAAAACGAATACGAAATAAAAAATATTGTCTATAGTATTAAGAAGGTTAGTAACCCGATCTCAGATTTCCTATGGTCTATAGGAATAAGTTTTCACATAATGGGTCCTTTTGGAACTCTGTGAACTCTCCACTTGGGCTCGAAACCTATCCTAAGTTAGGAGTGACTAGGCCTTAGCCAATGCTGGTTTACTTCACACATACCTTTGACTGTCTTCGCCGATATGCGCAGGTTGTATCACGATGTTTCCCTTCTCCTTAAGAACATCGGATAGATATACATTGTTAAATTGTCCAAAAATACATTGGTACTTGACGGTTTTGACCCCAGGACTTGCAGATTACAAGTCAAGTGCGTAACTTGTGAGCCACCGACGCTTTATTTCCGTTTATTACCTCGACCTTATTACCTCCATGTATTATTTTCACAGTGATATATCTATAATTAAGGTTCCTAAGGAAATTTAAATTCAGATCAAAGGAACAAACAATTATGAATGTAATTTACTTTCTTTATTTCCGTTTAATTAACTCAGATTTACGGAAGAGATTAAGCAAATTAGATTTCGTTTGTTTTTCAAGGAT
>JAAOEG020000017.1:2664907-2677213 GCA_011763625.2 Papilio bianor | reverse complement strand
CTTGGTCATGGGACCTTAATTTAGTAGCTGTGGTGGCCATATCAGGCCTCGCGGAAGAAAGCTGCAGAGAGGGTCAGGATGAAACTGTAATGACCAGATTCGCAGCCTGAAACCTGGACGCAGAAGGATAGTGTCCAGGCTCTTACGATCTCATGAGGGAGGCGTGGACGATGATAGGTTAATGTATTTCCGTCTATATACTCTGGATGTAGCAGGAGAGGTAATCTCGAGCGTGAGCGTTCCCGTATTCCTGACACATTGCAGAGGACGGTCATCGTGGGGTTTTAGTCGGTGCAATCCCGCAAGGGTGGTATGCGTTAAGCATTTCCCCACGCCAAAAAAGGGGATGACGGCTTTAGTCAACCATGCTCGCCCAGTGCAGGTTGGTAGACTCTCATATCTTTGAATTTCTTCCCAGATACGAGTATGTGCAGGAAGCAGGAAGCAGGAAGCAGAACGTTGGGCGAACGTACATACATATGAAATATAAAAATCGAAAATCACATTGGCACATGACGGGATTTGAATCCAGGACCTGCAGATTACAAATCAAGTGTCAATGTGCTTAACCGTAAGCAACCGTCATATTCACGTACATTAAGCACCGAAATCAAAATAAAATACTCAATGTACATCGTGTATATATTTAATTATATCTGTTTTAAACATTGATATAAAAAAGAAGCAAACTATTTAAAAAGTTTTTACTACATATTTTTTTTAATTTCATATTTGTTTTGAATACATTCGACAGTAACAAATGAATATCAAACATTGAACACTTCGACATTAAAAAAATACCAATCCAAATATTTATCTATATTTTTATTCAAATAGTCGAATAAAAATATATTAAAAAAGTTTATTCATTTAAAAGATATACTGACAAAGTAAATATTTATACTAAACTAGATTCACCGAGTGGAGTGTCGACAAACAGAACTGAGGGCTTATCACGAAAGTTCGTGAGAACGTTTTCATGCCGTCAACTACAAAATAAGTCAACAATATGAGATTTTTGATGTAAGTTATGCCCGACAAGGGCGTTGCACAAATTATCGATGACGATATATACCATCAGCTCACTATACGTCCCCACCGAGGGGCTCGGAGCCTACCCCATGGTAAGGATGACTAGGCCTTAGTTAACCACGCTGGCCCAGTGCGGGTTGGTTTACTTCACACACATCTTTAAATTTCTTTGCAGATATGTGCAGGTTGCACCACGATGTTTTCCTCCACCGTAAGAACGTCGGGTCAATGTTTATATGAAATTCTAAAATCGAAAAACACATTGGTACATGACAAGATTCGAACCAGGACCTGCAGATTACAAGACAAGTGCTTAGCCCCTGAGCCACCGACGCTCTATGACTCGATGACGTTACGTAAGCAAATGTTCGTGCTTTACCTTCAGAACTGATACATTAGAGAGACTGAGACTTATCCATTCGTGAGTTATTGTTATCATAAATTCATTGACGAATTTGGTATTAGATTCGTGCAGCGCTCCTACCGGGAGTAAAGGTCCCCAACAAATCTCGTACAAATTTTGTCGATGACGTGCTAGCAACTGTCACGCAAATATTCGCAATAGACTCCCTGAAATGTTGATATAACGCAAACTGTGAATGACTTTAAAATGAAGAGTGAACACTAAACAGTCGTAAAATCAAACACAAAACGTAATAAATACATACAACATATTTATGTGTATCATCATCAGCTCACTATATGTCCTAATGTGGGGCTCAGAACCTACCCTAAGTTAGGGGTGACTAAGCCTCAACCACTCTGACCCATTGCCGGTTGACTTCATACATATCCTTTCATTTCTTCGCAGGTATACGCAAGTTACACGATGATTTCCTTAACTTTAAGAACGTCGGATAAATGCACATAGGAAATTCGATATTACGGATACGTACGGATTTGAACCCGAAGATGACAAGTTAAGTGCTTAACCTCCTGAGCCACCGACGCTCCACAATGTATTAAGTGAATACATATGAACAAATACGTTTAAAAAATCAACATCACACTATTCATTTTTTTTTTCATAAAATGTAAATATTCTTACCTTAACAAAAGTATATAACACATTTCAAACCAATCAAAAATAAGTGGGTCTAATTGCAATCACTAGATTTTGGAAAAATAAACAGGGCAAGTTAAATAAAACCTTTTTGCAAAGAAACATTAGACCACTAAAAAATAGAATAACCAGTAATTTAATCGGACACCAAAATATAAATCCTTTTGCAATAAAACTTTAATGATGCCATTGGCCAAGGGCCAAGGGCGAAGGCCAAAGTGGTTAATTCATTATTAAGGAATTACCTTAGGGTAGGTTATTATAAATACAGAGTATGTTATTCTCTTTGTAATGGTAGAGATAATAAAATGTTTTTGTACATGTATTCACACAATGAAAACTCAAGCATTTAAGCACATCTAATCTATCCTCCCAATAATTACAGTGAAGAATTTTCGAAGCTTGTCAGTCCATAAAATAAGCCAAGAGCCAAAAGAAATTGAAAAAGAAGACAGCTGTCTCGAACCGAAATAAAATATCGTCGGAACGATAAGAGATTCTAAATTAATAAAAAAAAACTCGAACGCCTCCGAATGAATCAACATATAATTTATAACATAAAAGTTCTAAGACTTTATTAATATAAAATCTGAATCATTTAATTAAATATCGAATATCGTGTTTCAATTTTTTTTATTGGTTTCTTAATTGAGAACTAAATCTCCGATATTTGTCCTTTGAGAGATAAAAATAGAATGCTTTTAATGAAAAATTTGGATATTTGTATCCATACCGAAGTAGTACGAGGGGGAGTTCCAATTTACTTTATTTTTTTTATTCTATTGTTGAAAACCCTATAAGTACAGAAAAAATAAGAAAGCGTATACTAACCTAAAATAAAACCTGATAACGTCATAAGAATGGTGCAAGAGAGATAGATGCATCACAAGCATTACGCTTAGATCGATCGTGCCTCTCTATCGCTCTTTCCGACCTCTCTTACACGCTTTGCTCTAGCGTAACGTGACAAAGAGACATGCATTTATCGTGCGTGTAACTGGCGTTCATCGATTTACATATATGTAAGTAGTTATGTTAAAAAAAAATATTTAAAAAACAAGCTTTAAGCTTTTATTATATGGAATGTTACCGAAGTTACGAAAACATACCAAATTTCAGCTCAATCGGTCCACAAGAACCGAAGTTTCTATGGTCACCTTCCAACCTCATCATCAGACCAGCTCCATGATACCATATTATTGTATTGTCATCCAATTTACGTAGGTATACCAAGTTTTAGCTCAATCGGTCTATTGGAAGTAGTTCTAATCTTCCTTGCAAGATTTGTAAACATACAAACACATACATACAAAAGTGAAATTAAATAAAAGCTTGTAAAAATGTAGTGTTATAAAATGTAGCAGGTTTTAATAAATTTTAGGATAAAATGAAAATGTCTCCGATTTTCAATTATTATTTCCAAGATTTATTTGTTCGCAACAATAAATACATAAACAGTTAAAAGTAACAATAAGAGACGGCGTACACGAAAATTAAAAACTGTCACGTCTGCGAGAAACGTGAAATTAATCCAACTTTGAGACGAAGGTAAATCACAACTTCGAATCGTAATGTTTCCACGCTGAAATCTTTACTCAGCAATATTTATGAAGCTACGAACAGGCTTCAAACTGGCTACGAATCTTACGTGATAATCATACAAAAAAAAACTGAGTCTTGTTTAAATCAAGACGGCAATTTTCATAACAACAACAAAGCTTAGATTTAGATAATATATTATCTTAGTAATATTATGAATGCAAAGATTAGACGATGGATGGATGTTTGTTAGAGTATGTTGCCTCACTGCTGAACGGATCTTGATGAAGTTTAGAAAAGAAAAATGAGTAAATGAAAGACGATAATGAAAAAGGAAAACATAAGCTACTTTTGATCCCGTAAATAGTAACGGTTCCCGTGGGATACATTCATTTTATTTTTTCTTATGTACTCAATTACTCTGCAACGCTTCAACATATGTTATTGAAATTTGGTTACTTACGAAATCGCGGTTAAAATCTAATGTGGTTATAACCCTAGATTCTGCCATAAATAAAAAATTGATGTTCTGCCTTCAAAAGTCATTGAACGACATAGAGTAAGAGCAATTTGCATTTCATAGAACGTCATCAAAACTTGACACTTTGTTAGGTGATATCCGGAATGCTGATTGCTCTCACAGGTCAGGTCGATTCTCGTTAGAGCTGTAATGCTGTAGAGCTGCTGTAAGGGGTTCGATTGAATGAACACAGTATAAGTCCATTGTATACATACTACTGGAGTTATATTCACTATTGTATTTCCACAGAAACAAACTACGAGTATACGAAAAATATTATTTTATCTACATATGTTATTTCAGGAAGAATGGAAATTGACATTTTTATAATATAAGATGGCAAACGAGCAAGCGGCCAGACATAGACATCCGCTATTGCAGATGCGTTGCCTACCTTAAATCGACGGAAAGGAGATATACAAAAAGAGTACATGCCCCCTTCCTATGCGTCCCCTCCTCCCTCAAATCCACTTTCTCTTCCCATCCTTTCCTTGCAAGAAAAGTGTTAGAATGGAAAGAGGATTAAAATTATTTCTGTTGTGTAAATTAAGGTTAACTTACGTCTTCTTAGCGGAAGCGGATGCGGATGTGGAGGTACGTTATTATGCATTCCGCACTCTTGGAGGCGGAGGCGTTGTTCCATTACAAGCCTAGTACACTCCGTAAATTTCAATTAAAAATGAAATGTCCTCTTGAACTTGAGTTCTTGAGAAGTTTGAATTACACTTTTAGCTCCGTTATTTATATAACATGTCTGCGTTAAAAATTTATAAACACATTAAGGATTGTCATTTACTTAAAGAAAATATTGGTTTATATACAAATTCTCATCGTTATAGCGTGGAAGAGATTGTATGTTATAATAATATCGTAGTAAACTATCCTAAATCGGTATATTGTCGAGATTCCGTACCGAAATTCTTAAGTCTATATAATGAGGGAAATACGTACATTCCTATCTGACAGTTACGGATGCCTGCCTCCAGCTACGCAATTTACGATGAAGTGAAATTTTAATAACACGACAGGTATTTACGAGCAGGATAAGGAATTAGGAAGGTTCTGTGATATAAAGAACTACTAAATATTTTATCTCCAAAGTATGTATTTATTTTAAACTAGCTGTCGCCCGCGACTCCGTCCGCGCGTTCTGTTTCTAAAATAAACGTCGCCTAAGTTACTCCTTATTACACCAGCTACCTTCCAATCTTTGTCTCGTCAAAATCGGTCCAGCCATTTGAGATTAGCCGGAACAAACAGACAGATAGACTGACAGATAGACAATAATTGTAATAAATGTCATTTTGGTGTATGTACCGTATATATATTCATTTACATGTAGAAATGGAGTTGGAGCTCCCTCACAGTCTGCAGAGCAGCGAGGCAGACTTTTTCTGTATGATTGCTTGGCAGCTATCACACCTGCCTGAGCAATCATACCGGATACACTGCAGAAACGAGTTAGCCCCATCAGTATCCTGAATCCTTCGGTATATTGGACGTGCAAGGCGCTGACAGCCTGCTGTGTATTGGACTAACTCCAAAGGAAACGTGTGGAACATTTGACAGTAAGCTTTGTAAAGCGTTAATTTTACTTGCTTGCTAAAACGTGCTAACCTTCGCGCCGCTATATTACATCGGACTGCCAGAGCCCTCCGCTACCTCTCTATATCATGATCCTTAAGGTCGGCAGTCACATAATGGCCCAAGAATTTGAACTGATAAGCACGTTTTAGAAATACGTAATACGATACGATATAACAAAAAAAAAGGCTTAAGCTTAAAAAACTTGTCTAAATTTTTGTATTCCAAATTATTATTAGCTTAAACATACGTCAACTCTTTTATACCGTGACTGTGGCGCCCGGCGCGGATTTTTTATCGTGGTAAATAAAAAATGTTACGCGTAGGCTTGAAATCTGATTTAGATCAATAAATTTTTTTTTTTTATATTACAAGGTGGCAAACGAGTAAGCGGCCACCTATAATCGCTGAACTATCGAAGCGACCGTTAACCATTGCAATTGCAGATGCGTGCTTTAAACGACGGAGGAGGAGACGCACTGAAAGAGAATATTTCCTCTTCCTATGCATCCCTTCCTCTGTGTAATCCACTTCACCTTCCCTTCCTTTACTTGGAAGGAAAGGGTGGGAAGGGGAAGAGGACTAGTATTAGGCCTCCGGAATGCACACTCATTAGACGAAACGTGGAATTGCTTCCATTTGACGCCTGTCTTGTGTGATATCGTGGTATTACACCGGACGAGCCGGCCCATTCGTGCGAAGATGTTAAAGCGGGCTCTACCACTGTTGATTTATAATGAAAGCAGCGAATTAACCGCATTGATATTCATAATATCGGCCTCACAGTTAAAAAAAAGTGTTAGTGAACAGTGTCTAACTTCATTTTTTGAAGTAATACAAATGTTTTATTATTCGTGTTCCACAACATTCGATTCGTAATAATTCAAATCTCCCGAATAGGGCGTTATGTTTCCAAATAAATATTTATGACTCAATACCAAAACATTTCGAAACTCGGAAAGGTCAACGCCGATTGAGAGCTATCGCTTACTATGGCTAACTAAAAATAGAAAAAATAATATATGTTTACTATTTAACTGAGTTCATATTTACTAAGATAACTAGATTTTGCCTGCGATTTCGTCTGTAAGAAATCTATAATCTATACATACAATCAAGTTCGAGTGTCCGTTCGTAATATTGAAATAACCGTTTTTTACTATATGTATATGAATATATATACATACACCAAAATAACATATTTTACCATTTTTGTCTTTCTGTCTGTTTGTTCCCGCTAATCTCTGAAATGGCTGGACCGATTTTGACGGGACTTTTATTGGCAGGTGGATCTAATGAGGAGTAAGTTAGGCCGCGTTTATTTTAGAAAAAAATCTTTTATTTTGGAAAAATAACGCGCGGACAGAGCTATGTGTTTTGTTACATTTTTTCGATTCTACTCGTAATATCACCAATGGAAAATCATTTTGTCTAAGGTGCAGGTCTGTCTTAGCGAATAAAATCGGCAGCTGTAAAAAATTACCTTCAATCGAATTTATAATGTAAATTACCTTGAAAGTAAAGTAATCGTCTTATGATTTAATGAGGTTAAGTTAAGTAATTGAAAAGTTTAATCGTTTAGTGTGCATATCAATGTTAATTTTAAAAATATGTACGAATATAGCATGAATTAAGAGACGTGAATTTTGATTAAAATGACTCTCATTGTCTTTGGTAAATATTACAAGGTATTTTTAGACAGGTTTCTCGGTTGCAATATATCACGGTATCATCATCTCCCCCTTCTTTTTCCACTCACATAGAGTTGGCGCAAGCAAGCAATCCATCTATTACTTCTTAGGCCTAGCTATCCACATTTAAATAAAGTTTAAAAAAAAATACGGCAAAGAAATGAAGAAACACCCGCAGCCAAGGTCCCTGACCACAACACGTCAGGGGTACGAGTGGGTGGCATAATGCCGTCCATAAAACAAAAAAATTAATAAAGATAAAGTCTCCTTGGCATATGTGTTGTCGCCTTAATTTCCGGTGACCAGGTTATTAAAGATAACATGGATACGGTTGCTTTATTGACTTATATAAGGAGATGTTGATAGCTATGTGACACACTTGGATTTCCGAAAAGTATGGTGACAAGACCTCTCCTGCTGATGGTCGTATTGCGTTATTAATCAATATCCATTATTTATCATAGTACAGTATAGTTTGTAGTCAAAGTATTGCACTAGTAACAGCGTGAGATTAAAAGAAAGATAGAAAGAAAAGGTGTTCATCCGACAATTGCTGCGGTGGATACCACAGCGCCGGTTTTCAATGAAGACTAAATTAGAAGAACACCTCAGTTACAGGAAAGGAACAAAAAACACTAATAAGTATATAAAATTACACTCAGTTACACATTTGACTTAGACTAAAACAATAAGTAGTAAAATTAAAATTATAACTATTACGAAAAAAAAGTTTTATCTTATCAAATACAAACATATTAAAAACAAAAAGACAATAAGATTACCTATGAAAATATTCTTTCCTCATAACATGTCCATACTATGATAATCTTGTACTTCTTTCGCGATACGTTTTTTTCTATATCAAAATGGTTAATGTACGTATCATTGTGAGGTCGTCCATTCGAAAATAATGAAGAAGTTCAAGCTGTCTCGAATAGGACTATGATTTTAAGAACTAATTGTAATTAACTTTATTGCCTTATTAATTAACTGAATGAATTAAAATTAAACTCAGTACTAAATTACAACACTCAGCTCAGTAACTCACAATAATTGAACATAAATCTCACTCATTTGAAAATCTTGGAAAGATCATTCAACGTTGTCCTTTAGGGAATCTTGTAAATTCATTTTCTTAAATTAATAACGTACTGAATATTTACATCTAAAACAGTAACAGAGTATGTTTTTTTTTATATGTAAAAGGGGCAAACGAGCGACTAGAACACTGATGTGTTCAGCGACGCCCATGGACATCTGTAACACCAGAGGAACCACAGATGCGTTGCCGGCCTTTGAGAAAGAGATAGGTTCGCTTCTTGAAGGACCCTAAGTCGTAGTGGTTTGGAAATACCGCCGAGGACAGACCAAGTTCCAGTGACAGATTAAAGCCTAAACTGAACTGGTTTTGAAGACTCAGATGTTATTCGATTCGTTTTTTCCCCATAGTGTCATCATCAAAAACACATATAGTGGACGTGAGGGTACATTCTTAAAAATATATTAAAAAAACAAGTTCTAATCTCACTCTCCAAAATGATTTTTTTCATTGCTTAATCTTTTTTTGGAATCTGTACATTTTATTAAAGTAAGTT
Organism: Papilio bianor; assembly: GCA_011763625.2. Taxonomy (NCBI): domain Eukaryota; kingdom Metazoa; phylum Arthropoda; class Insecta; order Lepidoptera; family Papilionidae; genus Papilio; species Papilio bianor. The sequence goes on along the minus strand of JAAOEG020000017.1, from coordinate 2,668,189 downwards.
ATTTTTATATCATGAGCTTCATTTGCACCAAAACATATTCCTTCTCTTGTCTCTGATAAAAAATATATAAATATTTTTTCGTATACAAACCCACTGTTGTTACTTTTCAATTGAAACAGTCGTAAGAAGTATTCGTGGTTCAAACAAAGGGTTAATTTTTAATTGAAAATCCGTGAACATTCTCAACAATGAGTAACAATCCGCCGACCGTATAGAAGTGTGGTAGATTTCGCTTAAATACGAGAATTACGTTTTTATTCAAACCCATTCAAATTTCGGCCGGCTATTTAATTCGTTCGTGTTGTTCGAGACCGTTTTAGTAATCAGATTTAACGAGAGGATTTAAAATTTTGAAATGCATTTTTCGTTATTTTTATTTAGAACATCACAGATAATTTTTTAATTAATGTAACAAAGAAAGAATAATGTATTTTAAAATGGAAATACAGTGACTATAACTTTCAATATAAAATGGCTTTTACATTTTAAAGGAAAAAGTTTGTGAAAGTAGTGAAATTGATACTGAAAAATGAAAATTAATACTTTTTGGCAAATATTCTAGAGGTAACGAATTGAGAATAAAAAGTTTATTTCAGACGTTAAAATTTCACTTTAGAATGAACGTTAGGTTAAATTACATAAACAAAACATATCGTAATTATTTAAGACAGCTTTTTTTCAAAAATCATTAAAGAAAAAACACTCCAATGAATAAAGAAAGTATATTTCATATTTATGTCAAGCACATACATTGTAATATAAACCCTATTACAATTACACAGGGTATATTTTATTTGATAAGCTTTATGACACCTGGTCTTGCCTTCTCTGTTGAGATGAGTTGAAATTTTAATAAATCTCGATGTATTTACGAATGCTCCAAGACTTTCATACTGTCACTTAAGAGCTCTTCCTAAAAAGCATTTCTTTTATAACATTTTTATGTACAAAGTCACGTCTAAAATGGTTAAAATATTACTGGATTTTTGTATTCATTTTCCATTTATACGATTTACTAGCTGTTTACCCCGATGCCGCCCGCGGGTTCTTTTTCTAAAATAAAAGATTTTTTTATTACATCAGCTACCTGCCAATAAATGTCTTGTCAAAATCGGTCTAGCCATTTCAGAAATTAGCCGGAACAAACAGGCAGACAGAAGACACTCCAATTTTATTATATGTATAGATTAAGAAATCAAAAAAAAAAGATTATCTATTATTAATATTAATAAATAAAAGTAAATATGTATATAACAATCTAACTAGGGTGACGCATTGTCCCGAAGATATTTTTGGCGTCTGACTACAAAAGTCTCCACTTTTTCCAGGCCGGCGCCGTCCCGATCCAGTCAGAACAAGGATATCCCGGAGATCTTTTTCCACCCACTCAATCCCGCGATACCTGTGACTGCATCGCCGTCCACTCGGCCGTCCCAGGTATGCACGTTTAACACTTCGAACATCATTCATTGTTTCTAGGTGGACGAGCCAGCGGAGTTTGTAAGCTATTATCTTTACAATGATGTTGGATTTTGCCACCAACATATCAATCTCTACAACAAATATATAAGGAAATAAATTATTGTCAATTTAATAAATTTAAATAATTCTTTACTTAAAATCACAGCAAGTGATTATTTAAAATTACACAGTGAGAGACGGGCCGCTACCGCGAAATAATTCCAGTCCCACTCACCCTAAAGAAGTACCCACGACGGGCTCGAAACTAGTCGGTGCCGACACCGGATTAAATATACGTGAGTCAGCCGTTTAAATTTTGTTATAATAATATCTCACGAAATTTTAAACAGTATTGCTTAAAATCACATTAAATTTTTATGACTAATGTTGATAGTTTAACATTAAGTTTTTAATGATAAATTTTTATAGGTTTACAGTAAGTTATTAATAATTAAAATATTGTTTTAATATCAAAAACTATTGATTATTGTTCTCATAATATGTATTCATTTATTTCTACGTTGAAAAGGTACAAATGTTTTTGTAAAGAATTAAAATCTGAATTGGCACGTATTTATTCAAACCTTCAGCGGCGTAATTGTACAACAACAAAACTGGACCAATGCATAAATAAACATTTTTACCAATGAATGAATAAATTCATTGACTTTCAGGTAAGGTCAACATAACATATACATGTGTGTAATTTGGAAAAACACACATTGCGTTTTTCTTAAATCTCCGATTTCAAAAATAATTATTTTCGATTTTTTTTAAATCTGTACGAATCTAAAAATTGACCTTAAAATCCTCTTTTCAATATTCACTTATTTGATGTGAATTTATAAGTAAGTAACTGTTTAAAAATTTAAAACCTTAGAAATATTAAATAATAAAATTCCCTAGTTTTTTATAAGTCAGTTATAAGTCAGCATATTAAATTTTCGAGTAATTTTTAATTATAAAATTCCCAACACTCACGTTCACCGATAAAATATGAAATATGTGAACTTTATTGCATATCCAAGCAATATCAGTATTCTTAAGTCCTTATGGCGGTGACTACAGAATTTACCGCTTCACGTTAAGAGTAGCATAAACTTTTATTTTATTATTTCACTTGCTCCGTCCGCTGAGAATCAAAAAAAGTAATAAGTAGTTTAGGTGTTTTTCCGGAATATATTCTGCACATTTGTCAAATTTCAGAAAGATCCATTGAGCCATTCTGGAGATACTTTAGAATAAACATTCGCATTTATTGTATTAGTAGCTATCGCCCGCGACTTCGTTCGCGCCTTTTATTTCTAAAATAAAGGTTACTGCTTATTACATCAGCTAGCTGCCAATAAAAGTTCCGTCAAAATCGGTCGAGCCATTTCAGAAATTAGCCAGAACAGACAGACAGAAGACAAAAAAAATGTCATTTTAGTGTATGTACCTTATATATTTACATACATGTAGTAAAAAACGGTTATTTCAACATTACAAACAAACACTCCATTATTATATGAATAGATTGAAATAATAGAAGGTGGCAAATGAGAATGAGCCACTTCGTACACCAGGCAACGTAAATATTGGAAACACTGTATCCTAACGCGAGTATCGTGTTGCGCGCATCCCGTACAAATGTTACGACGGTAGTCCCCTATTCAGTACATGCATAGCGACAAAATGTCTATTATATAGATTTGCTCTGCCATCTTAAAAATCGTAGCGACTTTTCTAATGGCTGGCTGACTGACTTAGGTGACAAAAAAAACAATGTCACCGAAGCGAACTGTACGAACCTATGACATTTTATTGCGTAAATCTCAGCGT
>JAAOEG020000017.1:2292786-2304106 GCA_011763625.2 Papilio bianor | reverse complement strand
ACAAGCCCGGCTAGCTCAGTCGGTAGAGCATGAGACTCTTAATCTCAGGGTCGTGGGTTCGAGCCCCACGTTGGGCGTCAAGTTTTTATCATTCATTTTAAAATATTACGTAATACGACAGTGTGACTATCTTTATAGATGAATAGTTTGACAGCTTTTCTTTCATTTCAACATAAAAGGGGCCTTTCGACGGGCGTGAGTACTAATTTTTGGAATAACTTTTAAAAATAACATAATAAAATACTCAATATTTCAATAAAAAAACACTTAAATAAAATCTAACTGACCTGAGCAACACTGTCATAGGCTATTGTTATGTGACGTCATGTGCTCTGATTGGTGTTTGAAAACGCGTAACGGTGGGAAACAGTAATGAGCCTTTATTAATTTTTATTTAATTGCAGGCAAACAATTTAGGTCTCATATTGCTATTATAGGTTTTTAAATACTGTCTTTTACTTATTAAACATAAATTTATTTAAATTTGTAATATTAGTACACACGCCTATTCTATAATGGCGAAAATCAAATAGGCACAAAATACTTTGACTTGTAGCCTGTCTAGTGGATAATGAAGGTCAGGCAGGTGCATATAATACTGCGAGGATAAACAAATACTTCTAGAACTAATATTACTTTACCATACTTTCTCGTTTAAATGACAAAAGTTTGAGTTTAAACGATACTTTAAACTCGGACCATTCTCTTGAGACGAAGCGTTCGCCTTATCTCCAAAATAGGAACATTAACAATTGAAATGAAAACAAAGGATTGTGCCCAAATTACTTTTAAACATTTCAAGTAGATAAAATGAAAATTATGTTAGTAACTTATTTTGATACAATGAGATGGTCAACCGGAGATCCACAAAAAAATCGGTAGAAAAAAAACTCGTCTTTGTCTCAATAAAATTGGGCTGATTGTAGGTAAGTAACATATTAAAAAAAAAACATATTTTATGAACTTTGCTAAATGCCAATTTTTTAAATTTATGTCTGTCCGAAAATCTACTTTTGTTCCGGGTCTTCAAAACAGCTGAACCGATCTTATTTGGACGGTAGTCGATGACCGGCTTAACTTAGGCTGTTTTTTTAATTGCGTTCTGACGACAACGCGTGTGACAGCTATTTAGTTATAACAATTTAATCTATAATTATATGAAATTATAATCAATTTATTTATTTTAAATCAGTATCCTAACCTTTTTACCATTTGAGTATTATTAAGTCACAACATGACATGCACAATTTGAAATTGTATCTATAAATATAAGATCTGATGAGACCAGATTATACGAGTATCAGATTAGATTAGAGTAGACCAAAGAGAAAAATTGTCATAGAATAAAAGATTTTCATAGAATATATCAGTAAATAAATAATAAGTTCATAATTTCATCTCTGGAATTGTCCAGTTATGTTGGAACCTAAAATAAATTATCAGAACGTGAGTTCTAGCTTGCTTTGGTATTCTTTTATTTATCTTTTCAAGCGAAGCACGTAATCAATTGTGTCCAAATAACAAAACTAATCCTGTCGTAGAACTGAATGCTTTCATTTATTACGAAGATAAATTGTTTAGAATCGCTTTGGCATCTGAAATTGGAATGTATTTTGTCACTAGTTTGTTTAAATATTATAAGGTGGCAAAAAAACAAGCGACCGCTGCCCGTAGACATCCGCAACTGCAAATGTGTTGCCTACCTTTAACCGACGAAGTAAATGACGCACAGAAAGAGATAACTTCCCCTTCCCATCCTATCCTTGTAAGAAGATGATGGAAAGGAAAGAGGACTTACATTAGGTCTCCGGCACGCACACTCATCACAGGAAACACAAAATTGCTTCCATTTCACGCATGACTTCTGTATGGTCGTGGTATTGCACAGGATATGTCGGCCAATTCGTGTGATAGATGTTGCTGGCGTCTACTTCTGTTATACAAATTAAAAGTAAGCAGGATTACATGTTTGATGATGTCTTTGCAGGAGTCAGGTAACACTACGTGACCTGCTTGGTTTTTTTTTAAATACGCCTAAATATATTTTTATATTTTTAACAGTGGTAGTGCCAGCAACAACATCTGTTGCTCGAATTGGCCAACTCGCCCGGTGTAATACCACGACCACACAGAAGACAGGCGTGAAGTGGAAGTCATGTCAAGTCTCATGAGTGTGGTGCCGGAGGCTTGATTTTAATCCTCTTACCCTTCCCACACTTTTCTTATAAAGAAAGGATGGGAAGGGAAAGTGGATTTGACGGAGGAGGAGACCCATAGGAAAACGGGATAGACTCTTTTTGTGTCTCCTTCTCCGTCAATTAAAGGTAGGCAACGCATCTGCAATAGCGGATGTCTATGGGTAGTGGTCGCTCCGCTATTTTAGCGAATTCAGTTGGCCGCTTGCTCGTTTGCCACTTTATAATATAAAAAAAACTGTATTAAAAGTTAGTTCAATGCGTTCTTCCAGACATTGGCTAAAGCAAAACTGACTGGAATAAAACGAAAACAGTGGTAGACGCCAGGAACAGCATCTGTTGCACGAATTGGCAGGCTCGCTCGGTGCAATACCTTGACAATACTGAAGGCAGCCAAGAAGTGGAAGCAATTTCGCGTTTCTGATAGTGTGCGTGCTGGATGTTTAATTTTAGGCTTCTTTGCCTTCCCAGCATTTCCTTACAAGAAAATTAGATTTGAAATCTAGTTTCGTTTTCCATTTATGTTACTAATTATTTTTTTCGTTAATATATTTTAACCATTGGCTTTTATTTCTCGTATAGTAACTGTGTTCTCGCTTGCCACGCCTAAAACCAAAAACTAATGTACAGATTTTATATGCCGATTTAATTTTACCTGAAACTGTACTTAATAAAAGGTGTAAAAAAAATAGCTTATGGAAGAAACAAGTTTTATTTGTGTATAACTAACATATTTAGTCACCACATATATCATACGTTGATAGCGGCATCTGTGTTTTCGAAGTAACTTCACCGTGAGAATTGTGTAGCTAGTCGGCAAAACTAAAACGATTTCAATTGGCTATGGACGTATTTGTACGATGGCAACTTTACTACAATATAACTCTAGCCATAGTTTAGCAGTTGATGGTTAGTCAATGTTGGAGACGGGCTTGAACTTTTTCTTGTATTTATGTTTTTTTAATGAAAATATAACATATTGAAAGTGTAAATACTTGTATTGTTCAGTAAAAATATATGCAATCATTTTATTGTAAGTGTTGATAGAATAAGTGTTAAAAATGCATAGGCGTAGAGGTCCGAATTTTACTTATGTCAGCGGGTGTGTGAAATATATGATTTTTGTTTTGAATTTCGTATTTTGGGTAAGTTTTATTTACGAAAACATTTGATTTTTACATTTTCATATATTTAATAAGTTACAAAGGTTTCGTTTCTCATCTGAAATGAACATAATGTTGTTACATCTCGTCCATTGTTCAAATCCGGAGTGATTCATTGTCTCTCATCGTATTTGCATTCCTATGCATATTGTAGCTTCAGTGTGTTACGCGTTAAACATGTCATTAAACTTACAAGCTTCCGTTCGCTTATCTATCACCGACACTAAATAATCAGTATAATTTAGTTTCCTTTCACGAATATAGTTATATCAAATTTAAATATGATAGCGATCGCTATAAAATAATTCTAACTTTATATTTACAGCCAATTTCAGTTGTAATGTATAATTGTTAATTTATTGCCTCTTAAATTGTTTATTGTTATATACAAAAGTGAAACTGCAATATTATTTAAAAGCTCTAGTTAAATATTATCTGCCATCTTTTCGAATGGACAAACATTTTAGTAATACCCGAATTGGAAAGAACTATAGATACTGATACTACGAGACAACAAGGGGGTTAGGAAATAGGGATTACCTTTTTTCTCTATGCCCTCTTCCATGTCTTAGAGCCACTGCATCTGCAACTTATTTTCGGGGTGCAGATTCCTATAGGCACTGTTCTCTTGACAACATGTGACCTGCTTGCTTGTCACCAAGCCCAGTGAAGCTGTAAATGCCTCTTCAAGGCAAACAGTGACAAGTCAGTCCAAGAAAATACTTTTCTATTACTAATTTCCCTAAAAACCTTCTCAGTGTTTTTGACCACAATCTTAATCCTTTAGTCTTAATTCCTCATCTAAAGCCACAATTAAGTTAATTAAGATAATTAAAATTTGTACATGATTTGATTTGTCTTTTTTATTGTGATATAAATATTTTTATTATTTTCTGACAGAGGTGCGTCCACACCACATTAAATAACAATATAATCTAAAATTAAATATTTTGCTGTTATCAAGTTTTAGCATCAAGTGCAACTTGTCTATGGTTAAGAACTTGGATTCAAATAATATATAAGACTAGCTGTCGGATGTGACTCCGTCCGCACATTCTTTTTCTAAATTAAAAGATTTTTTCTAAAATATACATAGCCTAAGTTACTCCTTAGTACATCACCAATCTGCCAATAAAAGTCCCGTCTAAATTAGTCCAGCCATTTCAGAGATTAGCCGGAACAGACAGACAAAAATTATAAAAAATGCTTTGGTGTATCTACCATATATATATATTCATACACTTGTAGTAAAAGAGGGTTATTTCAATATTACAAACAGGCACTCCAATTTTATTATATGTATAGATTAAAAATTATATGTTTTGGTTGCTTGCAAGTTATGTATGGTATTTTGTGTTCAGGTTGTGTATTTATGACATTGTGGTTTATATTAATATTTATAATAACATCATTGTTATCATTGACTTGGACATTGAATATATTTATTAACAATAGCATACATTTGTATTTTAAAATAAAAAGAGTTATTGTATAATGACAATGCAAACACTAACATAAACAATTTAGCAATGACCTTTATAATTTTGTAGTGATTAAACTCTTGATTTTTATTTTTAAAATAAAGTGGGAAATTAGCAGTCCCAGAAATTGGCCTAAATAGCAAAGTGACTGATGCCCATAGACATTCGCATTTACAATTGCATTGCCTATCTTTAATTGATAGAGTTGGGGATGCATAGAAACGGGATATGTTCCTTTCCTATATCCGTCTCTCCTTCCCATCTCTTCCTTACAAGAAAAGAATGGGAAATTTGCTGAAGAGCTTCCGGCACACACTCATTAGGCAAAATATTGAATTACTTCCACTCTACGCCTATCTTTTGTGTGGTTTCGATATTGTTGTGTGTGGGTTTCCAATTTGGTATCAGATGTTTTTGCTGGCATCGAAATTAAAACAATACATTTTTGAATTACAGTACTATACACATTTTTAAAAAGAAAACAATGATACCCCTGATATTACCTGCTATATTATTTACTAGTAACTTGTTGATAATTACCAATACAATGGTCTGGTAGTATATATAAGAGATTTTATGACTTTATATTATTATGTGTATGATATTGATGTTACAACAAGCTGTTGCTCGGGTTTTTTGCATCGTGGGGATTAAAAAAAATTACCTTTGTCACTCCCGAATATATCAACTACCTTCAAGTAAAACTCTGTCTAAATTGGTTGAAACATATCGGAAATGACTTGTAACAAATATGGACTTACAGACAGACAACATTTAACATAATTACATCATATATGATATGAAAATATCAGTGTTATTAATTGTAACTTTCTTTTTTTCAGTTATTCGGAGGTTTAATGATAGCAATAGGACTATATGCATTTATTGATAAATGGCAGGCAACTGGATTAATAAAGGTAATTTTTAATATCATATTGGTTATCAGCCCATATGTGTCCATTAAGGGCTTGGAGCTGCAAGTTTGGGTGACTAGTGTCAACCGTGGTCGCCTAGTGCGAGTTGATTTTACAGATATCTTTGAATTCCTTGGCTGATATGTGGCAGCATCATGATGTTTTCCGTAACCATAAGAATGTCAGAAAAATGTACTATGAACGGAATTCACAATTCAGGAATTTAAAATCAGATTAGTACAGTCAGCTGCATAAATAAGTATACATTTAGAAAAAAAATATTTAATAAGCCTCAAAAACAAGATTTCCAAAATATATATACACATATTGTCATGTATGCATCCGACCATAAATACACTATTTTTGTGTTTCCTGTTGTGCTGTTAAATTTGTAGCCTGTTGACACCCATGACGTTGCAGTCAATACCCACAGGAAGTGAAACCTGATTGGTGTAATTTTGTATGAAAATAGGAACTGATAATAATTCAACAAAACTTCCTGTCACAAATGTCCACAATACACAGCATTTGTCAATTTTTATCAAGTTTAAATTTAAACAAAATACCATATTATGTGAAATTACCAATTTATCACTAACCACCTTTGTGCATATGAATCTTTAAAACTACGCAACGAATTTTGATGCGGTTTTTTTTAATAAATACAGTGATTGAAGAGGTTTATATGTATAACTTCCATTAAATGGTGGAGAAATACTGTTATTTTTGAGGTTTCTAATGTGATGTCGTAAATATTTACAGTTTTTCCGCTTACATTCCAACAAACACAGGTTGAACCTTACGAGATTTATCAGATGTATACCCGTGCGAAGCCGGAGCGTGCCGCTAGTGTTGTATATTTTAAACCAAAAAAATAGTTACTTACATGTATATATAATTATATATATATGCATGTAGCAAAAAAGGGTTATTTCAATATTACAGACACTCCAATTTTATTATATGTATAGATAAGTGCAAATTTCAGTAAGACATATTGAAGTGTTGTGGTTATATTTAGTAGATATGTAAATATAAAAAAAAACTTCGTAGCCGACGGGAACCGTAACTACTTTTGGGATCAAAAGTATATGTTCTTCCAGGCTCTACATCTATGCCATACTTCCGTGTAACAGTTTAGGCGACAATCTCTAACAAACATCCATCTAACTAAACTTTCGCATTTATAATATTAAGATTAATATAGACTAGCAGTCGCGACTACGTCATGGCAGAATTAAAAAAAAAGTATATGATATTCCCACTCACATCAACTACCTTATCAAAATAGCCGTACCCGTGGCCTTGTAGACAGAAAAAAATATCTAAAAATTGGTTTTTTGTTATCAGTAACGCAAATAAATTATTTGTACGAAGTATGATCAACAATACAGACACTCCAATTATATTATATACTAGCTGTCGCCCGCGACTCCGTCCGCGCTTTCTTTTTCCAAAATAGACCTAGCCTAAGTTACTCCTTATTACATCTGCTACCTGCCAAAAAGTCCCGTCAAAATTGATCTAGCCATTTTAGAGATTATCCGCAACAAACAGACAGACAGACAAAAATTGTAAAAAATGTTATTTTGGTTTATGTCTCGTATATATTCATATACATGCAGTAAAAACGGTTATTTCAATATTACAGACACTCAAATTTTATTATATGTATAGATATTGATTAAAAAAGAATCTGAAGTCAGTACTTTGACTGGTTACCCCACAATCATTCTATTGAGAATAACTAAGGAATATAGAAATAAGGATGTAAATATTGTGTATAAGGGAAATTAATTTAACGGCTGATAGGAATTATGGAACAATAGTAACAACTGTGCAGACCTTTAAGAAAGGGAAGGATGGTGATTGTAATATCAGTAAAAAACTTCGATAAAACATTTGATGGAAGAAATGGATCATTAGCCTTTAGTTATTGCTGAATGCTCTTTAAAAAAACAAGGCAGGTTTTTGCATAACATGGAAAGTTGTTCTGAGTCGCGATTTGACTTTATTAGGTATGCTGTTTGACTTCCATATGACATCATTCGTGCCTTTTCGCTGTTTACTTTTTCTTATACTTGAATAAGAGATCGAGGTCTTTACTTTATTTTAGTATATCAGTTTTTTTTTGATAACCTTTTTGCTACCTAATAAATATCCATACATTGTATTCGTTGTCTCCTAAAAATTAAATATTACGTTGTTATCGTCTTCGGATAATGAAAATAAGCTATTCCACTGGTTTTGATAAATAATTTTACTAATATTATAAATGCGATTGTTTAGATGCTTTTTCCCTTCCCACCCTTTTCTTATAAGGTAAGAGAGGCCGGCGAAGTGCTTTTGGCGGAGGACGAGACGTATGGAAAGGGAAAGTATCCTCTTTCCATTCGTCCCCTCCTCCGTCGATTAAAGGTAGACAACGCATCTGCGTTTGCGGATGTCTGGGCAGCGGTCACTTCGCTATTTTAGCGACTCCAGGTGGCCGTTGTTTGTTTGTCATCGTGTAATATAAAAAAAGATGGACAGACGAATATTTGAAGGTATCTCCAGAATGGATCAACAGATCTGATTAAATTTGGCACAGATATAAAACATAGTCCGAAAGAACACTAGCAACTTACTACGTTTTATTTAATACCGCGCAGAGGGACTCGCGGGCCAAAGCTAGTTTTAAATTGAAATAAATGCTATTTTTGTTATGGTAACTATTACCAAGACACTCAAATTTTTTTAGTAAAGCTTTTAATATCTGTCAAAACACTCAAATAACTGTGAAACTGATTGGTGCAAGTTTTATCAATGGAAACTGTAACAAAAAAAATTACCTTTTTTTATCATTTTTATTTCGCACAATAATAAGTGGCCTGGTGTAGGTAAAGTCAAGTATGATTTTAGCCCCAGACAAAATTACTTTCGATTTGCGATTTCGATTGCAGAATCGACATATCAAAATTAATTATCGAATTAAAAATCGACTCGTCAAAATGTAGGAATAAACGAATGAAAAGCACATCACTTATCGAGAGCTACTGTCAGTTCCATACATTTTTTATATTCATCATCATCATCAGCTCACTATACGTCCCCACTGAGGGGCTCGGAGCCTACTCCAAGTTAGGGGTGACTAGGCTGGCCAAATGCGGGTTGGTTGACTTCACACACATCTTTGAATTTCTTCTCCGATATGTGCAGGTTGCATCACGATGTTTTATATTACAAGGTGGCAAATGAGCAAGGCATCTGGATTAACCAAAGTAGTGAAGCGCGGCTGTCCATAGACATACGCTATTACAATTACGGTGCCTACTTTTAATCAACTAAGAAGGGCACAGACACTTCCCTATGTAACCTTCCTTACTAAAATCTACTTCCCATTTTCCATATAGGAAAAGAACGAAAAGGAAAAGAGGATTAATATTAAGTTGTTATGTAAATATATGTTACAGTTGGACACAATATACGATGTAATGTTGAACATAAGTCTGCTGATTGCATTGCTCGGTGGCGTCGTGTTCATTGTCAGCTTTGCTGGATGCGTCGGCGCTCTGCGCGAGAATACATGCTTGTTGAAGTTTGTAAGTATTTTTAACAAGGAATTTATTCTTTTATTTCTAACTAGCTGTCACGACTCATTCCGCGCCTTCTTTTTATAAAACAAAAGTATTTTTCTAAAATAAATGTAGCGTTAGTTACTCCTTATTATATCAGCTACCTGCCAATAAAAGTCCCGTCAAAATCGGTCCAGCCATTGCAGAGATTAGCAGGAACAAATAGACAGACAAAAATTGTAAAAAAAAATATTTTGGTGTATGTACCGTATATATATATATATTCATATACATGTAAAAACCGGTTATTTTGAAATTACAGACACTCAAATTATATCTATAGATACGTGTCAAATTCCATACATTACATTCCGGCATTTGACTTTATTTGGCTGGCTTCCGTTTTATACTTTTTCAAATTTGTGTCAGCTATGTTTTTAGTTGTCTATGGGCAGCGCTCGCTTTGCTATTTCGGTGAATCCAAAGAATATATCAACACATCTCGATTAAGGCACATATAGACCATAGTCCGGAAGAATTCTTGACAACTTACTACGTTTTCTTAATCCCCGCGGACAGACTCGCGATACAAAGCTAGTTTGAAATGAAAATAAATGTTTATTACCACGATAAAGAAATACATTTTCATTCTTTTAGTTATTTTAATAACATTTTTATGTAAAATGATGTGATATTGTTATTTAAAGGCAGCTATTGGAAAAGACGTTTTAAAATTTGCGGAGATTAAAATTGCAGTCCTGGATCCCTTAAAACCCTATTACATTTAAAGGTGTCTTCACATACAACGTTCCGAGCAAATTGTGTATTTCCAGTACTCCTTATGCCTGCTGATCCTGTTCCTGGTGGAGATGGGAGGTGCGGTATGTGGCTTCGTCTTCCCCCGCAGCCTGCACGGCTTACTTGAACTAAGTTTTACAGAACGCGTCGTGCACGCATACAGAGACGATCCCGACCTGCAGAACTTTATTGACTTTGCACAGAGCGATGTGAGTTGGTTAGTTTAAAATTAGGATAGGAAATTAAAGTCCCTTAAATTGTCTTTTGACGTGCAAATAAATATGCTAATATTAAGGTTATACGTTCGAAAAACGACTTTATCGCGTTTGAAATAGAAGCTAAATTTATTTACAATTTCTTTTAGATACGCTGTGTTTTTCCAATAAAAAATGCATTTTTTTTCTAATTTTTTTTACCGATTGCCCAAAAGGAGGTACTTAATTCGTTTGTATGTTTGTTATATAATTTTTTGTAGTCGGTTTCGGCCTAGGTATTATACGTCTCAGATAAAAAATGTCACTAATCTACCTCGGCCGACATCGACTTCGAAATACCAATAGTACAATATTGACAAGATACTAGAAAGAGAGTTTACTTTCTCTTTAGTGTATTTATGATATTATTTTGTTACTTTTTAGTGCATTTAAACTGTTTAAACTTTCGTGAGACATTATTACAACAAAATGAAAACGGCTAACTCATGTATATGTAATCCGGTGTCGGCACCGACTAGTTTCGAGCCAATCGGGGGCTCTTCTTCAGGGTGAGTGGGACTGGTATCACTTCGTGGTCGCGGCCCGTCTATCACTGGGCGTCTGAAGAGCCCCCGATGTGCTCGAAACTAGTCGGTGCCGACACCGGATTAGATATACATGAGTCAGCCGTTTTTATTTTGTTGTTTTTACAAATTGTTGAGAATGTTTTTGTAGTCGGTTTTGTTTTTTTCTTTATATTTTACTAGTACTGATGGTAATAATTTATAATAATTGGTTATTGTACCAATGTACTGACGGTTATAAATAAAACGAAGCGAGGTCCGATATTGATCGGACTTCGCTTGAATGTTTTTGTATGAAAGTTTATTAATTGTAAGATAATTGAAGTGTAATTTTACAGTGGTAGAGCCTGCTTTAACATTTTCGCACGAATGGGCCTCGCCCGGTGTAATACCACGACCACACAGAAGACAGGCGTGAAGTGGAAGCAATTCCGCGT
>JAAOEG020000017.1:2038452-2056770 GCA_011763625.2 Papilio bianor | reverse complement strand
TCGTTTTATCTTAATTCACTCCCTTCATATGCCTATCTTCTTTCACAATCCATTCGTTCTTCCTCTACCTTTGTAGCGATCCACAAGTACTTTCTTATTTATGTGATCATCTCTCCGCATATTTCCATACCACGCTAGCCAATTGCTTCCCAATTTCTCTATTACTGGCGCTACTTTGAAAGTTCCTCTATTATTCTTAACTTTATGACTTCTCAAATAGTACATCACATCGTACATAATAATCACTGAAAAAATGGTAACATAAAAATTTGTATCTTAGAATTCGACTTCAATAACATATGAAATTATTAAATATCTTTGTCTCTGTTTTGTCAAAGTAAATGAAAGGGACTGCAACATGTATTAAAAAATTATCACTGAAGTGAAGTTCTACGGTTACGGAGAGCAATCTAAGGACCTTGCTGATTTTAGTAGCTAAGCGACTTTGGCAATAGAATGTCGGAAATGTATCTTACAGGCACGGGTCGCTGACATTTTGGTGTTACGACAAAAGTTGCTCCTTGTTTTCAAGATGTTGTGTGTATACAGCGCGTGCTACCCAAGACGCAAGTATACATTTTTTTTTATAAGAGAAGAGGGCAAACGAAGGCACGAACACCAAGATGGTCTACGACGCTCACGAACATCTGCAACACCAAAGGAACCACAAATGCGTTGCCGGCATTTGAAAAAGAGGCTCGTTTCTTGAAGGACTCGTAGTATATTCCACATTCAGGTTTTCTTATGTACGAAGGTCCTTAATCTTTAACAGTTTGAGACCACGTAAGGCTTTTTAAATTGCGTTTGTACTATCACGGTTGAGTTTGTACTCAAAACTTATGATTCAGAATTAGTGTATCATTTTATAGGAATAATGTCCCCGGTAGAAGGTATAAGAAGGTAATGAGAGCCTTTGTTACTGATAGCCTGAGGCTTTAACTATCAACACATATCGCATTAATGCCGGAGTTATTCAAAAGGAAACTAACAAATAAAAGGCGCCATGTTTGAGTAGGGCTGTCGGTTAGCATTTGTATAATTATCTGCTTTTGTTTTTATTAGGGAAGGTTTTGACGCAGTATTCCGTCCATAATGCTCATTAGGCAGTTTGGCCCGAGGCCTTTTGAAGCACCTCCCTATTTTTTTTCCTCTCCCTTGTTCAGAAATTCACCCGCGAAACGACCGGGGAAACCGTTAATTGAGGTTAGAAATGTACACTCAAAATTGTATTAAAATATTACTTTGTTGAATTAAAAAAAAGAATATCCATATTTATATGTACACCACACTAGCATAACTATGGAAATAACTCTTCTCTTGACCGATTTTTTGACATTATTAAACAAAAGACTGTCACTTACGCTCAAACCACAAAAAACTTTGACAGTTTAAACATATTTTAGTTTAAATCATCATAAACTTAGAGGATTTTTGACAAATTATAATAATTAAAACATGATTATGCATAGACTACCATGCTATCTTGATAAATAAATAAAAACTCATACCAGAAGCAGTATTGGTGTTAAATATGGATAAAAAATATCTTTTATAACAACGTTAACTTCTATAATAAGTAAATGACGGTTAAAGGTAACCGTACGTTCGACTTTCAAGTAGTCTGTACCGCTGTATCACTCAGACCAACATAGTACCGCTTATACAAGCATAAATTATATCATACCGACGAATACAGACAATGGGTCACAATTTTTTTGAAACCGCGAATAAGAAGATCCTTTCGTAATTCCTAAGATGCCCCGCTATGAAAAAAAAATGTTCACTTTATTTTAAGTGTTAAAATACAAATAGTTTCTAGCTATATTTCTGTGCATGTATAACCCCGGAACATTGTGATTCGAAAATCCTTTCGACGATAATTCAGTGTTTTTAATTTTGTTATGGTAATCGTAAAGTCTATTATTAATTTACATACCCTTTTGAGGTTAACATGGTACCTATTTATTGAATATACGTTTTAATGTCGATAAAATTCCCTTTCCGTATGTTCACTTCAATTGAACAACAATAAAACAAAGATTTTATGATAAAATACTGAATCATTGCAATAAGTGTGTTTGTTAGGGAAATCACAATTCTCCATGGTCAGTAGCCATAGACCGTATATTGCCCATAACATGGCAACATTTGAAATGGTCGCGTTCAAACTTCCTATTGTAACATAGCACTGGGATTATACAAACAATGCTCAAGTGAACGCACCCATTAAACTGTGAAAACGAAACTGAGCGATCGACTTCGGGGTCAATGCACCTTTGACAGGTGGCGCCATGATGGATTGTAATGTTTTATGGCATTTGGTGTTATGTTTTTATGTAGTGCATTAACACATGCCATTATAAGCACAGATTATATACTTCAAAGAACCCACTAGAACATTTTAAAATAAATTGACACGTGTCCACACTATGTATATTCATAAATATGTCATTACAATGTCAAAGAACTCATGTATAACGAACAGTGTCAATGCTCCAGTGGCTAAGGAGTAAATTGCGAAAGAAGTAGCAAGCTTATCGGCCGGACATACAGACTGACGGTTTTATTTGTTTACCATGATTCATTACTAGGGATCGGTTAGATTTTTTTATCACAAACGAGCATAGGTTAATGACGTTGCTCACTTTATTGTGAATATGCGGAACTTATTCATTAAAAAATAAACATCTATCTCGTTTTTATCACCTTAAGTTTTCACAAAACTAATTTTTAACAGTGGTAGAGCCCGCTTTAACATCTTCGCACGAATTAGCCGGCTCGCCCGGTGTAATACCACGACCACACAGAAGACAAGCGTCAAGTGCAAGCTATTCTACGTTTCGTCTGATGAGTGTGGTGCTGGAGGCCTAATTTTAGTCGTTTTCCTCTTCCCACTGTTATATTACAAGGAAAGGATGGGAGGGAAAGTGGACTTAAGCAAGTTAAGCATAGGAGAAGAAATATTATCTTTCAGTGCATCTCCTTCTCCTCCTCCTCCGTCGATTAAAGGTAGGCAACTCATCCGCAATTGCGAATGTCTATGGGCAGCGGTCACTTCGCTATTTCAGCGATTTCAGATGGCCGTTTGCTCGTTTTCCAACTTGTAATATATAAATAAACATGATTCTGACCTTTATGTGATCTTACCTTTAAAATAAACCTTACATCAGTGACACAGTCAGCCCAGTCTATCCTTAAATTTACATGCTCAATGGCGGTACATCCGAACATAAGGGTATATTTCTAAATCCTTACCAACACTTCGCTGAATAAAACATTTGCAAAACGATTTACGTCATCAAGAACAATGTCTCAACATCGTTATTATAAGTACACGATAGCCCAATCGATAACTGAATAAATTCATTCGACGGGACCGCGATGTGGGTCGCATGACTCGCCAAAACAAATAAAAATGCAGCGATAGTCGCCCGGTGCATCGACCTTGCATCCTCGCCGCGGACCTCCAGAAACCCAAGCGAAAATACTTTCTACTGCCAGGCAATAAAGACTGCAATACCGTATCAATAATAGCGAAAAATAAGAAAGTAAAACCTAAGATGAAACTAAAGACGAATGCCGATCGACAATTTACTTTCAACCGTATTTCGCACGGAATAAAATTTAGTTTTGTAAAAGCATCGTCGGGAAATAAAAGACGAAAGGAAAAGATAAAGATGCATTCATAGCCAGTCCGTTATCGGTGAGTCCAAGAGTAAATATTTCGCATTTCGCTTATCTCTGGTTTAATACAGACCGTTTTGAAACGTCGCGTTTCGACGACCGCCCGATTGCCGGCTGTTGACCTAGATTGTTTTCTGATTCATTTCACTCGGCCTGTACGTAACATTTGCGTTCCTTAGATAAGATTAGGAAAATGTTTGCCGTGTCGCGAAATATTTGCTACTTACGATAACGACATTTTTACTCTACTTTGGAAAAAATCAGATCTGACTTGGTTTTTTTATTTATTTTTTCCTTGATCAAATTGGCACAGATAATACAAGCTTCTGCGAATGTTGCCTTACACGTAAAGCTTAACATAGTTAAAGCTTAAATTGTTTAATGATAGCGACTTCTTCAACAAATATTTAGTAGTCAAGAGGATTTGTGCCTTTGGAAAACAAGTCGATCAAAACTAGCCGACTTTACTCGCTAAACGACTTACGCAACACAATGTGATAGAGGTTCATACACAGGCACGCGTCGCCGATCTTTCTCTTACATTGCCAAAGACAGTCGTTTGCAACCTGTTTGTCAAAATCGTCGTAAGAGAAGTCGCTGTGATTTTGAAGATGGCGGAGCAAATACAGTTGGCATATTGTAAATACGCGTCAGCTGTGTAGTTACTATACCTGTACTGGCCGACTAGACAATTCAGGTCGATGATTTATTGTTGTATGTACGGAGCGCGCTACGCGTTATTCGCAACGCAAATATATAATAGTAATCTGAAAGATTTTAGTTGCCTTGTGTAAGAAGGTTCTAACAGGGTGAATACATGTTGATATTTGGAATTTAAACAGATGCTCAATAGTCTCTCTTATTAAAACAAGTTCGTATTCAAATACCCAATTGTTTCAGATTAAAACGAGCGGTGTCGGACAACGCCAACAACGCGTCGCGGCGTACATACTCCGAAGAGGAGCTGCAGGCAGCGTTGCGCGATATCCAGTCGGGCCGGCTGGGCACGCGCCGCGCCGCCGCCCTCTACCGGATACCGCGCTCCACGCTGCGGAACAAGATCAACAAGTGCGGCATACCCACCGACCCTCACGACTCCGACCCCGACAGCGAGCCCGAGCGGACCGACTCCCCGCCTTCTGTTATACTTAAAATACCCACCTTCCCGCCCCCGGACGAGAAGAGCCCTTCCCCAGCGACGCCAGTCACCCCCATCACCCCGCTCTTACAGCCGCCGCAGCCGCCGCTCAACCAAGCCTCGCAACTTCTCCTCCCGTCGGTCTTCGCCGATCCACCCTCCACTCAACACCTATTTACGTCCTTGAGCGACGTCATAGCTAAAAGTATCAGCCAGAAATTCCAACAGCCTCTGGAAAGGCCACCGCAGCCCGACCTGCCTTTCATGCGCGCACCCGACAGACACGTGTCAGTCATCAAGACGCCACCCGACAACCAGAGGAACTACCCGGCGCCGAGCAACTCGCGCGCCGCCACCAACAACAACGGCCAGCAGGCAACTGGCAAGGGCACTCGCCCCAAGCGAGGCAAATACAGGAACTACGACAGGGACAGTCTCGTCGAAGCGGTGAAGGCCGTGCAGCGGGGAGAGATGTCGGTGCATCGTGCGGGATCCTACTATGGCGTGCCCCACTCCACCCTAGAGTACAAGGTCAAGGAGCGACATCTAATGCGGCCGAGGAAGAGGGAGCCTAAACCGCAACAGGAAGCGAAGCCGCAACCCAAGCCGCCGCCGAAGCCTCCCACCAAACCCTTCACGAACGGACTCAACGGACCCGAAGCCTACCCTTCGGGATACCCGTTCTGGGCGGGGGGGTTTGCACCTCCGCCTGCGCCGGACCTCTACGCCTCGCACATGATGCGGCGATTGCGTGATGAGGCGCCACCAGCGAACGGATCTTTCCTCGAGGGCATCATTAGATCGAGCCTAGAGAGGCCGCTTATCCAGAGGTTGGCGGAGCCACGGGCGCCGATGGCGACGAGCGAGGCGCCCAGCCTGCTGCGGCGGCTGGCCGGTGAACCCGAGGAGCCGCCGCCTGCGCGCCGCCCTCGAATCGACAGCTCGGACCGACAGCTGGCCGCAGAGATGCGCGAGGCGGTGCAGCGGCTGCGTGCCGACAAGCTTCGGCCGCGCAATGGCACGCCCACGCCGCCAGCCGGTTCGCCGCCGCCGCAGCCCGCCGCTCCGCCAGATCACGTGTAGACTGCAGCCGAGGCCGGCGCTGAGCCCGCGGGCTCGGGCCGCGCGACGCCGCGACGCCGCGATCTCCTCAGTCTTTGTGATAATTACTATAAAGTACATTCCGTTGGCGAGACGCGTCGCAACTTCGGTGTCGGTGTGCCTCCATTATGGCTTTAGTTCAATAGTTGCGAGTTTCCGTGTATACTGTTATAGTGACAATAACTATAGTTTTATCCGACTCGACCGGTTTTGGTTTGCGTTCGTTTTCACTGCTCGCTTCTCCCTTCCCCCTCCCCCCGTCAGCTTCCCGCCGCCGCCGGCCGGCGACTCTCACCGCTCCACACACGATACGTATCACCAAATATCACAATAGTTACCTTAACTCACGACCGGTTCGATATAACCACAGCTTTACTAATGCAATATCACAGTAAAATATAGTCTTTACCCCATACCCATGCCGTTTTGGCCTTCGGGATGACGTCACTTGCGACTTCTAGTGCCATTCCGATGGCGTCTCCCGCTTCTCTACAATACCATCGGTTTAATAGCGGTTTAAGCTTCCTCTGTTCCAAGTTTTGGAGAAGATTTCTTTCACCAGCCTGTTTTTGGGTTGAGAAAACCGGATAAGACAAGCGCTTATTTGTAGAGATGGGAGACGTCGAACGAATGCTACTAAAAGCGCAATCGACAGAAGGTTGTCCAAAATTTCTCCCAAAATCCGAAAAGCCTCGATTTTTGACCTTGTTTTTAAGTGAAAGACAACCAAAAGTTAATGTTATAAAATCAACTATTTAAATATTTGTAAGTAATAAACAATTGTAACAAATTAATTATACGCTAGCTATGAGTGTAACGTTATCGATTTTTAAGTGAACTATCGCATATTTTGTGCGGTGTTTTTATAATTAGATAGGTAATAATATATTGAATGAAATGATTCGCTGTTAGGAGCTAGCTCTGTCCCCGTCTGCCGCGGGGCGAGCGAGCGGGACGGCGACCGTAGGGATGTGCGGATGTCTGTGGAGCCTCGTATCGATATGTTCGGACTTATGTGCAATTATTATTTTGTAAAAAAATAGTAATTTTAACTGTGTCTAAGCTAACACGTGGATTTCCATATTACTAAATGTGATATTTAGGTATTATAAATGCGGTTTGCTTTAGACCTAGGGCACCTTCGGCCCCACCATGGTATATACACGGACGTACATCGGTACATCTAGTAAACTTATATATTTTATGTACTATTATTGTATCTTAAGAAAATATATTCTTATTTTTCATGGTCCAAGTTTTAAATGTTTTATCGACTATACAAAAATATGGATAATCATTATTATATTCTTGTCGACTTTAAAATTATAACTAGCACAAAAATCTTCAAAAAAAAATTGTATCTTCAAATTTGTGGAATTTTTTGGTGTTCAATCGAAAATATATTATGGAGGTATGAAATTAAAAATAAAAATGTATACGCTCTCCCAGATTAAATTTAGGTAAAAAATATTTGGATATAAAAAAAAATATCATACGATTACTTATTGTAAGTTACGTGTAAATGTACGCCTCATGGAAATGATGAAGTCTTTGTATTGTGTATGTAATTAAAATATACATATATTATATACAAGTTAAAAAGATTATTGTCGTACATTTCACTTCAGAGACCACGAGAAAAATATGTAACAACAGCTTGCATTCGACATTCCGACATAAATTATATACCAAATAGACTGCGCGAAGAAAGACAACTCTTTAGAGCTATGCTGAAAAAATACAAACTTAAATTATCTCTAAAATAGTAGAACATATTATAAGAAATACCTTTTTAAATCGGGCATCAATAATTTGGACAAGGGGTTTTTCAAGTATTACATAAGCATATTTAAAATATAATACCCCCCTCCTCCTCCATGTGCAAGTAAGCAAAGTTTCACCCCCCCCCCCCATGCTAACATAAGCATTAGTTTACCTTTTTTTAAAAAAGTATTCTGGTTTTTATTATTTCGGTTGTATATATAGACCTCCCAAACTCCCATGTTATCGAAAATAAGCAACACAAAACCCTTCCCCTTCCCCTCTATATTGCCTACATAATTCTTGAACGGCCTCTATACTACGATTCTTTTTCGTCTACTGTTTTGAAATTAAATAAAATATCTATTCAAATAAATTATATTCAAATCGAAATACATATCCAATGACGTCATGTCAAATGCAAGTTTAAAAAATAACAAAAGAAAAATTTTTATATTCGAAATTTTAAAACTAGTCGATAGCATGTTGCTCATTACTATTTGCTTTCTGTTTGTAATTAAAATATCTTTAAAAGTAAGCATTTAGTATTTTATTGCATTTATATCAAATATTTACAATACATTATTTGGCTTCACGTAAGTGTATGAAAAAACAATATCAAATTTTTCATGCTTGCATGAAATATTACGAATAAAAAATTTTTATATTTTATTTAAACCATTATAATGTATTGAAAATATTTGTAAATTAGAGGATTTCTTTATAATTTAGTATTTATATGTATTAAAATCTTTAATATGTATACTTTTGTACTGAATAAAAGTTAAATTCCATTGTCGTGTCGAACAACGCCCCACCAGACCGCATTTCAAACGTCAAAAAATTTAAAAAATCGAACAACATTCAATTTCTTTTTAAATTACACGAATCTGTGTGTTATGCCTGACATTTGTTGCTAGCTTAAAAAAATGGTTATTTTGTGTAAGTTTGTACAGAAATAATAGGATGGGACAAATTGCAAAGAGAATTTAGCTATTAAACATTCCGTTTAGAATGTTATTAGATTTTTTTTATAATTATAATATAAAAATATTTTTCGCATCGGGAACAAATCATTATGTTGTTTTTATCTTATTTTTTAAGGTTAGTTAATTTTTAAGTGGCTTTATTTTTTAAATAACCCTATATATTGATTATATTATATTGAGATGTTAAACATGTCATTGTTTTTGTGCAAAGCGTTTGTGGGTTTCAATTCCCGGTATAAAAAAAAGAGAGTTGCGACTGATACGTAGTAGAAAATTGCCAAGTGCCCAGCACTGCGCCGGTCTGTACAAATGGTATAAGCCGCCTTTACAAGTTTAATGTTATTGACAGTGATCTCCTTACTGGCCACAGTTTCAACTTGCAACCTTTTTCACATTTAATTAAAAAAAAACTATAACTAGGTCTGAGAGTAATTCTCAAAAGAACTATCGAGTAATATTTTCGTATTTCTTTAAACGATTGGCTTTTTAAAAAACAAAATCCTACGAAACCTCAAAGCTTAACATCCTATCTTCTGAGATCACTGGTTTATTAGTGAATCGTTTTTATTGTATATTGTTCGATCATTTTCCACATAGTTTTAAGAATTTTAGTTAATACTGTAGGTTAATTTTTCATTATTAGGTAGGCGGTAGTAATTCTTTAATATTCTGTTAATTTTTTTTTTCGTAATTGTATAATAAATTTTCCGTAAGATTTAGATATAGTCTTGAACGGTCCTCGAATGGTCCGGGAACAAAAAAAAAGACAATGAAGGGCAGTTGCATTTTTTTTTCTATAAAACAATTTTAATGTGTTCTATAATTTCAATTTTTTGTAATTCTTTTAAATTCATATAACTTATGAAGGTGGCTTCATCAAAAAATAAATTAAATCGCGATTATTCAACTTTACAGTGGGTTTCCACTGTTAATTCACTTGTACAACATATGGTTCTTTTATTCTTCTTTAAAGATATTACACAATATAGAAACAACCTACTAATTGCTTTGTAATTTGTAATTGTAATATTAAACACATTCAATGGAACTACGATTACAGTATTGAAATTTACTCGAAGGGTGGCATTGAATGTGTTAAACGTAACGTAAAGGATGACAGAATATATTCTTTGGAGAATTCGAATCTTATAAAAATAAATGACTGTCGCCATTTATCGCTAAAAATCAGTAGTATGTGACTTGGCACGTCAGCAACAAGGATATAGTCTGCCCGAAGTGCCAACTCAAACGTCAGTTTAATTTTACAGATTTCATAAAGTTTATCTTGGTTTTATTTTCAAATTAGCAATTACAAATTACAATTACATTAGTAAAATTCAATATAAAAGCTTACGTATACTTTACTTTACTTTATTTCAGTAAAAAATCACATTTAATTCAAATTCCACTATATATAGATATCAAATAACGCTTTAAAAGGAACGTTGCCAAGTTCCCGCGCAAAACTGACGTGTATCACTCTGACATTTGACATTTCGAAATTTGACAGTGCAAATCGCGACAAGACGTCGCCACCTATTTCTTACCTTTGGTTTACACTATCGAAAGACATGTACAAAAAAGGCACTAGAGAATTGTTTTTATTTACATATATTTCGGCAGTGTAGACTTCATCATTCGCACGGGCGTTGTTTTGACGCTGTTCAAACTCAGCGTTGGCGACTCTCGAGCGACGGACGCTTCAAAAACACTGCGAGATAAAAAAGCGTCGCGTTTTAAAAGCGATGCCATATGAACAGATAATGATAATGAAATTTATTTGTTTTATTTAAAGCGGCGTAAAAAAAACGCCCGTGCGAATGCGGTCTTAAGGTTCCACTACACATATATGTTTGTGTGTCTGTAATCTTGTATATAACTGATCCAACAGAAGTTATCTTCGTCTTCTGTTGTAATGATAAAATCTATACATTTTTCTAAACGTAAGTCTCACCTTTATTGTCAATATCCTTGTTTTTACAACTCGTGTTTACTTCTAGAAAATTAATTTTTAACAATTATTAATTATTGTACTATTATTACAATAATTGATTTATTATTATTATTATATAAGAATTATCATTGAAGGGAATAGCGTATTCAAGATATGATTTTGTTTGTTTTTCTTGCTTAAGGCAAGAGTTCATTTATAAAGAAATTATGTACAACACGAAGCATTTAATTTTAGACATTAAATATAATGTTATCTTTATTAAAAAAAACTTACTAATTAATGTAAAATTCGATGAAAATATTTTCATGGTGTATTTATTTGAAGTGTTATAACGCTTATGTGAAGTGACGTCACGTGCTGAGGAAACATATCTTATTTTTGAGAATGTTGTCTACGCAAACTAAAAAGGTTTAAGTTGTGATTGGATTTTTTTTTAAAAAGTTAGGTAATGGACCAATGTATAGACGCTGTTAATTCCTAATGAATTATTCCAACGGCTCATGTTTTTTTTTAATAATATATTAACTGCTAAAGGAGCTGACAAGATCAAATTATAATATTGTTATTTAATTATCGAGTACAAGATTTAATGTAATATTTTTTTTTCAATATACATTACTCGCCTCTTTATTTTTTGTTATTTTGTTCCTTTAGTTTTTATTATTATTATATCATTGTTTAATTGTCACTACAGATGATTTCGCGTTGGTTTAAGCGATTCAATTTATTTTTTTATAATATAGATAATATATATTATACTTATTCACTTCCTCAGTAAGAAAAGTGATGTTAAATAGGTTTTTATCTAATTTACTACACACATTTGTTAAAAGAAACACTTAATTTAATGGAAAAGTGGATTGGCGAATGAAATAATGTTAAAAAACAGTGAATTGGCACAACATTAATGTATTCTAGTCAAATTTTTAAAAATAAACGATGAAAATGGAAAAAAAATCCGTGACGCTGAGCAGATTCGACTGACATTTTTTTGGTAGACAAAAAAAAATTTAATGTTGAAAATATCGTCCAGAAACGTCGCCTGGCGACATAAAATTGAAATGAGGAAAAAAATGGTATCGATTGAAATTGTGGAATTGTACACAATTTATTGTAGAGCTGTTTTTCTTACGTACATTTAACTAATATATATGCGTAGAATCATTTGAAGGTGGAAATTTTTTTCATATTATGTCCTTTATCTATAAGATTTACGTTTAATGTCTTAATGTGGCTGGTGACGCAGGTGTAACAATGTGCGAGGATATTTAAAACCTGTATACAATAAATTTCTTTCATTTGTTGAAATTATATTTGTTTTATTTTACACATTTATCTCTCTTTTTCATCTCCTTCTCTTTAAAATAAGACAAGGATAACTATACACTGATAACTCCTACTTTTAATCGCATGTCTGGAACGATAAATACAAGACAAAACTTCATAAATATTTTTTTTGCCTCGCACAGTCACGTTGTGGAACTGTCTGTCTTCAGCGGTATTTCCCAACCGCTATGATTTAGGGTCGTTCAAGAAGCGAGCGTATCACCTTCTCAAAGGCCGGCAACACATCACCAGTTCCCCTAGTATTGCGGATGTCCATGGGCGTTGAAGATCTTTTCAGTACTGACGCTGCTCGTTAACCCCTTTCTTTTATATAAGGAAAAAACGATGAACTACGCAACAAACATGAAGCATAGACAACCAAAATCTTATATACGTATACAGTTCATCTTCTTTCTAACGTTAGTTTCAAAATTTTCCTCAGAAAATATTTATTAAATTGATTTAAAAAATATCAAAATTCTGGCTTACGACAGTTCACATAGGAGCCATCGATTCCTACAAATAATCAGCTGCGATGAACCAGGTTGAAAGGAGTTTTTATCCCTTATATAGATACATATATTCTTCTTCGAGCGATGCCTCAGTGGATGAGCACTCGACTTGTAATCTGCAGGTTCTGAGTTCGAATCTGTATATCGAATATCATATATACATTGAACCGACGTTCTGTGGGTGAAGATCATCGTGATGCAACCTGGAAATATCGGAGTAGTTCAAAGATACGTGTGAAATCTAACCGCATTAGGCCAGCGTGGTTTGCTAAGGCCTAGTCTCCCCTAAGTTAAGGTAGGCTCCGATTAAACAAACTTTCCAATCAATGTATAATACATTGGACATTATTCTCCCCAAGATTACAAACAAAGATTAGCATTTATAATTAAAATATGATAAGAGTAAAGGTTGCCCAAGACTACATCAGAGTTGAGATAAACAGTAGTCTAGATTATTACTGCTTACATCAACTTCCTTAGAAGGAAGACAAGAGTCTTCAAGCCTTAAACAGTGGTAGACTCCAGCAACAATCACACCTGTTGCACGAATTGGTTTGCCACAATACCACGACCACAAAGAAAACACGCGTCAGGTGGAAGGTATTCTGCTTTTCGTCTGATGACTTTGCGTACCGGAGGCCTAATATTAGTCGTCTTTCCCTTTCTATTCTTTTCTTAAAATGAAAAATGGAAGAGAAAATGGATTTGATGAAGGAAGGTACCCATAGGATGCGGAAGTATCCTTTTTCTATACTTCCCTATCATATCTCCAATTTCAGATTTCAATGGGCAGCAGGCGCTTCGCTATTTCGGCGAATCCGGGTTATCGCTTACCTAGTTTGTCACCTTTTTAATATATAAAATAGTCCCGTCAAAATCGGACTAGCAATTTATGAAATTACACTAAACAGACGCAGTACCAGTACGAACACAGACAAAATTTAAAACATTGTTTTTTCTTAAGTAAAATTCTTTTTCGATGTAACAACACACTCCAATTTTATTATTATATATAGATTATAACAAAAACTGTATTATAAGTTTAAAATTTATAACAATATTGATACAACATTATTACGAAGGCCTATTCAAGCATTAAAACCACATCCCTGTTTAATAATTCTGATGAACGATAAAGGAGGCATAATTGGAGGCAATTACTTTCGACCCAATTTTACATACAAAAAAACCATAATGTGACAGTTCCCATCCGCCAAATGCCACTGTTCACAAACAAGTTATCGAAAAAAAAAACTTCGAATGAGTTCCCAAACATAGTCAAGAGCTCGAAGCGTTTTTAAAAACCACAAATTACAGGAATCGACAAATGAAATATGAATTCGATTTTTAAAAATTCGCCTTTTCAAATTTGGAATGAATGTTCCTTTGTGCTACCGGAGCACTTGTTTCCAAGGTCAAGGTTTTAATAAAAATGAAAAGGCAAAGATGGCGTCGACGAAATATCGTCGTACGCGCCAAAAGAAAACGACAAGACACGGCGGCTACAATTTGACGGAAATTTTATTCGTTTTTTTGTTATAGCACAAAATATTGTAAACATTTTA
Source organism: Papilio bianor (assembly GCA_011763625.2). Lineage (NCBI taxonomy): Eukaryota > Metazoa > Arthropoda > Insecta > Lepidoptera > Papilionidae > Papilio > Papilio bianor. The sequence goes on along the minus strand of JAAOEG020000017.1, from coordinate 2,042,740 downwards.
CAAGATAAATAACAAACAATATTTTTAGTCTCCAAATAATATTTTTTTAAAAGCGTTGTCAATTTTTTAAGTACCTAAATTCACCTATGTAAAATGCACAAGATATAAATATAAATACATACTTACATACCTAATATAGTACATCATTTATTATTTTCATTCCTAAAAACTTAAAGTGGAATGTATCTCGGTTAAACATATTTAAAATAGTATAAAATACGAATTTACATTATGTCAAAAATGCAAGACGAGCAACAAAGATGGCTTGAATTGGCGTATTAAAAAAAAAGAAAAATCAGCGAACAAACTCGAGCGCAAGCACACCGAAGTGCACCGAAAAGGGCCGAATCAACGGCCAAAAGAGTTACCATGACCTTACTCAGTTGCTCTTGACTTGGCATCGTTGTGGTGTGAGTTTGTGTGCGTGTGTGCGTTCAATGCAATTCGGGTACTTTGGCCGCTCCTCGTATTTTTGTTTGTAAGTGCATCCGTCAAAGAATAAGTAACGGAGACAGATTTATAAATAATTTCACGCTTTCTTTACATACATCGTCTATTAGTCTAATTTCAATCTTTTATCTTTAATAAATATACCTGTAGCATTTGGAAATAAATTTTGAGACTTTTTAACTGAATAATATTGTAACAAAAAGTTTAAAATTTAGATGAAACACTGGCAGTTTACAATTACAAGGATTTACGTACAACAAGAGCGTCGGTGCGTCAGGGGTCTCTTGATTTGTAAACTACAGGTTCTGAGTTCGAATCCCGCTATGTACCAATGTGTTTTTCTATTTTCGAATTTCATATGTACATTTATCCGACGTTCTTACGGTGAAGGTTAACACCCTTAACCTGCACATATCATACTGGGCCAGCTTGGTTGACTAAGGCCTAGTCACCTCTAATTTGGATGATGATGACATTAAAAAAAGCAAAATGAAGTGTTTATACTCTATGGCGCGCAATTCGGATACTTTTTTGTCGGCAGCACGACCACAGCTCCGCTGCACGCGCATTTGTTGTGTGTGCTTTTTCGCCGCGTGCAGTTTGGGCATTGCCCTCCGCTGGGACAATAGCACTGACCTTGGCCAACGCAGCTGCGTAAGTACACGTTTTCGTTCGAGCGTTCGAAATTCGAACAATCCGAATTGGGCGTTTTTGTAGTCTGTGCCTTGTTTATGTTGTTTTTGACAGTTCCTATGATTTATAAATGTACCAAAATATATCTTACCTAGCTATCGCCCGCGACTCCGTCCGCGCGGAATTGAAACTTAGTATGTTTTAACTTGGTATTTGTTATTTCAGACGATATTCTATAACTATACAAAACCTCAATAAGATATATTAAGCAGTTGCGGACTTATTGAGTAAATATATAAATAACTAAAAACTACGTATCCTTCGGGAACCGTAACTATTTTCGGGATCAAAAGTAGCCTATGTGTTCTTCCAGACTATCCTCTATATCTATGCCAAATTTCATCGAGATCCGGTAAGCAGTTTAGGGTACAAACTCTAAAAACATCCATCCATCTAAACTTTCGCATTTATAATATTATTTAAATTAAAATTAAAATTGCATCATAAAATACTATTATTTTATAAATATACACAAGTGCCTTTTAGCTCAACAAAACGCTTAAAAATTTATTTAACTCTTCCTGGCTTTTGTTGTCTCTTGATTTATTCCTTACCAAGTTTTTTGTGTAAAAAATCAAACCACGCCTAACAAATTTTCAAAGCCTTCTAAGGTAAACGCCTTAATTATTACCCACCCTAAGCAGTTGGAATGCAAAAAAAAAAACGAAAACTTGAACCTTTATAAATCACAATACAAGATGTTGGCGATTTTACGGACGAGGGTAAAAAAAAAACAGGTCGTTCACCATATGGCCCTAATGCGGATTGGTTAAAGTGGGTTAGGGGCCAACCTACCGTCAGTTTACGGCCGCCCATTAGACCTTTTTTTTCTGCTGTTCTGCCACCACAGTAAATTATTATTTGGTGTTTTATTCCCAAATGTTACATACATTATATCTACAGACTTACACACGTATTATGTAATTTGTTTTTATTTTCAAATACTTGAAAGGATATATAAAAATAGTGATTTCATAAATAGGAATAACAAAACGACTACGGGAATATTTAAAGTACGGAAGACAGATATGAGGAACGAAAACAAAGGCACTAAACCTACGTGATTCCGATAAAAACGGGGAGATAATGTAAGTGACTAAATCTTGCTGTAGATTTTTGCCGAAGAATTAATAAATCTGTTTAATCCATCTAATTTTATAAACGCCAAAGTTTGTAAGAATGTGTAGATGTTTGTTACTGATTCATGCAAAAATTACTGAATGGATTTCGATCAAACTTTACAATAATATAGCTTATACATTAGAATACCAAATTATTTATAATGACATTTTGGGAATTATCTATACATATAATAAAATTGGAGTGTCTGTTTGTAATATTGAAATAACCGTTTTTTACTACATGTATATGAATATATATACGGTACAAAAAACAAAATGTCAATTTTTTTTGTCTGTTTGTTCCGGCTAATCTCTGAAATGGCTGGACCGATTTTGACGGGACTTATTGGCAGGTAGCTGATGTAATAAGGAGTAACATGGGCTATGTTAATTTTAGGAAAAGAGCGCGCGGAGGGAGTTGCGGGCGACAGCTAGTCTAACTATATACGTGTAATGTTTAGATAGATCTTTGTTTGAATATATCTCCAGAACGGTTTAACGGATCTCTACAAAATTTGGTAGATATAGAACACAGTCACACAGCACTGGATGCGGGCGGCACAGGACCGGGCATTGTGGCAATCGATGGGGGAGGCCTACGTCCAGCAGTGGACACAATCCGGCTGAAGATGATGATGAGAACACAGTCTGGGAAACCGCATAGGCTACTAAGTTTTTTTTGAACTTCGTTTTTTTAACTCGGACGGAGTCGCGGGCAAAAGCTTATATAGATAAAGATTAAGAATGTTTTATATATTGCAATGGACACAAATACATTTAAAAAGATAATGATAAATGTACTATTGAAGATTAAAAAATACACTTAGTTCAATTGAAATTATTTCTTTCATCGTATTATATCTCGAGAGAATCGAATAGAAAGTAACTAAGAATTATTCCTTTGTTTTTTATTTCTAATCATCTAACTTATTATACATAATCATATCACAATATTGATATTACTTTATTAAAAGAAAACCATTGTTTCAACAGAGAAAAGACACTTGATGACGTTATTTTTCTTTTGTTAAGAACAAGGAAGTGGCTTGCTCCGAGTTTTTTACACTTCGTTCAACTTTAACGTGAAGATTGTAGAGAAATGATTGAAGTTTTATTTTACTACATTTCTTATTATTCTTTTTCTATGATACAATTTGTATTATTAACTAGCTGTCGCCCGCAACTCCGTCCGCTCGTTCTTTTTTTTAATAAACGTAGCCTGATCAACTCCTTATTACATCAGCTACCTGCCAATAAAAGTCCCGTTAAAATCGGTTCAGCAATTACAGAGATTAGCCGTCAGACAGACAAAAATGTTATTTTGGTGTATGTACCGTATATATATTCATATACATGTAGTAAAACGGGGATTTTCAATATTGCAAATAGACACTCCAATTTTATTATATGTATAGATAGATAGCGTCGATATTATACTTTGTCCATAGTACGTCTGGTGGTCATATTCATCCATTACATTCCCTATGTGTCTATTTCCCTCTAGCTTTAACTATTTGTGCTATACTTTAGCGCTTCCTAAGCATTTACATCGTAAAACTTGTAAACATGTAAAAAATTGTCCACCGTTCAACATTTCCAAAAGAGCGACATCTAGCGACTCATGATACACTATCCTCACCTGAACACATTAGTAAAACCCATCTACGTGTATATGCATCACACAAACCTGAAAGTTTAGTCCGTAATGTTCATTCATACATAACTTTTTGTTTCGCATACATACATCTGGTCATACATAATTAAGAAAGGATATGTTATGTATGATGGTGACAAAAAGAAAATTTTGATACCAAAATATGCCTTTTTGTTGGGAATACTGAAGGCAGGAGGTCGCGCGGCCGTTCACCGATCAGATGGAGCGACCAAGTCAAGGACCAGTTATCATCGAATTTTATGAAACTGTAAGAGATGCGCTGGACCGAAGTTGATGGAAGCAAATCGTCTGCTCAAAAACCGATCCTAATGCTGACCACGATCCTCAGACATGAGGGACCGACACCAGA